>CM032801.1:448789-638129 GCA_019155185.1 Beaufortia kweichowensis
AAACCAGTGTCGCGTGTTGCAGCGTCGCGTCTGGTTAGGACAAAACCTCTGATTAACATGGAAAAGATACCTTTTTTGCGTGTCGCAGCGCCGCGTCGCGGTTATATCAGTTATTGCAGTTAAAGGAGGTACTATTGCTGATAGGAGATGGTTACTTTATCAGGAAGTTAATAACAGAATGTAGCCCACTATATTTTAAAGCATATTGTCATTCTAAATTTGAAAGCATTGAGTGGAAATATGCATTAAAAAAATATCGCATAACAAATAAGGTAAAAGAGGTACATTTTAAACTACTTCATCTGGTATAGATGTTAAATGTGATTTCTGTGGGACAGAGATTAAGGATGTTGTCCATTTTTTAATTGCATTCACAGCAAAATGTTTTGGATAGATGATGGCTGGCTTGGATAGATGATTGGAAGGCCTTCTTTGTAAATGTTTAGGCATGAAAAGTTTGAAAAGTTTATTTGTCTGAGAAAGATGTTTTTTTATTTTAATAGAAAAAGATTTTTCACTAATTGTAACCTTTATTGTTAATATGTGTATGATTATGAAGAAATACCATATACAGAAACGGGCTAAAGAAAAACTTTTTGTTATTTCACTTAGCCATTATATAGAGTTACTTCTTGGGTTGAAGAAAGCAAAACACACTACGTCTCTATGTGAAGTTTTTACAATATTTGTATAATGACCCTTTTCTTTATTTTTGTATATATTTTAATTATTATTAATAATGATAATTATTATTATGTTGTATTTTTATATATTATTATTGTTGTTAATTATTAATTTGTTTTTTACTTGCATTAGTTTGATTGTATTATTTTTCTCTATGTATTGTATTATTTTTCTTTGTTTTTTTCTTCTATTCTATATGTTGGAAACGACTACTGTCATGTTTATTGGTTGTAATGTAACTGGCATTTAAATAAATAAAAAAAGACAAAGATAGATGCTGTACACATAAAGTGCTGTCTCATGTTATAATCAGTTGCGTTCAGATGTTTTGTGGTAATTTTCTGTTGTACTGCAGAAATACCAAATAAAACTGGTCGTTTTTGTAAGGGTCGTTTTTATAGAGCTAAGGAGTTTTTTATTGACTTAATCAATAAAACAGACTTTTTCACCTACTGGCGTAAGTATATAACATGAAGAAATGGTTACTGAACGAATCAGCAAACGAATCTGTAATGAATCAAAATACACACCACCACCACTACTGTATACAGAAACTAGTTTAGCAGATTAGCGCGAGCAGCACGAGTCTGTCTTTTGGGACTTTTATTATGAATGATGTGAGCGCCGCTCTCGCGCTTTCGCTCTCTGTGAGTGTTGAGTGCGGTAGCTGCATTCACACACGTGTCATGGCAGCTCAGTGACCGTGTGTGTGTGTGTTCACTGTAGTCATAATGAGGTTCGGGCTCGGATCATGGGTTCGCGTCTGTTACCGGAGAATTCATCAGAAGACTGCAGCGGTTAGTCTGGGAGACCGGTAAGATCATCACGAGCTTTTACCCAGTCTCTTACTCAATTACCAACAGTCACATAACAACAACAGTCATAATAATAAAGATCCTAGTTCACAGTAAACGTCTAAAACACTGGTGTTGATATCATCTGTAAATTAAATGAAACTTTACAACCATAATGTGCTTGTCACTTTACATCTGTCACACAGGCTGTTTCTCAGTCTGTATCTCTGTTTCTCAGTCTGTATCTCACCCTGTTTCTCAGTCTGTATCTCACCCTGTTTCTCAGTCTGTATCTCACCCTGTTTCTCAGTCTGTATCTCACCCTGTTTCTCAGTCTGTATCTCTGTTTCTTAGTCTGTATCTCTGTTTCTTAGTCTGTATCTCTGTTTCTCAGTCTGTATCTCTGTTTCTCAGTCTGTATCTCACCCTGTTTCTCAGTCTGTATCTCACCCTGTTTCTCAGTCTGTATCTCTGTTTCTCAGTCTGTATCTCACCCTGTTTCTCAGTCTGTATCTCACCCTGTTTCTCAGTCTGTATCTCTGTTTCTCAGTCTGTATCTCACCCTGTTTCTCAGTCTGTATCTCACTGTTTCTCAGTCTGTAGTTTCTCAGTCTGTATCTCACCCTGTTTCTCCAGTCTGTATCTCTGTTTCTCAGTCTGTGTATCTCTGTTTCTCAGTCTGCATTCTCTGTTTCTCAGTCTGTATCTCACCCTGTTTCTCAGTCTGTATCTCTGTTTCTTAGTCTGTTTCTGTTTCTTAGCTCTGTTTCTCTCAGTCTGTATCTCAGTCTGTATCTCAGTTTCTCAGTCTGTATCTCACGTCAGTCTTTCTCAGTCTCACTTTGTATCTCACCCTGTTTCTCACTTGTATCTCACCCTGTTTCTCAGTCTGTATCTCACGCAGTTTCTCAGTTCTGTTTCTTAGTCTGTATTTGTTTTTAGTCTTACCTGTATTGTTTGTCACCCTGTGCTGTGATGTGTGTTTCTCTCTGTATCTCAGGAAGTTTCTGTCTGTATCTCACCCTGTTTCTCAGTCTGTACTATCCACATCTCTGTTTCTTAGTCTGAAACTGGCCAGGTTTGCTGATGGATGTTCTGTGGTGAAGGTAAATACTTCATACACGCTCTGTACACTTGTTTGTTTTGTGTTCTCATTGTGTTTATTGTGATTTGTAGCTGGGTGAAACATCAGTGATGGTCACAGCTGTCAGCAAGACCAAACCGTCTGTCTCTCAGTTCATGCCTCTTGTGGTGAGTGACACCGCTGCTGTGTATATCAGTACTATGACAATACCATTTCCAAATGTTATCTGAGCATTTCTGTCCTGTGACATCATTAGGTGGATTACAGACAGAAAGCTGCAGCTGCAGGTCGAATCCCCACCAACTACCTGAGACGAGAGCTGAGCAGCACAGAATCTGAGATCCTCACCAGCAGACTAATCGGTCCACAGTTACAATAACTTAACAGAACCATTTTCATTTTAAATATGTTTTTATAATAAACCTCCCTTTAAAATGTTCATTATGTATAATACAGTAAAGATAAACACAGATATATTGATATTTTTGGCTGCTGTGTTCTTACAGTGTCTGGTGTGTGTGTTGTGTGTGTGTAGATCGCTCCATCAGACCGCTGTTTCCTGCAGGATACTTCTATGAGACACAGGTTTGAGTGAAGTCACATGAAACTTTTACTGACATGAGTTATCAACATGAGCAGTTGAATTCAGTGTGTGTGTTTGTCATGAAGGTTTTATGTAACATATTAGCAGCTGATGGCGTGAATGATCCTGATATTCTGGCCATTAATGGAGGTACAGAAAGCATCATCTGATCTATAATTGACTCATGTAGTTTTTATGTTTGACACGTGTTTATTCTCTGTCTCAGCGTCTGCTGCTCTGGCTCTGTCCGATATTCCCTGGAATGGGCCAGTCGGTAAGCCCCCGTCTTCTGTTCATCTGGCTTGGTTTCTCAGCACACGTGGCCTTGCGATGCATGACATGGCTTGTGTGTTGCAGGTGCGGTGCGTGTAGGTCTCTCGGCGGGAGAGTTTATCATTAACCCCACACGTTCGGAGATGAACGGCAGCACACTGAATCTGGTGGTGGCCGGAACCACCTCCAGTCAAGTGGGTGAGTGAGAGTTCACAGTGTTTACCCAGAGTTCCCTGCGTGTTGTCTCTGATGGTCCGGTGTGATGTTTGTCCAGTGATGCTGGAGGCCGTGGCCGAGAACGTCCTTCAGCAGGATTTTTGTCATGCTGTAAAGTTAGGAGTCAAACACACGCAGCAGATCATTCAGACCATCCAACAGATGAGCAGAGAACTGAAAGTGACCAAACGCACACCAGTCAAACTCTTCACTGCTTCAGCTGAGATGATTGAGTACACCAGACAGTAAGACACACACAGTGTTCATCCACAGCCTTCATGAATCAGACATTTACAGACCATTTCTTATTTTACAACAAAATCGAGTGAACAAACAATTGAGTTATGCTTTCTCATCAGATTATCGAGTTGCTTATGTTTTTCATGACAATTAAAAATTACAAAACACAAAGTACAAAAAAATGACATTTAAAATCAAATCTTAAACTTTATCATATTGAATCATGTATTTAAGATGATTTTCATTGTTTATATTACATTAATTACAGTATGCAATTGTATTTCACAGATGAGCATTTTTGTGAGAAATGTGCTCATGTATGAAAGAACTGTAAGGTGCAGAATAAAGGTCTAGAGTTTTATTTGGCAGCTCAAAGACTCAATTGGGATGAAATGTATCTGGAGATTTGAAAATACTTGGTTGATTAATTGATTGTTTTCGTTGTCAGATTGGCATCTGATAAAATCTACTCTGTGTTTACAGACTTCACGCACAACAAGGTGAGTGTAACTTCACACTAGTCTCTTCTTCTGTCTGATCTGATATTTATTGCCAGTGTTTCACAGATTTCCAGAGATGAAGCCATTAATAAAATCCGTTTGGATACAGAGGAACTCATCAAAGGTGTGTGTAAGTCACTTTTACGCATCAGATGTTGTGATTTGTGTGTGTAATTGGGATAATCTTTCATCTCTCTAGAGAAGTTTCCACATGCTGAGACATTTGAGGTGATGGAGGCGTTTAACAGCGTCTCTAAAGACATCTTCAGGAATCTAGTTCTTCATGAATACAGACGGTATAAATGCTGTCTTACTGACATTTCTCTTCAGTTACACTAACATGAGTTCATAAAATTAACACGTCTGTCATGGTTACAGCTGTGACGGCAGGGATCTGACGGCGCTGCGGGACATTACCTGCGAGGTGGACGTGTTTAAACCGCTGCATGGCTCGGCAATCTTTCAGCGGGGTCAGACGCAGGTGAATGAACTATGAACCGGTGAATTATTCACAGTCAGTGCGCTCCTGAGATGGTGATAAACAATGTTTGTCTTTATTAGATTATATAGTATTTAATTAAGCAGTCTTGGGTGGCCCACCAATGGACTAGAACGCTTTTAGTAGATAAAAGAAGTAAACAAGACCAAGTGTTTGAGAGGAAGAGAGTGTGGTTGTGTAGCATACTTCTTCTGGAGTGTTTGTATCAGTCATCTACACAATCTGTTTTATAGAGAGCCGATGTTTCACGTGTTTGTTGCGCTGTGTGTTTGTGCGGGTGTTGTGTGATGAGCTGGCGTTTCACGTGTTTGTTGCGTTGGGTGTTGTGCCGGCATTTCACATGTTTGTTGCGTTGTGTGTTTGTGTGGGTGTTGTGTGATGAGCCGACATTTCACGTGTTTGTTGCATTGTGTGTTTGTGCGGGTGTTGTGTGATGAGCCGACGTTTCACGTGTTTGTTGCATTGTGTGTTTGTGCGGGTGTTGTGTGATGAGCCGGCATTTCACGTGTTTGTTGCGTTGGGTGTTTGTGCGGGTGTTGTGTGATGAGCCGACATTTCACGTGTTTGTTGCATTGTGTGTTTGTGCGGGTGTTGTGTGATGAGCTGACGTTTCACGTGTTTGTTGCATTGTGTGTTTGTGCGGGTGTTGTGTGATGAGCCGACGTTTCACATGTTTTTTTGTGTTGTGTGTTTGTACAGGTGTTGTGTACCGTAACGTTTGACTCTTTGGAGTCCAGTATTAAAACAGACCTGATAACAACAGCACTCAGGTAACATCTTCGTTCAGTAGGTTCTCTCTCAGTCATCAGACTGAAACTACAGACGTGTTCATCATGATACACACTGACTTCCATGTTTGCTCTCTTCTAGTGGCATCAAAGACAAAAATTTCATGCTGCATTATGAAGTGAGTCACCAGCACATTCAAACACACACAAATCCATCTGTCATACAAACACTGATACTGAAACTGACTTTTTATTAATTTTATGAATGTTTAAGTTTCCTCCATACGCCACTAATGAAATCGGGAAGATGGGAGGAATGAACAGACGGGAGCTTGGTCACGGTAAGTGATTTAGCATGTTTAACCCTTTAGGATGGTCAAGGGCTTTTGTCCTGCCTATTAAGATACATTTTCATCACAATCATTTATAAAGTGTCTCCTGTGACCGATTGTTGGAGACAAAGCATCTTACAGTGCAGTTTGTAGGTTTTTCGGATTGTTGTGTGTTTTGAATGTTTAGCACTGTGCATGTGGGTCGTTGATAGGGATGGGTACCGGAACCCGGTATTAAACTAGCCCCGGTGCTAAATTATGAAAGACCGAAGTATCGATAAGCTCTGACGCTATCGGTTCTGCTTTCGGTACTGGAGAAATTAAGAAAATACATGTCCTGTTTATAAACATTATCTTGCGCATTTTAACTGTCCAACCTTTTCTAATTTACAAAAATAGCCTATTTAGACATTAGACATTTACCTGCATTTTTATCCATCATGCGCGAAATGTCCCTGTCTGTCCCTGAGTACACTGAGTGTGGCGCAGCATAAGACACAACACTAAAAGCTCACGCTTAATAGAGTGACGATGGCAGAGAGAACCAAACGGTCTAAAGTATGTTTACATTTCACTCCAGTGGATGCAGACAATGATCGTTACAACACGTGAAACAAGATCTTAGCTTGTAAGGGCGGAAACACAAGCAATCCGTCAAAACATCTTTCAAAAGTTCATCATGTGCGGACAGAGAAGTTTTCGACTGCCTAGTTAGTTCATCATCCACCTCCTCAGGTAAATATGCTAGCAGTCTTCCCAAATAACAATGACATAAGCATCCTATAAGGTCTCTCTAAATTAGTATTTAATAATTTAATAAATACATCATGTTCAGTTAAATTATGAATAACATACATATTTTAACGTAAGCTAAATAAATCATAGACATTAAAAATGCCTTTACAGTACTGCATTTACAAATAGATGAATAAGAATAAACTATGCTTATTAAGAAATGATAAAGTAGAAATGACCTAATAATGAATTTGTAGTGATGAAATACATACACTAACATTTTGTAGTGTACATTACAAGTAGTTCCAAACATGTATAAGTTTTAAGTCCAGTTCTTTTGCAGTCTACCTGCCCCAACTGTGTTGCTTTAAAGCACTGGACATTCTTTTACAAAAGAAATTTTTTATTTGATTTATTTTGTTTGTATAATATATATTTGCTCAAACATTGCTGTTTGTTAGGCTATAGATAATTATTTTATTTTACATTTAAAAAATAAAGTGTTAATTCTGTTCTCAATTTGTTTTTGTTTTTTTATTAAAAACACAACAAAAAGTACCGATAAGAGTACCGTTAAAGTACCGGATCGATAAGTGGTATCGATAAAAGTAGTAATACCGTTAAAACCTTAACGATACCCATCCCTAGTTGTTGACAAATAAATATGTGACTGTGTCCTATGGTGTAACATCAAAAATGTAGAAAAATATACAAATAGGATGAGAAGGATTTATCTTACAGTAATTGTTAGGGTTTTTTCTATGTTTTTTGTAGGTCACACCATATGACATAGACATTTGTCAACCACCCTCTCTCTTGTTCCACAACCTCTCAAACGTGCTTGAAAGAAACCTTTTGGACCATGCAAATGTCTGTGTTTAGTGTTGTCCACCTGTCATTGCGAAACGCATCCAAAACGCGTCTTAGCGTGAGGTGTAAACAAGCTCCCAGTGTGCCCATCACCTGCCTCACACGTGTGTCTTATCTGTGGTGGATTGTATGAATCACAGTTGTGTGCTTATGTCATAGTTGTGAAAAGCATCAATATACATTTTTTCTTCAACAATTTCTATTTTCTGCATTATAAAACAAAAAACCCTGTGAATAAGTAGACTTTTCAGTATTTATTTATTTATTTGCTCTAATTTTATATTATGATCATGAAGAAAAAAACATAGTCTGTAAGTGTTTATTAATTCATTCAGTGTTTTCTGTTTAATTGTTTTATTTTTGTATTGTATTTATTTGGTAATGCTTTATTATTTGAAATTTTGCATTTCATTAATTATAAAGTTTACCATTGTAAAGTGGCTGTGATGGACTGTAGGCTGTAGTAAAACCTTTCTGTTAAACTTGAAGTGATATCGAACTGTAATGCGGACCACAGACCTGAAGCCAATCAGAATGAAGCATTCAACAGTCCAGTGGGTTAAATGTAAGTTATTGTAGTTCTGTGTATGTGTTTGTGATGGTAGGAGCGCTGGCAGAGAAAGCCTTGAGACCCATCATTCCTAAAGACTTTCCCTTCACCATCCGCGTCACGTCTGAGGTGCTCGAGTCCAACGGTACCCCGCTACATATCATAAACTCTCATCTGTAATGATTTGCTATCAGTTCTGCCAGTATGTTATTTATTGCCTGTGTGTTTGTTCTGTGTGTGTTTGACAGGATCATCATCAATGGCTTCAGTGTGCGGCGGGAGTTTAGCTCTCATGGATTCAGGTATGAAGAACACTTGCAGTATAGAGTGCCGCAGGGAATGACACATTATTGTAGATCCGATAGTGAGCCAGTGATTCCATTTCCATCGTTCTAAAGTCAATGGGATTTCTGAATGAGTCTTTTGTTAAAAGTCTAAAATAACGTTTTATACTATGACATAAAGCACAGCAGTAAAACCCCACAGTGACTGTAGCATGTTTTAAAAAGGCAATGGCTAACAAGTTGCTAATCAAGTTGTCATCATTGCTTATAAAAATCTAAAAATAACATGAGCACAAATCTCAAAACGGTAGGGATGGAGATTTATCAGCGAAGTAGTTAGTTATCAGTGAACATTTTTAATAAACTTGGTAAGAGGTTTTGTGGTGGTGACGCTGATGTAATGTGAGCGTTAGATTTTCATGTTATTTGGTGATTGAATTTAGGTTTCAAAAGTCATAAACGTTATGTTCATCTGTAAAGATTCTCATTATAGACAAAACATGTCGGTATCATAAACTTCTGTTAATCACAGAGCTTATTTTTTGTGATAAACCAAAAGCCTATGGGAAAATTCATTAGGGTTGGTACAAATAACCGGCATCTGTGTTACTGTGGCTAACACTACACAGAAACTGCTAAACCTGTGTGAATACTAGGGATGCAACAATACAGTTAGCCCACGGTTCAATACATACCTCGGTGTTCGGTTCTGATGGCTTGACACATAAGAGTGTTTTTTTTGTTATTCTATGCTTAGGCAATAGAAACAGTAAGAGGTTAAGAAGAAAAAATAAAAACGATTTATTGCCATACTCCTTTATTTTACTTAAAAGCAAAGAAAAGTCCACTAGTTCCTAGTGTATTGTGTAATATAAAATAATTTTTTATTTTAAAATGAACACTTGACATCTCACAGCTGCTGGTAGCCCATGTACAAACTGGGGAACACATAAATTCCTAAATTTTGAAAATAAACATACATGTGAAGTTAGTAAACATAAATTGACCATTTTAAATAAACATACTTGTACTTCAGTAAACATAAATAAACCATCTTAATTAAACTTGACAGTACTCCAGTACAGTATCCTTCATTCAGAATGTAAAGTGCAATTTTACTTAGGTCAGCTATCTATTCCTGTATTTTGAGGTTCTTCTGTAAAAAGATAAGCCTGTCAACATTCTCTGTGGTCACACCGGCGCTTCCTCGTACTGTAGCCTCACTTCACCGCCGCTCGCCATGTTAAAGTGTGGAATGATGGTTCAGCGCCCCCTAACTTTAGAGCATAGTGATTGAATATTTACTCCTCGTCTCAGCTCGTAGACTTACAGGCACACACAAACAGTCAATTAGGAGAGAAATAAAACGCACATAAATTATTTAACGTAAAACCGAAAAAAACGCAATTCACAAGCGCGTATTGAGCCGTGGATGTCGTACCGAACGGTTCAATATTATATTGAGAATTGTGGCATCCCTAGTGAATACTAAAGCATGTCGCAGCACAATGTCACATTTCACATTCTTGTTAAAGCCTGATTGATTTAAATGAGGAAAGAATGGTATGTGATGTATGTTTGCACTTCTGTTCAGTTTGAAGACATTTTTTGTGAACGGCTGGTGTGTTTTTTGTGTTCAGGCGTTCCAATCTCCTCTGCTGTAGCCGGAGTCGCCATCGGCCTGATATCTAAACCCAGTCCAGAGAAAACATCTGAAATGACAGACTACAGATTACTGACCGATATTCTGGTACGTCATGTATTTCAGCATCTCATTTGGCTGCACAAGTGACATGTGATGTAATGGATTGATGTTTCTCTTAATAAGGGAATAGAGGATTATAACGGAGACATGGATTTTAAAATGGCAGGAACCAGTAAAGGCATCACAGCTCTGCAGGTGAGTCGCTGATCTAAACTGCATGTGCTGTGAATACAGACGCTCGGTCTGACAGATGACGTGTGTGTGTTTCCACAGGCTGATGTCAAAATCCCAGGACTACCCTTAAAGATTGTCATGGAGGCGATACAGCAGGCCACAGGTACATCTCACCTGCGTACCTGCATGTTCTTCACATACATGTTGAAAAGACGAGCGTTAATGTGTTCTGTGTCCTTGGGTAGTCCAGGACCACCAGGCATTGTGATCATGAACGCAGTCCAGCCGTATACGTCACAGTGAAAATGCACAATTGTCCCACATTTTAAAATATTGCACAGGACAAAGAGATCTGATCAGATACATAAACAACGTGATGATGATGTTCCTCTGCTCCTATATAGAGGAACTTTAGACATGAAATGTCATTTGCTGTGTTTCTTCAGTGGCCAGAAAAGAGATTTTGGGCATCATGAATAAAACAATATCTAAACCGAGGAGCTCCAGAAAGGAGAACGGGCCGGTCGTTGGTATGTACGTTGATGTGTTTTCAGTTTGAGGTGTTTTTGCGCTGTTAATCTTGTACATTTCTCATCCCCATCTTATTTTCATTTCGCACAGAGAACGTTAAAGTGCCTTTGTCTAGAAGAGCTCGGTTTGTAGGTCCTGGTGGTTATAATCTCCGCAAATTACAAGCCCAAACAGGTGACGTCACGTATCTGAATAAAGAAAATGTTTCCTTACCGTTTCTCCTGTGAATCGGTGCTAACCCTAACGTTTGACAGGTGTGACAATAAGTCATGTGGATGAGGAGACGTTCTCTGTGTTTGCACCCACTCCCAGCGCCATGAATGAAGCCCAGGAGTTCCTGAGAGACATCTGCAGAGATGATGTAAAGCTCTTCGTTTAACCCTCACATGGGTGTGTGCCGCTCGCTCTGTGTTTCTTCTGACGTGACGTGTTCTATTTGTCTATCTGTCATGTAGCAGGAGGAACAGCTGGAGTTCGGTGCCATTTACACAGCCACCATAACAGAGATCAGGTAACGTACAGAAGACGCTGCTTTAACCGACACTTAAGTCCCTCAACCATTCGTGTTGTTATTCAGCTTCAAATAAACACGAAACACTCTTCACAAACTCGTTTTACTCATGTACTGTGATGTATTTCTGAAAGCACAAGAGAAACTGATTTAGTCCATCATGAAGCGATGGAGAACACTGCTCTCTGTTGGAGAGGGGGCCTTGAATTATAACAGGATTTTTACATTTTCACGACAAACTCGTGCATGAGAAAATCAAAATCAGTTGTCAATTTTAATTTGTTTTGTAATTTTCGGTATGGATTTTTTTTTATCATGCAACTTGTTCAGGGACATTGGTGTGATGGTGAAGCTGTATCCAAACATGGCTGTTCTCTTACACAACTCACAGCTGGATCACAAAAGAGTGAGTTATTTCATTTATTGTTGCAAAGCAGCTTTATGTAAATTGTGTTTAAAAGAAATAGTAATGATAATGGTAAATAAGACATTGTATGGTATGGGATGCATGGTATTGCAAGTTTTTCTCTATTTACTCAAATAAATATGTTGGATTGTCAGGAACTGTCAATTGTTCAATATTTACAAGATTTAAATTTACATGTAGTAATTACAGGTGTCATAATATCTGGGTAATTTACAATATTGTAATGTGAAGAGTAGAAACATGAAAATCCCCCTTATGGTTAATGTTATTTATAAAGGTTTATTTACAAAATGATGTGTAGAGTAGCGGGACTATTTCAGTCAGTTAATGAAGTGAGTCTGTCTACTCCACTGAACCTTCTGCTGTCTCATCAGACGGACAGTCATTGATGTTGCGTATAATTCTCTTTGACCAGATTAAACATCCCAGCGCTCTCGGACTGGAGGTTGGACAGCAGATCCAGGTACTCTCACGTCTCTGCTCAACCTTTTCAGGAAGGTTTTTAGGAACGGCTCTGTTTTCTTTGTGGTCTTACGCGAGGAACTTTAGTTCATCGTTTTGAGGCGTCGTTTGAGCTCCTTCTCCTGAATTAAAACATGTTTTAGCAGACAAAAAACTAACGCTGGAGCCTTTCATTAGTCAGACACAAAGACTAGCCATTTAATGAAGTAAAACCATCAACACAAAATGAGATAACTAAGCAGGTACAAAGTTAATGTAGCTTTGTCTGAGGTAAGATATTTCTTTATGTGTGATTGAGAAAAAAATATACATTTTTTGAATTTAGAAGATTTGCCCATTGCCTTTCCAGGCAACATGTTATAAACATAATAGTGCATAACAAAACCAATTACAATCCTGCAATCTGTGTTATTGTGTCAAACACAGAATAACGTCATAAGAAAACTGTCCACACTAGATAGACTGCATTATTTAAAAGAGTTTTTTCTCTAAATCTGCTTTAAATTACATCAGCACAAGGCTTTCTGTTGTAACGTTAGCATAGCTTCTCTTTGAAAAGTTCTGATTCCACCTGTGAGAAAGCAACTTTTCATTATTTTTCAACAATGTGTTCATTTGCCAAGGAACATTTGCTGGTAATCATCTGAGATGTAGGTGATGTCGTCTTTTTAGTAGAACAAATTTTTAGCTGAAGGTTCTCTGCTATTTATTAAATGCAAGTCATTTGGGTATAATTGTCTTTGAAAGTTCAGAAAGCAGAAATCCCCACGGCACCTGAAAATATACTGACGTCTTGCATAGCAAATCGATCGGCCTGTGCAAGAAACTGAAAGTTACCTTCAACATTATAAGCAGTAATCCAGAGCCTCTGATGCATTATCACCATCTACTCTGATTTTCTGACTTTCAAAGACACGATACCTGAGGACTTTTTTTTAACTATCAAGGACTTGCCCCAAAAAACTCACCTATATCTCAGACGACCTGAAGGTGAGTAACTTATCAGCAGATCATTCAGTAAGCCATCTCTTTAAATCTGTTGTCATTGTGGATTCATTTTCCCTGCACTGATGATTTTAACTGAATGTTCAGGTGAAGTATTTCGGCCGAGACCCGACAGACGGTAGAATGAGATTATCACGTAAGGTTCTTCAGTCTCCGGCAGCGAGTGTGGTGAAGAGTCTCGGTGAAAGACACAGCATCTCTATAGGAGCATCTCATGATCAACACAGCACAGACTCATCATAACACTTTCTACATTCTGTCTTTTATAATAAATGTTCTTATGATGACAAACACAACTCCACCCTCTGCATTTCTTCTGTTTGTAACAACAGCAAGTTTCTTCACAACTACATGTAAATATGCAATTATAGTTATAACTGCTCATATTTATTATTTTTATATTTACTGTAGTCAGCAGGGATTTAGAAATGCTGAGGTACAATAGTTTCTGATCGTTAGGGTTTTGATTTGACCCATGACTAAGCAACTAAAGAAAGAAAGACACATAAACAATTCTACATAACATAAAAGAAAGGTGTTTTTAATTTCATCAGTTTATATGGATGTAATTGCCCCAAACACAAAATTCCCTCAAGTCAAGTTTCAGTCAAGATCCCAAAGCAGCTGCACCTGGTAAACACTCATTTGAGGGGATGGAGAAAACGACTGAAGCAGCATCTGACCAAGCAATCATCACATCAAGAGTGAAAAATAATCTTCTATTTAATAAAAAACTGTTTTGGTTTGGCGTAGGGGCAAGTGAATGGTAACTACATAATTAAATGAATATCATCCTTTCAACCTATTAATTCTTTCAGCATTTGATCACAGAAATCAGAAGTGACGGTTTCACTGTCAATCTGTGACTAAGGGAGTATAAGAAGACAAATCTCGAAATGCACATTAAACCCTTTCCTCCTGTAGAACATGCTTATTAGGCCATTTAGCGCTTTAGTCTGTGTCTTTGTTTCTGTGTCTCTGTCTTGTCCCTGCTCCCTTTTCTAGACATTTGCATCTCTGAACTTAACTTTAATACATTACCCATAACCCCTTGCATGGACTCATTTCCTGTCATTACCTGCACCTGTGTCTTGTTTCCCTGTTTGTTTCTCTGTGTATATATACCCCTTGTGTTTCACTCTTAGTTTGTCAGTCGTTCAATGTTTCAACGTGTTTGCTGTTCGTGGTCGTGGTCGTGGTCGTGGTCGTGGTCGTGGTCGTGGTCGTGTTCGTGTTCGTGTTCGTGTTCGTGTTCGTGAACAAGCTTTATGTTGGCTTGAGAAAGCCAGCTTATCTGAAAAGTTAAAAAGTAGTTTGAAATGTAGTTTGAAAGATTGTAGTTTGAAAAATATTTTAATGACATAATGTTAACATCATTTAGCATAATGCTAACATGTTTTAGCATGACGTTAGCACGTTTTAACACGATTTAACATGAAGCTAGCATGTTTTAACAAGAAGCTCCAAGCCACCCCCATGTCACTACGATGTTCTGATGCAGAAATATAGCTGGTTGGTTGCTAGGGAGCGACTTGGCATCCACCAGTGATTATACTCCAAGCCACAAGTGAAACGAGCTCACCCCCATGTCTCTGGCATCCACTAGTGATTATACTCCAAGCTAGGAGTGAAACAAGCACACCCCCATATCTCTACAATGTTCTGGTGAAGAGATATAGATGTTTTAAAATGGTTGCTAGGGTACTCTGGTTGTTTGCTAGGGATCGACTTGGCATCCACCAGTGATTATACTCCAAGCCACAAGTGAAACGAGCTCACCACATGTCTCTATGACACTCTGATGCAGATATCCATCTAGGCCATTTATAATGGCAGTCTATGGGATTGGTTGCTAGGGTGCCCTAATGGTTGCTAGGGAGTGGTTTTACTGCATCATGAAGTTTCTGAGAGACTGATTGGTTGTCTGAGTAAAATGAGCCCACCCCCATGTCTCTATGACACTCTGATGCAAAGATATCCATCTAGGCCATTTATAATGGCAGACTATGGGCCATTATAAGTCTATAGGAAATTTCGAGTGGCTCTTACACCCCAAGGGTACAACACCATTTCACCCCATTGTGAGGTATGCTCTTACAGAGTCACCCAATTGCTTAGAAAAGATATAGCGCACTTCCTCAAACCAGTTTAAAGATCTGTGGAAAGTGGTGGCTGTAGCTTGAAAGCTCTAGGAGGAGTTAGAGTTGAAATTTCAGCATAAGAATAAGAAAAAGAAGAAGTTTAAGTGGAAGAACAGTATGCTGGCTTTCTCAAGCCAACATATTGATAGGAGGAATTGATCTGATAAAAAATGCAGTAACTTACATATTGGAAAAAAACATTCATTTTTTCAAGTAGTATGGCCCCTAAATCAACGGTGTTATGAAAACAGTTGTGCAACTTTCTTCTTATAACATTTGGTCTGGCCACAATACATTTTTAATACTAAAGAAGGTTAAAGAAATTCATAGTAAAATTCAACACAATTTTTATGAATCACTGTTTTATGGGATGAGATTTCTATCAAAAAGATTAACAAATGCACGCATCCATGAACACGATGCGTTTTACAAATCTATTTTACTATCCACAAACAAATGTCTTAAGATTTGAATCCGTGAACTTCAGAATTAAAATGAACGTGCATCGATTTATACAAATGGAGACATATGTTCAAGTTCAAGTTTATTTGTATAGCGCCTTAACAATGTAGCACTGTTTCAAAGCAGCTTTACAGCAGAATAAACAGAATGACAAGCAGGGAAATATAAAAGCTCATTTAATATCTAATATCAGCAGTCTCCTAGTGAGCACTCCAACACGGCGAAGGTGGCAAGGAACCCAAACAACATTAATGAATGTATATATATATATATATGGAGAAAAAAACCTTGGGAGAACCCAGGCTCACTTGGAGGGTCATTTCTCCTCTGATGTGTCACAGCTGCAGTCAGTAGTTTGATAAAAATTACTTGATTTAAAGTCGTGTAGGTCTGAGTTTTGAGTCGATCTGGATTATTAGTTGTGATTGAATTTAACAATGTGCTTGTGTGTATGGTAAACTAGGTAGTAGTTAAAAGGCTAATATTATACAATAAAGGATTGTTTAGCCGGGATGACCGAGTTGACTGAGTGCAGCTATAACATCAAACTGCTGACAAGAATAGAAGTAGTTAATTAGTCAAAAAAGTTACATAGTTAAAGAGATTAGCATAAATACTGTTTAGCATTATCATTAATGTAACTATCATTAACTAGCATTAGCATTAGCTATAATGAGTGCAGGTTCTCCTGGGGGTCGCCTCCTTCTGACAGATCCAACGTTAGGTCAGGGTATGGACTGGATGCAACCTCGGAATAATAAGAAACAAACAAACTGAGAGCAAAATACTGTTTCACACCCTTAGAAGTACATCAGATTGTTAGGGAAGTGTTCCCGGTTCCGGTTGGCGTAATTAATGCAGCCTATCAATCCCTTAGGGGATTTGTGTTATAAACTGTTGGACTATGTGTATGCTATGTTAAAGAGATAGGTCTTTAATCTAGATTTAAACTGAGAGAGTGTGTCTGCCTCCCGCACAGCACTAGGAAGACTATTCCAAAGTTTAGGTGCTAAATAGGAGAATGATCTACCACCACCACTTGATTTAGAAATTCTAGGTATTACCAAAAGGCAAGAGTCCTGAGAGCGTAATGGACGTGAGGGACTGTAATGTATTAGGAGCTCACTCAGGTACTGAGGAGCTAAACCATGTAGAGCCTTATAAGTAGTCAGTAAGATCTTCAAGTTAATACGTTGCGTAATGGGTAACCAGTTGAGTGTTGACAGTACCGGGCTGATATGTTCAAACTTTTTTGTTCTTGTGAGAACTCTAGCTGCTGCATTTTGAACTAGTTGGAGCTTTTGTAATAGGCTAGCTGGGCAGCCACCTAATAATGCATTGCAGGCATCCAGTCTAGACGTCATGAATGCGTGAACTAACTTTTCTGCACTCGATAGTGACAGCATATGATGCAGTTTAGATATGTTTTTGAGATGAAAAAAGCGGTTTTACAGGTGTTGGCAACATGGCTTTCAAATGAGAGGGTACTGTCGAATGAAATGCCCAGATTCCTAGCTGATGATAAAGGCTTAGTAGAGAACCTGTCAATAGGGCTTGGCAACTGACGTCACTGCGCAGTGCATTCTGGGACGTAAACAATAGCGCGCCGCCATATTGTGAGGCCACATCGGACGAGACTTAAAACATGAAATGTACTATACAGAGACAAACTTCTTCCGGACGCAAGAAAACGGTACCTGGAAAAGATGGCATTGATCGGAAATCTGGATCCGTATGAGGTGCCTGCAAGAGAATGTAGTTGAGACCCCGACGATTTACCTCCTCTGACATTTCCAGATATTTTTGTATATTTAGTCTGTGGTGTGAGTGCTTATACCGAGGCTCAATTTCGTAATTTTAAATCTATGGAAGCCCACGTTCAATTTACAAATGGCTGGGTCCATGACTTGGAAGCCTACAAACCACAGTGAAAACACCGTCGTTCGTACAAAGGTTACTTACCTACCTGTGAAATACGCATCTTTACACAATATTTAATCAGATTTATATAATATCCTCCTGACTACCAGCTATGGTATTTTATGGACATTATGTTTTAGCGATTTCTCTGAGACATTACAGTTTTAAGTCTCGATGTCCTGTACAGAGCATGTTCAGGGCTTTTCAGAAATGACAAATGATTGGATGTTTCACCATGACCACTCCTTGGTCTTTAAAAACAGATGACATTAATTTAGTGATCAAGTGTAACACCCTTATGAAAACATGATAATATTTTGTACTTAAATCAGCATCTCGGGGGGAAAATGTTGTGGGTTTCAAATCAAAATATGAACCTCTTGTTCATTACACATTTTGGGAGACACAACAAATGAATAGAGAAAACATTATATATCAAAATTCTTATTATTATGAAAATCTTGCTAATTATTACTCTCATTATTGCACTTATTTGTTCATTCTACGTTGCCCCAAAAACACATTAATAAGCAAATTAGATACAGTCATAAATACATTGTATATAATGGAAAAACTTGTTTATGGCCGTTTTACACACATTTTGCATTAAGAAAAATGTTTTTTTATTTAAATATTGTTCATAACATTGTTGAGAATCATCTTGAATGAAAATGCCTGGAACACACTTTAAGTGATCTTGGGATATCTGCGAAACATATGTCCATGCGTCTTATGGCGGATATCCAGGCCATCCGTCTCCGCTTTGTAACATCAGACACATGACTCCCTTCGTTTTGTTTCCAGGCCGGAAAACAATAAAAAGAAAGACCGTTGTCTATTTTTCTCCCACGTCGATCGTGTGAATGGACATTACATCCAACAACACAGCAGGTTCTTCCCATGACTAAACTCGTTGGCGCGTCAGAACAAGTGGCCTCACAATATGGTGATTTTTCCCATCAGCCATCGCAGCGCTAGAGCCGTTACGTCACGCACCCATACTCTATAGTTAGATAATATTCCTGTTGGTTAAGTGTGGGAACTTTAGGTCTAATGGTTAACACCTCTGTTTTGTCAGAGTTCAACAACAGAAAGTTGCTACTCATCCAGGTTTTTATGTCAACTATACATTCCATCATTTTGGTGAATTGCTGTGTTTCGTGAGGCTTCGAGGAGATGTAGAGTTGTGTATCGTCGGCATAGCAGTGAAAATTAACTCCATGTTTCTTAATTATGGCTCCTAAGGGCAACATGTACAGGGCGAAGAGTAGAGGTCCTAGAACAGATCCCTGTGGTACTCCATACTGGACTTGTGATCTGTAAGACCTTTCATTGTTTATTGCTACATATTAAAAGCGGTCAGATAAGTATGATTTAAATCATTCTAATGCGATTCCACTAATGCCAACATAAGTTTTAAGTCTATTTAAAAGTATGCTGTGATCAATGGTGTCAAAGGCAGCGCTAAGATCTAACAATACAAGTAATGAGATGCAGCCACGATCAGATGACAAGAGCAAATCATTTGTAACTCTGATCAGAGCAGTCTCTGTACTGTACTTCATAGATTCCATTCCTATGGAGGTAGGAGCATAGTTGTGATGAAACAACCTTTTCAAGTACTTTGTGAATACAAATGTTTTATTTTGTATTAATATATCACATATTGCGCATACAAAAAAGAACATTAGGGAATATTTGTGGATCAGGTGATGCGCGCATTCATCTCGTTCTGAGCATTCATTTCAGTCTGCGCAATCGGACTTTTGAGAGTTTCTTTTCGCGGTTTTAGGCATTACACGGCCCACATATAAACAGCTATCAATGAATAAACCAACGCATGCGTGTCATTTACCTCAAACAAATGTCCTTCGTTTTGTGTCCATAAACTTCAGAATTTAAATGAATGTACATCGATTTGTACAAATAGAGACATTTATGTAAATTCAAATGTTTTATTTTGTATTAATATATCACAGTTTGCGCATACACATAAGACGATGTGTGTTTGTGGATCAGGCGATACAATGAAGTAGAACATGTTCAACTGTTTCTTGTTGATTACAGTGCATACATTCCCTAGTTGGGTGCTTACCAATTCGATGTAATGTACTATTTAGTCCAGTATGTTCAATTCTAAGTCTTGTGATAATATTTCCTTCCCTTCGATTCCTACTCTCCTTTCTCCCAGCATCAACTGTTTTTTGTATATTATACAAGTGTCTACCTGTTTCATATATGTTCTAATGTAAACTTTAGCTTCTGCTTAACTTATTGGAATATGTCAATTTACTTTATTCTTAGAGTTTGTTTAGCCAGAATGTCCACCTCATTTCCCTCCACACCAGTATGAGCAGGAACCCAAATAAATTGTGTACATATACCTTTAACTTTCATCGTACATCTAACAGAATATTTCATTGACAATAACCATCCTGAGTAACTGTAACTGATGACCTGACAGATTTTATACTTTTAAGTGCTGAAAAACTATCAGATGCAATGACAGTGTTATTTATTTCCTTCTCTTCTATCCACTGTAGGGCCAATAATATTGCCAATAGCTCTGTAGTATATACTGACAAATGGTTGAGATGCTAACTAGCTTTCGGGTTTTGCATACAAAAATACGTCATCTCTGGTCCTGGACCACTCTATTAAAAACAGCCAAAGATCCCGCGAGACTATCACCATAGTAACTGTTGTACGTGCACGTGTCCTGACGCGGCTTCCGTAGCCCGTGCGCGGAAACCCCGCGGCATCTGACGAGCCAACGATCAGACGCAGGGAACGCAAGATGGCGGCGATCAGCTATTAGACAAATTCTTTCACAGAAACCCCGAATAAAGCTGAAGAGACAGAGCTGAGACTTTACTCATCTCCAAGATACTGTAAGGAATTTAGCGTGAGCGCGCGCGTGTTTGTGGGTCACGCGTACAGTAATGCAATCTTTTATTCGCTCGATTAGTTTGTGTGTCCGGCTAAGATAAAGTCCTGCACCGCCGCAGTTCTTCACATTTAAACCTCAACTCATGGCATTTCTTCACATACACATGCGTGATAATCGAGTGTAAAGGCCGCTGTGGATGATTAAATCAGCTGAATCAGGTAAAGTGTTTGTTTTATAAAGTCTGTTTAAGATCAGGTTTGTTGTGTGTACGTCAGTGTGATTGTCGAGGTGAAGTTACAACTGGTAACTAGTTAAGGTTTGAGTGCGTGTTACTGAGGTAAACCGCTGAGGTTTATGCTGGATTATTGCATTAGTTAAAGATGTGCGTGAATCACAGCAGACAGTGATGCTTTAAAGATCAAAGCTGATAGTTGTGTGTGTGTGAGAGCGTGTGTGTGAGCGTGTGTGAGCGCGCGCTCGTGGTGTTATAGTTGATTGTCTTGTTGTAAATGTGTGTGTGTGTGTGTGTGTGTGTGTTGTAGGTGTTACTGCAGTGAAGAAGATGAGTGAGACGCGTCGTCGTGTGAAGGTTTATACTCTGAATGATGACAGACAGTGGGAAGACCGAGGCACTGGACATGTGCACACATCATTGAACGACACATCACTTACTGTCACTGCTGAAACTGATGGTAAAACATCACAATACCTTCTTACATATATAAACCATCACACGTGTTATAGTCATTGACAAGAGAAACGAGTGAGTGATATAATGTAAAAAATATATGTATGACATGTATCATTAATGCTAACTAATGTTTTACGCTAGTCATGCACCGAATGAAAATGAGTGGCCGAAACCAATAGTGAAAAATCAGGATGCACTTGGCCAAAAACTGAAACTGAAAATGACTTATAATACTTTTCATTAACTATGCCCACCTAAAACCACAAAAAATAGTCAAAACACATTTTAAAACGATACACAATATATCATTCTTCTTTTAAGTATTTGCAACACAATTATATGACTTTACAGAGGGAGAGAGAGACGGAAGGAGAGAGAGACGGAGGGAGAGAGAGACGGAGGGAGAGAGAGACGGAGGGAGAGAGAGACGGAGAGAGAGAGAGAGAGAGAGGAGAGAGAGAGAGAGAGAGAGACGGAGAGAGACAGAGAGAGACAGACAGAGACAGACAGAGAGACAGACAGAGACAGACAGAGAGACAGAGGGACAGAGAGGGAGAGGGAGAGGGAGAGGGAGAGGGAGAGGGAGAGGAGAGGAGACGGAGACATGGAGACACAGAGAGAGAGAGAGAGACAGAGACATGGAGACACAGAGAGGGAGAGAGAGAGACAGAGAGAGAGAGAGAGAGAGAGAGAGAGAGAGACAGAGGGAGAGAGAGAGAGAGAGCATTCAATACAAATGAAAGTATACAGTGGTGTACAAAACCTCATTTCAGTTTTGACCTTAACTGAAATGTTTAGTTGTTTTACAAGCTTTTAATTCTGATTCTTTAATTAATTTTAATACAGAATGTTCAACAAAAGGATAACAAGAAAAACAAAAAATATTTTATTTAAGGTCAAAATTTAGTTTTGAGAAATTAAGCTTTGAGATGTAATCTTCCATTTTGGCAGTCAGTTGAATCAAAACAGGAAAACAATGAACTGATAATCACTAACTTAACAGTCTCAGCTGTTGTGCTCACATCCGCCCCCTTCGGTGCGACAAGGTAACTGTCTGCTTCACCTTGTGCTTTTTCACTGCGGTTTAATGTCCGATCAAGTATAAATATGTCACAAACATTCCTAAAAGATATTATCCAGACTGTGAAAAGTCAGGGTGTATAATAAACGTGTCTGCAAACATTGTATTGACGACAGACAGAAAGACAGCAACAGGTTGCATGTGTGTGAGGTGAGGCACGACTCGTTACTACCTCACCTCACGTTTCTCCCATGTATTTGAACAGGAAATTAGCAAGTTCAGCCATTTTGACTATAAAAATGATACAAATTATTGGAATCATACAGAAAATCATGATCATTACCGTATATATGTGAAGAGTGTTGCTTTTAAGACTCAGCATTAAAACGTGTGTGAGATCTCTGACAATAAAGAAATACAAAGGCCAGTCACGCGTTACACAGAGCTTGCGTGTCATTTTCTGTCCGCTTGTTTTCAGCTTTTCTTGTTATATTAGTTTTTTAGCCCTTGTTAATGACGGCTGACACGATTGTCCTTTGATAAGGGCCTTTTTTTCCATCTGAACATCACAGAGCATAATTTATCAAGCTGCTTTTAATAAATGTACATCATCTTATCATTCATCGTACGTGTGATAACTGCCTTACAAGATTGACAGTGAATGTTTGCGTTTTTTTCCATCTTCTGTAGGATCATTATTGCTTGAATCTAAAATCGACCCCAACACTGCATATCAAAAACAACAGGTGAGCTCCGTCACGTTTACTGTGATGAATGTGTGCCTCTGTGAGTCTTTACTATATGTATGTTGTGATGTTTACCTCCTCAGGACACGCTCATTGTTTGGTCTGAAGCTGAAAACTATGATCTGGCTCTAAGTTTTCAAGAGAAAGCTGGCTGCGATGAAATCTGGGAGAAGATTTGTCAGGTTCGTCTACTTTACATTACTAAATCAGGATGATTTAGAGTCGATTCATAGTGCCAATGTTTGCTCGCTCATAGAAATGTATACATTTTACCATTAATCATTAACCAGCATTAAAACTTGCTGTCTGTTAAAAAGGATAATTACAAGGCTGTTCTGAAATACTTGATTCTGATTAGTCAATCAGCATTGACCAGTTTGTACTGGTACTGCTTACATGTTTAATGTATGACTCAAATCAAATCACTTTTATTGTCACATCACACACAACATGTACATGTGTGTGTGATGACAAGTGAAAGTTCTCAGTGCTCCGGGCAGTACAGTACTTAATGTTTCCATGAGATCAAACTGGCAACCTTCAGGTTACAACAAGTCCATCTCTCTAACCATTAAGCCACAATATTCTAGCACAAGTAATACAATAATCTGTTGAAAGAAAACAAATCACAACATGTACATGAATAACAGCATGTCATAACTTTTTTTTATGAAACTGCACATTAGCCTACCTCCACTGTGTCATTGGCGTGTTTGACAGTGACTTTAGAGCTGTGTGTAGCTATATGCAGTTGTGCATGTACAAGCAGTACAGGAGTGGGCTGAGAACACAACCCTGGGATCACCAGTGTCAAGGGTCAGCTGAGAGGAGATTGTTACTTTACTCTCTCTTACGCTAATGTAAACAGAGTATCTAATGATAAGTAGCCATGTAATGTCGACATAAGTATTTTAAGAGACATGATGAATGTCGAAACTGAAGTAAAAAATGAAGTGTCATATTTTTTTCTGGAACATTGCAGTGTTTATTATAAATGATTTATCCGTGCCCATCATAGCTGTTAAAATTTAAAGAATGAAATCAATTCCTGTCCTATATTATATAGAGGTAAAACATTAAACTAGGGAAAACACAACATCACAACCCTTTTTTGGAACAATGTAATCTGTAAAGTTTTGGAATGAGTGCATTGCAGTCCCTGATCAACAATCCATATGTCCATATGTTAATGTTTCAAAGATGCGTTGCAGATCACATATATAGGATGATCGTAATGTGCGTGGTGCATTGAATCAAAGAATGACGTAGTTTCAGGGTTCATGTTCTGTTGATTGGTTCCGGTCTCTAGCAGTGATGTAACCGGAAGGAAAATAACCTTACGTTTTCTGGCGTTCAGGTGCAGGGTAAAGATCCGTCCGTGGAGGTCACTCAAGAGCCCGTCGATGAATCGGAGGAGGAGCGCTTTGAGGAGATGCCAGAGACCAGTCATTTAGTGGAGCTTCCACCCTGTGATGTGAGCCAACTGGAAGAGATCGCTGAGCTGGTGACGTCTGTGCTGTCGTCGCCCATCCGGCGGGAGAAGCTGGCTCTTGCCCTGATGAGCACGGGATACATCAAGAAGTTACTTCAGCTCTTCAGGACGTGTGAGGACTCCGAGCACAGAGAAGGTCTGCATCACCTGTATGAGATTGTGCGTGGCGTGCTATTCCTGAACAAAGCCACCCTGTTTGAGGTGATGTTTTCAGATGACTGCATAATGGATGTGGTGGGCTGTTTGGAGTATGACCCGGCACTGCTTCAGCCCAAGAGACACAGAGAGTTCCTCACCAAGACGGCTAAATTCAAAGAGGTGATCCCCATCACAGACTCAGAGCTGCGACAGAAGATCCACCAGACGTATCGAGTGCAGTACATTCAAGACATCATACTGCCCACGCCGTCCGTCTTCGAGGAGAACTTCTTGTCCACGTTATCCTCCTTCATCTTCTTCAATAAGGTGGAGATTGTCAGTATGCTGCAGGTGTGTGTCTTTTCCCAGGTTAATTTCATGTACCTTCATAATACATCAACTAATTAGGGCTCAGTCTTTTATTTTGTTGTAGTTTATTTTGCTATTTAAACTCGTTTCCCGGCTGCATTGACATATACAGCCCTATCCTCAGAGCAGAATCCAGGCGTAACACGTGATATGGACTAACGTCAGTAATTATTCGTCTGCTGTTTAAATGCGTCATCTGCTTGTTCTGCGTGTCTCTGAATGAATTAGTTTTACGGTTTAACATACTAAACACGTGACGCTCGTGAATTTGTCATATGACATTATATGAGTATGTAAACTCTAGATTTAATCCCCAGAGCGGCTCTAAGACGTTTATTCCACCGTTTTAAATGAGAAAAGCGCAGGCACGCAGTCAATCGCTTTCAAAATAAAAGTCTGGTTAACTTAAACATCCAGATGAAAAACACAACTTTAACATACAGCCCTGTAAGCTGTTAACGTTGTGCAGTTGCCGATAGTACAAAAAGTCTACGTTTATTCATAATAGGAGTTAAGATTAGACTCAAATGCTCTAGGTTTGATAAATTATTTGAATATTTCAACATTTTCATGATAGCAAACTTCATAGGTTAGAATGGCCAAGGATTCAGATTTATATCTGGCTTCAACAGTTATCAGCATAAAGTGAAAGTTTGAAGTGATGGTGGTGCTAAAGGGTCAGAGTTCACAGGGACAGACTGTCCTCTGTCTGTGTGCTGTTCTACAATAGAGGTCTTTGACGTTTAATGGCTTGACCTCTAGATACACAGCACAGGTCATTTGTTTTGTTAATCTGTCATGTTGTAGGTTTGAAAAACAATTTAACCAGCGGATATAGACTTATTTGTGTTGTTTAAACGACTCTTAACACTTTTTGAAATGGCCAAGTTGAACATGTTCAACGTATCAGACTGGGTATTACATTCTCAATTTAATTTGCACTAGAACTGCACGATTCTGGCTAAATTGAGAATCAAGATTTTTTTGTTTCAAATAGAGATCACGATTCTCCAACGATTCTGAACAGCAACTATAAGTAAATTGACTAAATATTAATTGTTGCAGTATATTTAAAATGTTTCATTTGAATGATTTTTAAATCCGTTTAAATGAATTTTTTTATTACTCAATAATAAATATTTCACTTGATCAATTACTGGATGAATCAGCATTGAATGAATGATTCATGAAAAAAAATCGTTGAGAGTCGTTGTCCACACCTAGTGGTGAAACAATGTAATCGATAAATGTGTTATTTGAAGCACCAATTTACGTTCAAAATGTGATGTGCTCCGTTTTGATCATGTAGACATTAGTGTTTATATGCGAACTTTTATCCAGTACTTCTGATCATTTGAATATTTCTAACCAGGGTCATAATAAGACCTCAATTAGGACTGTTTACACAGAATGTGTTTTTCAAAGGCACTGCATTATTTATCGTAGGTTTTTATAAACACACATACAGTAAACACACGTGTTTGTCCGTTGCACTCGCGTTTTGGGCATTAACGCTTCGAACCAACTTTTACACAAAAAAAAAACAAGGAAAAAGTAGCACAGTAAAATGGAAAACAAGTTTTGTTGGCTACTGCTTTCTCTGCTTCAGCGGCATCACCAACGAAACATCGTTGACATTTATGAATGAGATCGTATGAGTGTTTGAATCGAGATCCTTTAACGATTAATCGTGCAGCTCTAATTTGCACTTTAACTTAAAGGATAAAATATATTTGAATGACATATGAAAACCTAGTGTAGGAAATGTCATGGCAGAGATTTACTGGGAGGTGGTATGTTCTGTTGCACATAAATTGTATGATTGTTGCGTGTTTGCTTCAGGAGGATGAGAAGTTTCTGACGGAGGTGTTTGCTCAGCTGACAGATGAAGCCACAGAAGAGAGCAAGAGAAGAGAGCTGGTACATCACCAAACTTCATCTGTCACACAACATTCACACACGTCACATTCGAGGATTTCACGGTCTGTGTTTTATCTCTGCAGGTCAACTTCTTTAAAGAGTTCTGTGCATTCTCACAAACATTACAACCACAAAACAGGGATGCTTTCTTTAAAACGCTGGCAAATCTTGGAATTTTACCTGCCTTAGAAATCGTGATGGTGAGTTAAACTGTTATCAGGGTTTTTCCTGCATGAAGAAATTAGAGATGACCGCCTTCCGCCTGGCAACAAAATTCTATGTAGGATAAACACATAATGTGTAACTTCAGTATGATTTTATGCCACTAGACTGTCGTCAGCATAGTGAAAAGAACAAATAAAAACCGTGTCTTCCATGTAATGGTGCGGCATGTTTTGACTGTAAAATAAATAAATATAAATGCATTCAAAAGTGAAAAAACTGCTGCTGGGGTATTAAAAATCCATTCATTGGTGCTCTTTGGATGCGGGATTATTTTAACCATCAAAAATACTCAAATAAATCCCTGGACACCCTGATGAGGGCGAGTTAGCCGCAACGCGTCGGTGCACAAATGTATTGTTTTTAAAAACTTAAGAAAAATTGAAGTATTTTGGATATTTACATATATAATATGTAAATTGAAAACACTATGCCTTAGTCTTCATGTTTGTTTTTATACTAGATTATGTACACAGAGATTTTATAAGTGATGTGTTGTGTTGTTTGAGGGGATGGATGATGTACAGGTGAAGTCTGCTGCCACCGATATCTTCTCTTATCTGGTGGAATTCAGTCCTTCTATGGTGCGAGAGTTTGTCATGCATGAGCCGCAGCAGGCCGATGACGTGAGTACTGATGATCGGCTTCATTCATCTGTTGCTCTATAGCACTGCCCACAAATCAAACCAAAACATTTTGTGTTATGTTGACAGTGGAAATTATTGTGCTGGTAAATAGTTGTGCTGATAAAACATTGAGTTGTTATTGTTGAATGTTTTGTTTTGTATTCAGGATGTTCTGCTGATTAACGTGGTGATAAAGCAGATGATCTGTGACTCAGACCCTGAGCTGGGTGGTGCTGTGCAGCTCATGGGTCTGCTGCGGACTCTCATCGACCCGGAGAACATGCTTGCTCCGGTCAATGTGAGTGGCTCTTCTTGCATATACACTGATAATTGTGTCCAGGGATTGGTCACGAGATTGTTTGGTTTAAATTTGCCAGTGATTTTCCTGGAATCTTTGCCTGCATTCACACACAATCTGGTAAAGACACTTGCCATCAGGATGTGACGTGTACTGTATGCGTCGAAAACTCTATGATAAACCAGTGCATCGTGTGCTGTTTCACAAAGCTGGCAAATGGTCTCAGCTTCAGCGCGTGGATAGTGAGGAGCTCTCTGACCTGCTGACTGGAATGATGCTGAGATATTTTTTCTTTGTAATTTGTAAACATTGATTTGCAATTAAAACCAACCGTTAAGAGAGTCCTGCGATAACTATGGTGTTGCGACGACACAATACGTTGTCACTACGACACATGCTTGGGATTGTTCTGCCTTTTGTTGACACAGTATTATAGGACATTTGTGGTAAATGTTACTAGGTCTCCTTTCGGATCAATTCTGTAATCAAACTCAGAACGTGTTTGTGTTCACACAGACGGCACTCTGGCAGTGTGAATGGAGTTCATGTCACCTGTGGTCTCTGAATACTCGTGTACTGCTGTTTAATTTCGAGCGAGAATCATCGGTCAATCATCTCTTTGATCTGGATGTTTCTCAGCATACACACAAGGGTTATGCAGATTTCAAAACTCAAGATTTTCAGTTCATGAGTCTGAATTTGAATTGAGAACAGGAAATGGAGTTAACTGAATTAAGAAATCAACCATTTTATTAATCCAGTTTACATAATTTTGTAATAAATGTTTATGCCCTTTGAATCTTCAACCATCTTCTTCCCGTTCAAATTGTATGGAGCTACAAAGACAGCACATTTGTATAACATTATTGCCTTGAGTTCAGGTGAAGTATGTCTTTTTTGGGTGAACTGTTCTTTAAAACTTCCACAAGGTTTAGCATTTCATGAGATTCACTTTGTTCTTTTTGAACATTTTAAAATAATTTAATGAAATTATTAAAAAAAATAATTTCTTGAATGTTGATTTTAATCCATCACATGATGAAGTGAGTGTGTGCTAATTATTAAATTACATTAATAATTGAGATGTGATGTGAATGCACTGTTGTCAGACTTCAGTACAGGTCACGGCTCTGCGCTGTCTGTTTCACACGCTAATGTCTGGATTTATGGAGTTTTTTTCTGCACTAGATTCGTTGCTTTGGCAGTCGGTTATGAATAACGTATGTCTTGACGTTGACAGAAAGCTGAGAAGAGCGAGTTTCTGAGTTTCTTTTATAAGAACTGCATGCATGTGCTGACAGCCCCACTGCTGGCCAACACGGCTGAGGAGAGCACAGGTAAGATCTGCTCTACAGCAACCCTCAAATACACTTACAGCCATCATCATTATCATCATCATGCCTTTGCTTTAACTCTTACCACAGATGTCACAGAGGGATCCGCCAAAGTCAACCCTGTTTGTCCAGGTGCGTCTTGCTTTATATTTCACCCGTGCGTGTGTTCTCTGTGTACGAGTGTGTCACGTGAGCTGTCTGTCTCTCAGATAACTTCCAGACGGCTCAGCTTCTGGCTCTAATTCTGGAGCTGCTGACCTTTTGTGTGGAGCACCACACGTACCACATCAAGATCTACATCATGAACAAAGACCTGCTGAGAAGAGTGCTGACGCTCATGAACTCCAAACACACCTTCCTGGCATTGTGTGAGTATTACCATCCAGCAATTATTACCAGCAATGCTTTAGACATGTAAACCAGCCACGATCAAACAGAATACCACCACTGCAATCAGATTTGTGTCATTACATCATGACGTGACTCTCAGTAGCTTTCTGTGTTGATTACCCGTTTCAAATGATTAAACATCTACAGCCGCAGCCGTGTGCTAACACTGCATTTGCATCTCTTCAAAATGGACTAACTGGTTAAAGAGTTACCTACAGAGCATTTCACAGGTTTTGTGAAAGTGTTATGTTTGTTGTGCAGCAGTTTGCACTTCCTGTTTTTAGTGTAAACATAAATTCATGAAACACATAAAACCATGCAAAAATGCTGTTATATTGTATTATTTTACCTGAGGTCCATGTATAATGTCTATTTTGTTTTGGCCTTCAACACCTATGATTGGCTAATGCCATATATCTTCTGTACAGCTGCTATACATGCTGTCTGTTGCACTGCACTACTTGTCTGAAGTCATAATAACAGTTCACGTGTGCTTGCTCAGGTGCTCTGCGCTTCATGAGAAGAATCATCGGGCTGAAGGATGAGTATTATAACCGCTACATCGTGAAGGGAAACCTGTTTGAGCCGGTCATCAACGCACTGTTAGACAACGGCACCAGATACAACCTCCTGAACTCGGCCATCACCGAGCTCTTTGAATTCATCAGAGTGGTAAGATGATCTTTCCTCAGAAGAACGTCATGTCTGTTAGTCTCGCTCTGCTCGCATCTGATGAGTGACATTTTATTGTCAGGAGGATATCAAGTCTCTCATAGCGCACATCGTCGACAACTTCTACAAAGCGTTGGAATCCATTGAGTACGTGCAGACATTTAAGGGTCTGAAAGGGCGATACGAGCAGGACAAAGACAGACAGAGTCGAGGAGTTGGCAGGTGCCCGATAGCTTGAGAAACTGACCGCCACTGCTTACGCTCGGCATGTTTACGCTGAACGTTCACCATTCTGTGTCTCGCAGGTATCGCAGAGACGCACGCTCCTTCGAGGAGGATGAGGACATGTGGCTAAATGAAGACGAGGAAGAAGAGCTTGCAGACTTTGACAAGTGCAAGACAGATTATGGGAAGTACATGGAGAATGAGAAAGGTAGGAGACGGTGATATTGTTTATTCTTTTCTTACTGTTGTATTCAGATGGTTTTCACAACATTTGCTTCTGTTTGCAGTTTTTGAGCATTTAGCCACATCCACAGAAATGACATTTTATCCGATGCTGCAGTTTAAATGTGCTGTTGTTGAGAAAGCAGTGCAATATTAACATCTGATAAACACGATCCTGTGAATTCGGTGTGTCCTCTTCATATAACGCATATTCACAATTAGTGTTGTCACGGTAGCAATACCAGATCAATTTTTGATGGGTCTTGGTACCGAAACAAAACACAAAAAACACTACTTGAACAGCAACACGCTTTTTATTAATAAAATGGAATATTACTGTAAAAGCAATTTTATTCCGTATACATTAAGTATATAATTTAGATTCAAATGAAAAGCTTCAGCAGCATGCGTGCGTTTGCTGCGGTCGTGACTATCATTCTCCTCAGTCTGCTGCTATAAAAGAAACACACAATAAACTTCAGTACGACAACTGACTGAACATGCATACATATACAATATTACATCACTGGCACCAGCTGAAATACTAGTGTTAAACATCAGATCTGAGCTTTAATATTACATTTAGATTTATAGTACATAAAAGGAACTGTATATTACAGTTGTAAACACGACAGGGAATTTTATTTAAATATACTTTTTCTTTAGTCCAAACATTTTGCTTTTGCTGCCAGGAATAGACATATTTTCTGACCAGCTGATATTAACAACAAAAATACTCAAATGGGATGTTCGTTTCAACCCAACATTTAAGTTCAAATATGCTGTAACAACACAACCGCTAACAGAAACTCGTCTGCTTGAATAAATCTGTGTGTTTCCTCCTCCATCACAAAACATACTATTGATAACACTAATCAGGATTGATTGTTGTTGTAATGACTGCTTATTAAGAAACATGATACTTGAAAACTGTATCTGTAATGAGAATAAAGGAACCAGTTTAGAAATATCCCTTACATTAACCACACCTAGTAATCCAGATGTATTCTTCTGAACATTGACAAAGATGTTGCATTTTTGTTTCAGTTAAAGAAAGTCAAGATAAAGAGAATCAGCTCAAGCGGACACCCACAGGCAGCTTTAAGTTCACCTTCTCTCATTCTCCAGGGGCTGCCAACACCACCAATGGCTCCAAAGCTCCACCCTCATCTTCCAGCTCCAAACCAGCCGCTGCCACCTCCAGCCAGACGCCCAGGGTACGTTCCACATGATTTCACATGTACTGACGCGTGTTCGTTACAGGTGTAATCTTCTGACCCACTGTGTTCGTTAGACTGGCCTGGTGGGACTCGTGGACTACCCAGATGATGAAGATGAGGAGGAAAATGACGAAGAGGAGCAGTCCCCACGGAAACGGCCTCGTCTAGGCTCATAAGTCCAGCTGCGGTCTCGTTTCTGTTGTCTAACGGTGCCGCCGTCTCTCAACTTCTACCTCCACCTCACCTTTACCAGAGGCGCTCATCCTTTTCCTTTCCATTAAGCCAATGCCAGCAGCGTTTGCGCCGCAGGGGCTGATGGGACGGCCGCACGGGCTAGCAGGACTAGCCACGGTGCTGAATGTCGATTGGCTCGCACACTGGGGCTGTATTAGTCATGAAACTACTTCCCTTCCTTTAATTTTATAATGAATGACAGGAGATGCTGTTGAGCGTCAGAGCGGGAGCGTTCTTAACCTTTCTAATTACATGTCTGTAATTCACAGAAGTGACAGTGTTGCTTTTTTAAAAAATGAAATTGTGGTGCAGTGATTTGTTTGCAGCTGAGCAGCGGATGTGATGATGTGTTTGTTAATTTTCTCTGAAGGTTTGACGCGTTGTTCCTCAGTGCTCTGCATGACGATGATTCCCATTCAGATGTGTAGTGCGGTCTAGAGTCATTTCTGACACTGGAGAATATTTCTAAAGCTTTCCAGAGAAAGAAGAAGGGCTTTTGGTCTTTCTATTCTGATGAATGAGATTACAGCGTTGTTGTCGTCAGAGATCAGCATTCTTCTGAATACTGGACCTGACAGACATACACTTCTTTTAAACTCTTTAGGTCTAATTATTAAAATCTGTGTTTTCTTTATTTGTTTTTGTACAATTTCCTACTAGCACAGGTTTGGTTAAAAAGCATTTGTATAAATTTGATCATTTTTACAGTTTTTGGATTACATTTGGTCCTGAATTAAACAAATGAATCATGTTTTTGATTAGCTGCTTAAGTCATTATTTCAACTGCTAGCTGTGTTTGCCAGACGTCGTCTGTAATACATTGTTGTTTTGACATGTAGATACAGTAGACATGTAAACAACAGTACAGTTTCTAACCCTAACATCAGACAATTGTGTGTCCGTGTCCAAATGAACATTTCTTCACAACATAAAGAGAAGGTCATGACTGAAAACCCTGTGAGACATTTAGAAGCCATTTCCCCTCTCAACTCTCCATACTGTCACAGCTCTTCAAAGTGTCTTGTGTGAATATGTCATCATCTCTCCTCAGTAGTTTGGTGAACACATTCAGATGGTTTAATAAAACTGCGTAACAAAACATTGTAAATACAAAAACACCTTGGAAATTTGAGTTACATTTTCTCATTCACCTAAGCATTTAGACCACTTCTCTGTTTACTGTGACTTCCGGAACATCAGCAAACATGTGTCCACACCCATCTACAGAGACGATCAACACCAGCATCTATACACGTTGTATTGCAGGTCAAGTATTTTACCCTGCATTTGGTGTTAACGTGTACTCTTTAAAACTCTTTTCAAAACTTTGAACTCGGTTTGGTATCTATTTGATTAAAAAAACAGGATTATCCACATCCCATCAGAAGGGTGGATTCAGTTGTGGTTTTTCAAACGAAATAAAATGAGAGATTTTTTTAAGTGAATGATCGCAATATCAGTGTTTACTGATCATGTATACATTTCTTCATATTTGAAGCATATATGCTCCCTTTCACAAGGTGCTTGGATTCATTCTTGGGAAACTGAAAGAGCAGAAGTACAATTTGAACTGGGTAAAGAACAAATCTATGGAGGTTATGGAGGGATTTTTTTAGTCTCTTCAGCTCTGGACCCACCGGTGGGTCAAGGAGGGTCATTATATTTATTTTAAAGCTAAATACTACTGCCACAAAGTGGAATCAGAAGAAACTTTTACAGCATCATAGACCGAACAAAATATGCAATATTCCACCAATTTGTTAAAATTTAAAGGGTTTTCTGTAAAATGAAACAATTTTTATAAATTTATCCCAATATATGCGCTCTTATAAATTAAGGTAAAAACTGCAGAGCTGAAGGGTTTAATGCTTTATTGAATTATAGCATTACAATATGCTGCAAAATAATCACAACATTAATTAAGAGTAACATCATTAAAAGGAAATAAATGAAGATAAAAACATAATTAAAAAAACAAAAATTACAATAATTACAGATTAAATAAATTGAAAAGTATAGGCTGTGCAAACTGTACATAAAGTAAAATTGTTTTTAAATGCTGTTTAACTCTTACAGAAATTCTACAAAAATAGGTTTACAATTACAACATTTTGTACAACATACTTCCAGAGTAGAGTTTCACGACCAAAACAGATTATCAAGATTTTCAGCGTCATTCATAAAAGCCACATTTGGTGTCAAAATGAAATCCAAATTTTTTCTTTACAATTGTTTTGGTAGGGTGTATATTATGAAGTCATTTAAATGATATTTCTTTTACGTTGTTTGTAAGGGAAACTCTTTGTTGCATGGACCATATCATTTTCCAGTTTAGATGATCAAATAGGCTGTTCCAGTATGAAACGGCAGAAAGGGTAGAGATAATGTCTTCAATCAGTAAAGTTCTTATTTTTAAGTTTTTTTCTTACAGAAAAACATCTTATCAATAGGCACGTTAATAGGCTCAGGTAAGAAAGCAGTTCCGAAAGTTTTAGAATTATTTTTGAGAAGTCAAAGTGGAGTTTATTGTCATTTCAGCCATATACAAGTACATAGTGAAACGAAACGTTTCTCCAGGAACAAGGTGCTACAGTACAAAAAACCCTATATACATAAAGTGCACAAAGTGCAAACACACAGCACAAGACAGTAACGCAGACACAGTACACCGTTTTAAGTACAAAAAATCCAATATCCTATATACATAAAAAACCTATATACGTAAAAATCCTAAATCCTATCCTATATACCAGGGGTCTTCAACTAAAATAGCTTGAGGTCCAGTAAATGAACTCTCCTCACCAGCCGAGGTCCGGACAATTATGTACTGCACGTAAAAACATAAATTGATGGCTTTTGCCAGACTAAAGATATTAGTGTAAATATTTGTTTTTATTGAACAAAATATAATGTTATCATGTATATTGAATAATGTCTCTTCATATGTATAAGAATAAATAATTCTTCACAAATCAATCTCATTTTAATGCTGTTCTGTTACTGTATGTCCTTTCAGTTGCTTTGGTACAAAATATCTAAATTTATCCAGTAACAATGTCTGACAAAAATATGAAGGGAACAGTGCAAAATGCATCTCTAAATCTGCACAACATGCATTCACTTCAACATTAACAACTTAAAAGGAAAACCTAAACTGAGATTAACAATCACAATCAATGAACACAAACCTCTCTGGTTCAATTAAATCAGATCTCATATCACATTTTATCTTCATTCTCATGTATTGTCTGTACTTTACTAAATGTAATGTTGAACACTCTCTTCAGCGTCAACTTTCCTAATTTTTGAGAATGCCATTGTTTTTCAGTCATCGAAAGTTGTATCGGTATGCGCCACTCTCTGCTCTCTTCACTGTCTGTGACTGTTTGCGCCGGCGCCGCACTCGAAACCTGTGTCGATGTAGGACCCAAATAGCGCTACTGAGCTGACTTTATGTGCCTGATATAAATTGGATTTTATAATAACGTTAAATAGCATTTGCCATTTATTTATTTAATTGTGTCAAAATGCTTTGTGGTCCGGATGGACGCATCTCGCGGTCCGGATTCGGACCGAGGTCCGCCAGTTGGTGACCCCTGCTATATACCTATATCCAAAAATCCTATATACATAAAGTGCACAAAGTACAAACAGACAGTAGCGCAGACCAATACACAGTTCAATACACAGTTTGAATATGAAAATGACTCTAGTGATTGTTGTAAAGTGACAGTGCAAATATTTAAAGAATAAATAATAAAAAACAGTCCAATGGCAGTAGTGTAATTTGTAACGAGTTATTTTGAGTTTAGCAGCCTGATGGCATGGGGGAAAAAACTGTTGCAAAGTCTAGTCGTGAGGGACCGAATGCTTCGGTACCGTTCACCAGACTGCAGGAGGGTGAAAAGTGTGTGTGAGGGGTGTGTTGGGTCATCCACAATGCTGGTGGCTTTGCGGATGCAGCGTGAGGTGTAAATGTCTGTGATAGAGGGAAGAGAGACCCTGATGATCTTTTCAGCTGTTCTCACTATCCGCTGCAGGGTCTTGCGGTCCGAGACGGTGCAATTCCCAAACCAGGCAGTGATGCAGCTGCTCAGGATGCTCTCGATTGTCCCTCTGTAGAACACGGTGAGGATGGGGGGTGGGAGATGTGCTTTCCTCAGTCTTCTCAGAAAGTACAGGCGCTGCTGGGCTTTTTTTGCTGTGGAACTGGTGTTGAGCGACCAGGTAAGGTTCTCCGTCAAGTGAACGCCAAGAAACTTGGTGCTCTTTACAATCTCCACAGGGGAGCCGCTGATGTTCAACGGAGAGTGGTCTCTCTGTGCTCTTCTGAAGTCAACTACCATCTCTTTAGTTTTGTCCACTTTCAGATACAGGTTGTTGGCTCTACACCAGTCCGTTAGCTGTTTCACCTCCTCTCTGTATGCTGACTCATCGTTCTTGCTGATGAGACCCACCACGGTCGTGTCATCGGCAAACTTGATGATGTGGTTCGAGCTGTGCATTGCTACACAGTCATGAGTCAGCAGAGTGAGCAGCAATGGACTGAGCACACAGCCCTGAGGGGCCCCAGTGCTCAGTGTGGTGGTGCTGGAGATGCTGTTCCCGATCCAGACTGACTGAGGTCTCCCAGTCAGGAAGTCCAGGATCCAGTTGCAGAGGGAGGTGTTCAGGCCCAGCAGGTTTAGCTTTTCATTCAGGTGCTGAGGAATGATGGTGTTGAATGCTAAACTGAAGTCAATGAAGAGCATTCGAACATATGTGTTTTTATTGTCCAGGTGGGTAGAGAGGGCCAAATGGAGGGTGGTATTGATGGCGTCATCTGTTGGCGGTTTAACAAAGAATATATTGGCAATGAATTGCAGGGGGTCTAATGAGGGGCAGCAGGGTCTTAATGTGCCTCAAGACAAGCCTCTCAAAGCACTTGATGATGACAGGTGTAAGTGCAATGTCAGGACGGTAATCCTTCATAATGAGGCACGGGACACTGGAGACTTCTTTGGCTATCGGGGACAATGGTGGTGGCCTTGAAGCCGCGTTGGAATCCTGGACGGTGCTGCTCAGAGAGATGTTGAAGATGTCTGTGAAAACATCTGCCAGTTGGTCTGCACATCCTCTGAGCACCCTACCAGGAATGTTGTCTGGTCCAGCAGCCTTCCTTCGGGTTAACTCTGTGTAGAGTCTTCCTTACATCAGCTGTGGTTAGACACAGCACCTGGTAAATTGGGGCCAGCACCATGGGTGATCTTCCTTCAGCCGTTACACCGAAAAATGGAGCGTTTGTGCCTCAAACCGATGGCGTAGAAGTCGCTCTAAAACCAGCAAAGCGCCCTATCTGGGAGGGAGGCATCACTAAATCACAGAAAAGCAGGTGGAGTAGACCTGTAGTTGGTGACACTCTGGATGCCCTGCCACATGCGCCGCATGTCTCTGCTGGTTGTGAAGTGGCTGTGGAATCTCTGATGAACTCACAAAAATAATAAATTGCTTCTCTGATGGCCGGGACAGTTTTTCTGCAGTCTCGGAACCCCTCGCTGTTCTTAGGGCCGCTAGGCTCGTCCCGCCTGCCCTCAAAATGGCAGTTATTAAGTCTCGGAGTTCTCAGACCTGGCGCAATGCACCTACTGCAGTCATCCATGGCTTCTGGTTAGAAAAAGCAATCAGGTGGTGATGGTCTTGAGGTGGTGACCTCCGCATCATCAGTGCACTTGCTATATATAGCTGGTCAGCTGATGTACAATAGATCATATCCTTTTCCAAGTTGGTAATGGAGCCTTAGCCTGGTTTAAATCTTATTTAACTGATCGTTACCAGTTGCCAGCGATAAAAAATCTTACTACTTCAGGTAAAATCCTAAACATGTGCCAGTCAGTGCATTCAAAACAGTCCTGAAGAGCAGAGATGGCTCCTGCCGGGTTTCGATCTAACAAACCCCACCATTTTACTAAGCTAATAGACTGTATTAGCGATATTAGAAAATGGATGGGAATTAACTTCCTTTAGCATAACAGAGATGTGGTCTGAGTAGCCGAGGTGGGGTGATTCTAGATAAGGGCTCTGTCACATCTCCGCCGAACTACGCGTCACCGAAATATTCGGATGTTTGTGTAAACAAGATCCAGCATGTAATTTTTCCCCTCGTTTGCAAAGTCTCACTAGATCATGCTGATGGAATTTATCGGGAGCACTGACTTGAGATTTGCATGATCAGAAATCTCCAGCAACAATAAACAGTCCATCAAAGGGGTTAAAAAGTTCTGCAGTTGGAATAACCTTCCCATAGCCCCATACAGTTCATAGATCTGTTTACACTTGCATCATCTTTGACCGGCATTGGCGCAACTGGAACCGTGGAATGTAAACACCGATAATGAACATAGGAACGGTAGTGAATTCCCGTGGTAAATAAAAGGTCTGCATCTAACAGTCACAAACTCCAACTGCGATGAGCAGTAACTAGAAACTAGCACTGAGTTCTTGCACCATTCCGTGTTGATGTAAACACATGTAGAGACTTGTATATCTATGTGTGTATTCCTCCATAATCACTTGATACCCTGCCATAGTTATTGCATGCATTTTAGTGTCATTGAAGTCTAACTGTTATTTCATGGCAGATGAATGAATAACTATTGTTCTTACTTCACTTCTCTCTCGTGTGTGGTATCAAAATGATCCACAAATTATTTCCTAAATAATGATGCACAGTACATAGTCATGGCGTGCATCATACTCAATTTACAATAAGTTTATGTGTTCGGTGCAAACAGGACATAACTTCTTTGGCCGTACCTGGTGGCCTTAAATCATTTGTCACAAAGAAGGACAAAGAGATTTCTCCCTTCCGCAACCACCGTCCTTTGCCATTGGTCAAAAGACCTGACAGTTTTGTGCCTCAAACCCCGGCGTGACAGCTTTGCCTTTAAGACCACAATGCATCGGACAACTCTTTGCTCAGAAACTTGGAATCTCTCCAAAACTTCGTGGGACCTGCCCTTTTTTCAGGACAGCTTTTCCGGCAATCTTACTTCGGCAGACTTCGACACTTCTCAAGGTATTTTTAAAACTAAAAATAGTTCAGAGCTGGCATTGTCTAAAGTCGTTGCAAGCGCAGGTGCCTTTACACATGTGTTGGGTCTTTACACGTCTTTGTGGGAGGCTGGACCCGGATGAGAAAAAGACTTTTCAAGAAACTAAAAGAAAGCAAAAGAAAGCAAACAGCAAATGTGTGCAATCTTGAAATCAAATCCGTTTAAGCTAGTTTCATTGCAGGGCTGCTGGAGACGTGCACTGCCTATGGAAGCTGGCAGCTAAGGCAGTGGAAATGCCTTTCCCCTGGGGGACAGAGAGTGGCAGCACCGCTTGGCTCGATGGTCAAGGGGTATGAATCTAAGGTATCGCTTTTGGTGCGAGAGGTTAAAATCCTGGACAAACCCACCTTTAGAGCTTAATGCCAAAACAGCTGAAATAGCTCAGTTGGCAGAGCGTTAAACTGAAGATTTAAGGAGCCGTGGTTTGATCCTGAGTATTGATGGGCAAGCTCCTGAACAATGCTTTGTTCATCCCGTTGCAGCTCTCTTTAAGCTTCCTGGGCCGAGTGGCCCTTTCTCAGTGACCCTGCTCATCAAGCGCTCCTCAACAACAGGTTCAGTGGTGTAATGGTTAGCACTCTAGACCCTGAAACCAGCAGTCTGACTTTAAATCTCAGTGGGACCTTTCAGTGACGCACCGCCTTTTTGAGATCTACAAGCAGAACCACCTCCGAGCGCTTGTTATCCCCAAAAAGCAAATGTTTACCTCATAAGGAATTTCAATAAATTCAAGAGAAAAAGCAAATGCAATTGCACAAATGCCACATATCTAAAAGCTCAACATGAATCTGAAAATGCATCAACATTCATCCCAAAGGAATGTTGTGAATTTTAAGCAATTAGCAAATATTACCTTTGATAAGGACTTTGATAATGACAACATCCCTCAATGCAATGCACTTCTATACAATGCAATTAAATTCTAATTGTATAGCACTTTACACAGTTAACGCCGTTGCAAATCTGCATCTTAAAATTAAAATGCAACAACAACCCGGCCATCCTGTTCCATCACAGAAGGGTGCAAAATCTCTCTCCCGGTTATTCTCCTTCTCTGTTCCCTGCTGGTGGAATAATCTCCCAAACTCAATCCCATCAGCATCATCTCCCACAATTTTGAAGAAACAATTAAGGTAGGTGGCATGGATTTTTTCAATTGTATTTTGTTCCCTGGGAGGTAATAGTAATATAACAAAAGTAGTAAAAATGTGCAATTTATAATGTTTGTCCACAATGTTTTCAACCCACTGTCTCAAAAATACTTCCTTTGGCAGTATTTGTGAGATGTTGCATCATCACCACGAGATGTCACTGTATGGATATAAACTGATCGTTTATATATGAATCCATAATGACCTTACTGAACACAGTTTAATGTAATGATGAAAGTATTTTACATACTGTCTACTCTGTAATGTGTAGTGGTTTATCTTCAGAGCACTACTGACTGCTTCACAAATATCCCTTTTGTGTGACCTAAGCTTATGCGGCGCTCTCCTCCCTCCGGATATTATAGCACAACTCGGCGTTAGGATGTTCCACCTCAAACCCGGAATGAACATGTGAATATGTAATACCTCTTGTTCTTATGGCATTGAATTAAAAAAAACCTCAAACCCGGAAATAACGTCTGGACTTAGTACCATTACTAGTATGTAAAAAACTCTTTTGTTGCTAATTATTTAGTGACATTAAAAGTATTTAGTAACAATGAAGGAGCACCGTCCCAGTTAAGGTGGGAAATGTCCTAAATCCGAGGTGTCTAGAAGGCAGCGAGACTTCCCCCATCATCGGCGCATGCGCACCGTGCTGCACACGATGAGCTGTATTCATGGACTAAAGCAGAAATCTTGTATTCATTTCTGAAGGAGCTTCGCTCGCTGTGATGACAGAAGCGCGTGAGCTCAGTAGCGCACTTCACACTGTGATTAAGCGCACTAGATAGTCGCTGTAGTATGCTGCGGGATCCAGGCGGAAGTGGACTAAATCACTGCGTTTGATGTGGTACAGGCGGCGCTTTGTTTCCGAACCGTGACTGACACGCGCTCGATGCGCAGCGGCACATTTTCCGTTACAATCGCGACACGTCACGCGGCCGAATCTGACGGTGCTGGACGGATGAATGGATTTATCTGCTGCAGAATAAACGCGAGCGTTTACTCCGCGCGCGCCCGTGTGCGTTTCCCGCTGAATGTGGATGTGTGTGACGCGATGAGTGCGCGTTTCATTCCGTCTTACGTGTAAACGCACAGAGATAAACACGAAATATCCCGATTATTGCCGACAAGATGGAGCGTGAGGCGTTGAGTGGCCTGCTGGAGGATTTCCTGCTCTCTCCTCTCGTTTGCTGGGTCAGACACTCACTGCATTATTACTGCCGTGTGTCTGTGTGGGAATATTACACTGTGCTTGTGTGTGTTGTTGTTATTACAGTGTGCGTGTGTGTTTATGTTGTGTGTTTTGTAGGTTAAGACAGTGTCTCAGCTGCTGTCTGATGGATCTCATGTGTCAGAGTTCATGACATTAGTGGATGGAGTTTATTTAACGGACATCATGACACAAATGTGAGTACACACACACACACACACACACAGAGAGAGTGTGTTTTATTATGAATGGACGAGCGATTATTGTATGAGGAGGAATTAATAGTTAAAAGCCTCATGAATGTTTCACAGACATGAATCGTTCAGTTGAAATACATTGTGTTGTATAGTATGTGTGTGTGTGTGTGTGTGTGTGTGTGAAGCAGTAATATGTCTGTGATAGAGTCGATCTGCTTCAGTCATGCTACGAGTGATGATGATGATGCTGCGAGTGATGATGATGCGTGTGTTTTATTCATAGATGTGATCAGACTCTGACAGCTGGTCATCTCATCTGCTGCTGCTCATGACTGCACACACACACACACACACACACACAGTCACAGACACACACACACACACACACACCTATCATTATAAGGACTTTCCACAGGCGGAATGGTTTTTATTCTGAGTTAAAGACACATTATTTCTTAATCCTCAAAGAAACTTTTCTGCATTTTTACTTTTTACATTTTTTTTTTTTTAAATATAAAAAGAAAAAAAAGGTTGTTCTGTAGTCATTACACACACAGAGCACTCTTTATACATGCATACAAACAAACACACAAAGTGATCATTGTTCAGGACTTCTGTTTAGTGGTACACCCATTACTCTTAACTAAAAACCTGGGTGTGTTTGTGAGCTTGTGTGTGTATGTTTTTATACATTGTAGGGTCCAAAAGTAAATCCCATAGCTCTTAGCTCTCTCAGGAAGACCGTTTGGAACACAAAATGTGATGTATGATGCTTACTGAAGTTTGCACACAGAGCGTTGCTATTGACCTCTCTGTCAGATAATACAGCGTTCAACTGGCCCTTGTTTGCGAAGCAGTCTGTAAAGATACAAACATATAAGACTCCAGAATATTTCCTTTGAAAATGAAATCACAATTGTGTGTGTGTGTGTGTGTGTGTGTCTGTAACTGTGTGTGACTGTGTGTGTGTGTGTGTGTGTGTGTCGCGCATGCAGTCTGTCAGAAGTAGGTTAGTCATGATTGCTCAGGGCTGTGTGTCACACTCTTTGTGTTTATTGACTGATCGAGTGAATTTCAGCTGTGTGTGTAAGAAGGACGTAGGGTTTGGCTTTGGTTTGGGTGCTTAGGGTTTTTCCTGGGTCAGAAATGGTCTGATGAACATCATCATCCACACACACACACACACACTAAAGGCTACCTAACTTCCACTGTTTATTTCATTTGCATAGCTAACATTTCACTCACTGATGTGGCGAACCTTGTGGCGAAACAATGTAATCGATAAATGTGGGAAAATGATGTGACATTTTTTTGTTGTCCATATGGTTTAATTAAATTTAAGATATATAAATATAATTTTAAATGTCAAAACAAACATTCTCGTTTGTAAAGACCTAGTCTAAAATGTATGGTTTTAATTCATTTTGAGAGAATATTTGTGGTATAATTACCAACATGTTACTGTGGTGTTACCATAAAAACTGCGTACCAAGTAAATAAACTCTAAAAAGGTGAAATTATCAATAAAACACCATATCAGCTAGTTTGGCATAATCTTGCATTAGACCTATTTAATACTAAATAGAAGTGAATGGAACAACATTGATCTAAATCTTATTATAAATTTGGGGAATGTTGTGAGTCGGGTCAAATTCCTAAAATGTCAAGGTGGTGTAACCACCATTCAAGGTGCCATTTTGTTAATATTGAAAACCATGTGAAAGGTCGTTACGTCACAGAGAAGGACCCTGGTGACACTAACTGCTACATGCAAAAGTTAGTAACGCTCTTGTGAGATAATTTGACATTTTTAGGGTATGGGGTATGGTCATAGGGTATGTCAAATGGTATGACCCCAAGAATATATTGTTAATTCATCATTATTATAAAAATGTGTATTCATTTAAAAAAATAAAATAAATATTCTTACCTAGGCCATGTGCTTACATTGAAGTTGAAATGTCAAATGGTGTAACCGGTAACACCATGTTGACTGCTATTACAGTCCTTTCTGTTAGGGGCCAATTTAGCCCAATATTACTAGTTTATGATGCTGATTAAATAAGTAATACAAACTAACTTACTTTTGGAACTGTTTTCAAGTGTTAAATGTGATATTCCTTTGAGAATGCGGTACATTATCCACAACTCAATTATTAAAACTCAATTATGAAATAATTATTTTGCACAACATTCCATTCATTTTAATCATTACATAATATAATATAATATAATATAATATACAACAGTTCTTTCTAGTGGTGCAACGGATCACAAAACTCACGGTTCGGATCACATTACGGTTTTTGAGTCATTTTTCAGATCAGCAAAAAAGGGGGAGGAGACAAATCTAATTTGCTTTCCATTTATTTCAAGTATGTTACAGCAAAATAAACTATAAAACCTATAGTTTTAACAAAAATAAGATCAAGAAATAACCAGCTGAATAAAAAAAAACTTTTTAAACCATTTATTTTCCACAACACAGTATGGCCCGATACATTTGGTAATGGCTTTAGCCTGCTCTGATTCTTGTGCAAAGGGCTCCTTAAATGCAGCGGTGAGAAGCTGTTGCTTTGGTTGTTGCAGTTTGTATACTTTAGCCACACTGGGGTGATGTCGCTTCAGATGCTTTGCCATACTTGATGTATTGCCACTTTCATACGGCTTTCTCGTGCCACACACTGTAACTGTTTTGTCCACCACCCATCTTTCGTCATCATTATATTTTACTGGGAAGCTAAAATGCGATCTGAATGATGCAGCTTCCCTACTGCTGTTGTTGAATGATTAACATGCCTCATTCAAGTAAACGTGAGTGCTCTGTGTAATTAATAATTACTTAAAATGCATATCGGCAGGATATTCGCAAGTTTAAAAAATCAGCAATAAATCCGCGGGTCACGTGCGTGCCGAACTGTGGGTTGTGATCCGCACGGATCAACGGCGATCCGTTGCACACCTAGTTCTTTCTGGTTGTCGTATTGGATTGGATGAGAGCCATGTGATAGTCTACCAGTATCATCACAGGAACCATTTCACCATTGCTACTGTATCATTCCACCACTATGCTAATTACTAAGTAGTTCTTAGTGCAGGGGTCCCCAAAGTTGGTCCTGGAGGGCTGGTGTCCTGCTGAGTTTAGCTGAAACCCTAAACAAACACACCTGAACCAGCTAATCAAGGTCTACTAGGCCAAATAGAAACTTCCAGGCAGGACTGACTTTGGGGAGCCGTCTTAAGGTAAAGTGGAAGATGTGTGGCTGTTACATCTGCAAAATCAGATTTGGACGGTAAAACAAACGAAACTGAAATAACACTGAAGGCACCAGGCAACAGTGAATCTCTACATTAATGAACCCTCTCTTAAACTTAATGCGAGACCTTTGCTAATGCTTTCGAAAGAGTTGTTAAACAGACCCAACGATCCTGTCCATCCGTCACAATACCTACTGATTTTATCTGAAGACCAGCAAATACTGAAGCGATCTGCTGTACTTAACCAGCAACCCAAAATGTTTTCAAAAAGAATCATTTAATAAAATTTTACAGCTATTTATTATATGCTGAAGGCTTGGTTTTATTTTATTTCATTATTGAAAAATATAATAAATCTGACAATAAGTGAAAAATGTGACGTGTTATTTCTTGAACAGACTTTTATGTGTACAGACTTAATGTGACAACAGATGATGATTATTTATACGTCATGTCTTGTTTTATTGCTCGCAGTGGTCGTTGTAGAATTAGTAATGGAGGAATTATTAACATCTTGTGCTTTGAATCTGTGGCGGTAGGAAGTAGTTCTGCACAAAAGAGGGTTTTGATTGTGATTGATCTACACACTTGTTGTATAAACGCACTGTCACACTTGTATGTATACAACTGATGCATGCTTTTAAAACACGTTTTTAAAAGCTTTTTAAATTCTTGCCATTTTACCAAACCTTTTTTGTCACTGACCCATATCTAACACAGAAATGACAGAACTGTATGGTTAACTTGTTTGTGAAGCTGTTTCATACCTAAACATGATAACTGATTCTCACACATTTAAACAGACACAGACATCAATCATTGACATTTTTGAATGAGATTGTGTGGGTGTTTTAAGTGAAATCGTATTGTTTTAACAATAAATTCTGCAGCTCTATATTATGTGTGATGTTTGTTTCAGAATGCTGCTTGATGTGCTCTGATGTGTTTAGTTCAGTAATCATATGTTGATATAACGCTTGTGACGTTTTGCATTGTTTCTTTTGACAGAAATCCAAAGGCAAATGTCCAGAGAGTTCACAAGAACGTGAAGAACGACCCAACACTGCGCATTCACAACCTGTCTATTCTCATCCAGCAGATCAAGTCCTATTATCAGGTCAGTCATTCAGTAATCTAGCATGTGTTTACACTTGGTGGTGGTGGTGGTGTGTGATGTGAATAATAAGTTGACTCGTGACTGTAGCATTAAAGCTTAGAGATCAGGCACACGTCGCACAGGTGATTGATTGTGTTCACACACGCTGAAGCCTGTTTGCACACATTAACAAAACAGAAGTACATACTGAAACGAGAAGTTTGTGACACAATCAGAAGCTGCATCATGCTTAAAAAGCACACCAGATTACCTTTGAAGTTCAGCGTGGTTTGTTGAATGACTGGATAGCAGTCAGCAGACATCGCAAAATACTGTGTAGTGTATGATAGATACAATACAGACTACATCAACGTATGTGTGTCGGTGATGAAGTAGATGCCTTGATGCCGGGTTCAGATGACGTGTTTGTGTGTCAGATGTTTGAGAGGCATGACTTTTCTTTTGACGCCTTACAAGCAGTCAAATAACTTCAGAAATCATTCTGTAACACTGACTGAATATATGACTGTTATAATTCATTCATCTGCAGTTCAGTGTTTGAGTTGTGTGATTGTTAAGATGAATATTACAATCTTTAGCTTTTTAGTTCTGTTCATCAGCACATGAAATGACTGAGATGAGCTGCTTTACTTGCTCTTATAGGTTTGTTCAGAAATCTGTTCACACTGAATGAATGTGAATATTTACAGTTATTTATTGATCCAAAGCCACTTTTAACATCACAAACAGTATGTCACAAGGACAAGCAATATTTGTAGTATACAATCAAGGGATATGTAGTGTACAGTTGAAGTATACAGAATATTTGCAGAAATTGTTTTGTTTCATCAACAAGAGTTTGCAGTTACATGTTGTCGTGTGTTACAAAGTTGTGCTGGTTTTGGAAAGTGTCTTGTGTGTTGCTGTGAAGGGACAATGACTCTGAGTTGTAGATGACAGGAGAGACTTGTGTAGAGGAGTGTAACGATATACCATAAATCGAGTGTACGATATACGGTTCGGTTCTGCCTGCTGGGAGAGCAGGGTTCATGTCATGGCACCAGCAATGCTAAAGAACATTAGATTCACTTTTAACTTAAGAATAGCAACAACAACCACAATAACTTATGTATATTTAGAACAAAATACAGCTCTTTTTAGTTGTTACTCAGTACTATTTTAGAGATAAGACGGTATGAAAATTTCAAATCGCGATTATAGTGGCCAAAATTATCATGATTATCAGTATTGTCACGGGTTTGTTAAAATGTTACAAAAAAGTACTCATGTGCACAGGGAAAGTGAATGGCTCTCTGATTAATTGTCCTGAAACTTTATTTTTCTCAAAATCAGAGGAACGAGAGATAAATTTTTCTTGCATTTGACTGACAGTTGTAACAAATTGTTCTCTCAGTTGTATGTCCAGTATACCCTCACACGTATCATTCAAAATGCAAAATGAGTTAAATCACCATCTTTGAGTTGTGCAGTATGTCGTTATTTCAAGATATTATGTTGTTATTTCAAGATATTATGTTGTTATTTCAAGATGACATCTCGTTATTTCGTAATAATATCTCGTTTTTTAAAAATAGTATTGCGTTATTTCAAAATAAAAAAAATTCGAGAAAATAAGTCGTTATAATGAGAAAATGATGTTGTTTTAACGAGATATTAAGTTGTTTTAACAAGATATTAAGTCATTTTAACGAGAAAATAATTCCTTAATTTCAGCATGGCAGTATTATTATTAGCCACTAGAGGGCAGGGAAACAAGTAAGGAAGGCATTGCTACAAGTTATAAGAAATATCACAGGCTTTTAGCCCAAAGTTTGCTACAAACACCGTATAGGACAGGCCGCGGATTGGACTTATTAGGCTTTCTCCCAGCCAACCGCTTTATTTCTTTTATGTAGGCCTGCCAAAGTGATCATTTTCTAATTTTGTGCATTTACATTTATAATTTTTGTATTATATGGTTTTGTTTTCAAATTGGTTTGTTTAAAGTGGCTTGTGTTTTGGATAGTTCAACAAAAAATCAGCTACACAAGAATAGAGCATGACGAGAACGTGCATATCAGAATCTCTCTGTAAAACAAGTAAAACAGTTTTTTCTATTTAATGCTGAATTCGATAATTATCACTTTAGTACATACAAGCAATAATGCTGTTTGACAGCTGGCCAAATTAGTCGCCAGTCTGGGCTTGCCTTTTACGGTTATTTGTACCTTAATAAAGATTAACCTGAAACGCATCCAGATTTTAGACAACTAGTAATAGTGCAACAGCTAGTCAACACATCTAATGCGTTCTGGCTTCCCTGTCTCATTATGCCATATAGTGGCTGATATCAGTGGAGTAGTGATGCCTGGAGAAGTGGGTGTACTCTTAATCTTAGCCACCATTTTTTAAAATCAACCCAGAATATATGATGAACTCCCTGTGTTATAAATAGTGACGTGTAAGACTAGTCCTGCGTATTTAATTCACCAATGGGCCAGTAGTATTTGCACATTGTCTCTTAACTTCTGCTGCTTGACCTCACGGAGTAAGGATCATTATGAAATTTTTGTTATCCACAGAAGAGGTTTAGCAGTCAATACAGGCCATAATGTAATAAGAAAGTGGACACACTTACAACCGCTCTTTTGTAGTGTACTGTTGACTGGTAAATGAAGTAAAGAAGAGTAAAGAAAAATATACATGCCTGTATATGACAGACAAATCTTTAGCGGTCAGATTATAAATGTAATGGGTGATTTTAGGATTTTAAGAAGATCTATTTCACTCACTTTGCTACTGCGTGGCTCTTTTTAATCGTCTTCTCAGAAGTGCTTGTATGAATGAGTAGCACGTCAAAACTACATCGCTCCTGTGCCGCGCGCCTTATTCCTTTAAAACTTGTTTTGCACAAAATAGCGCTAGTCTAGTTATCTGTTGCAGTGAACATTGCAACAAAAACTAAGCATTAAGCATGTTTTTAAGTAAGGGGAAAATCAGAAGATCTTTAAATATATGGCAGGTACTTCTCTTATTCTTTTTGGTAATAAAAATTCATTTTATATTTGTTATTTTAAAACATGAAGTGGCAGGGCCAGCCGTAGCTACGTGACTGTCCCGAAAGAATAATGCGGATAATAAAATTTGCCGCTCTCCTTAACATTGATCAATGTTAAACAAATAAAACAGTTATTGAAACGAATGGCGAATTCGAAAATTATCACTTTGGCAGGCCTACATAAAAGAAATAAAGCGGTTGGCTGGGAGCAAGCCAAATAAGTCCAATCCGCGGCCTGTCCTATACGGTATTTGTAGCAAACTTTGGGCTAAAAGCCTGTGATATTTCTGATAACGCAATGCCTTACTTACTTGTTTTCCTGACTTATTCTGCCCCCTAATATTAATACTGCCATGTCGAAATTAAGGAATAATTTTCTCGTTAAAACGACTTATTTTCTCGTTAAAACAACTTAATATCTTGTTATAAAAAATATTTTGAAATAATGTGATAGTATTTCAAAATAATGAGATATTATTACGAAATAACGAGATGTTATCCTGAAATAACAACATAATATCTTGAAAGAAGGACAAGGAAATTTTTTTTATCATTTGCGGTTCAGAGCCGCCGTAGTGCAGCGTACAGTTCTATCCTCATTCAGCCTCAACACAGCCTTACAGGTCATCAACGTGTTTCAGGTTCAGCTTGTTTAGATGAGCTGTGATGTCTGCGAGAAAAGCAAGGTTTGTTTTCCACTTGTTGTCTCTCAAGACTGGAAAAATTCTGCCATGTAAACACAATAATCCGATTACTTTGCGTCAATGTCATTACGTCAAGAGGATAGGGATTTGGGATAGGGATGTCTAAACTAGACTATGTGAGAGAAGTGGAGCGGGAGCATATTTTGAGCGATTTTGACCAGAGTGAGGAGCGTATTTTTAAAAAGTTGGAGCGCCTGTTTTTACTCACTCCAAATACACTCCATCATGAGCACAACTCATGCAGTATTCTAGCGCACATTCACTTTTGAAAATTAAGACGCTTTTGGAGTATTTTCTTTAAATGCTTTTGTGTGCAAACTACTCTCTTACACCAGTAAGAGTATTGCTGAGAAAAATCCCATTCCACCATTGCTAACTGGAAATTGTCACTTGAGGGCTAGTAATTAACAGCATCTGCCGTGTTGTTTAAAGTGTTGGGCTGTAGTAGTTTACCTACATTTCTCAGTAGTTCATTCACTCTTACTGAAAATTTTTTATTAGAAAAACTATAGTGACTTAAAATATAGAGTTCTGTCGCCATCCAACACATTCAGTTTTTATTTCATATACAGTTCCTAAGGAAAACAACTTCAAACAAACAATTTCATTTTTGATTTACATTTGTGTGTGGGAAATATAAAATGTTTTGAGCACGGAGTGGAAATTCTTGCCTCTCCACACCGCTCACATACTCTGGGTGCCGTCGATTACTTACTACTTTACTATAGACCTTCATTTACAGGCTTCTGCTTTTGAGGAGGAAGGGGTAGTACTAAGACCAGAGTCTGTTTTACAGAAGTCTGTTCGGTCATAGCAAGACAACAGTCCAATCTACTTGAATGGCAGAAAGCAGATATTTCTACAATCGTTTGCCAAAATTGCATATTTCCGATAAACAACTAAACATCACATTACCTGTACCATAACCTTTGTTTCTTTTGCGCAAATTGCGCAAAAAAGCACCTTTTTTGAGATCACTTCAGCTACTGGGCATGTGCACAAGGCTTTATTGATAATTGGATAATTGGTTCTTTTTTACTGAAAAGCGGAACTTCCGTCGCTAAGTGGCCAATATGAGCATTCTAATCCCCACCCCATTTATAGTAATAACAGTGGCGTATCGTGTTAATATTAATTATCTTTACTAAGATGCTCCTTAGCAATGCAGAGCAACCGCTTTTAATGCTTTCAGTCTCAATTATATATTTAAATATTTTCTTATAAACCATGTCAATATCTATGAAAAGCACATAATCTTTGGCTTAATGGGTACACTTACCCTACATGTGGTTTGCATTAAATCATCAATGAGGGGTAATATAGCTGTTTTTGCCTTTTGGGCATCTTGCATGTTCACAAAGCAGGTACACATCTCTCTCTCCCTCTCTCTCTCACACACACACACACACTTTCTCTATGCGTGAGAGTGAGTGGATAAATGCTGCAGTTTTACCATGGAAACATGCGTGTGATTAACACACAGCTGCAGCACACAAGCAGCCCTTGTTGTGTTTCAGTCTACACACACATTTACTCAGCTGTCTAATTGAAGACATAAATGACTGGTGTTTTTGTATTTTAGTTTACTTGAATGTTTACATGATTTTGTTGGCAATGTGGGACACAAAGAAGAGATAACTTGCCATTATTGCACTATGTAAATAAATGTTGATTTAAGTTCAAGCAGCTTCATTGTCATTTCAACCATATACAGCTAGCTAGTACACAGTGAAATGTTCCTTCAGGACCAAGGTGCTACATACAACAAACAACAAATCACATATGTAATGACATGTAATAACAGTGAAAGCATAACAACATAACATAAAGTGCACAGTGCAAACAAGTGCAGATGCCACGAGACGGTACAAAAACTATCCAATGGAACAGGACATTGAACCCAGCAATAAATGTTGAAATGTTAAACACAAGGACTAGACTAGACTAGAATATAATAAAAAAATATTCAGTATATAATAAATATGAATATTATACTCGTGTAGATGTCTCTGATGGAGGGTAGAGAGACCCAAATGATCCTCTTGAATGTCCTCACTATCCGCTGCAGGGTCTTTTGAGACTGTGCCGTTCCCAAACCAGTCAGTGATGCAGCTGCTTAAAATGCTCTCGATTGATCCTCTGTAGAACATTGTGAGGATGGAAGGGTGGAAGATAGGCTTTTATTAGCCTTTGCAGGAAATAGAGATGCTGCTGGGCCTTCTTTGTTATTGTGCTGATCTTTAGAGACCAAGAAAGATTTCTTGCCATGTAAGCCCCAAGAAATTTGGGGCTCGTGACAATGTCCACGGGGAAGATATTTAGTGGTGTGTATGCTGAGTTTTTGCTAATGAGACCCACCACAGTTGTGTCATCAGCAAACATACGCTGCTGGAGTTCTGATGAGGGGAGATCATCGTTAGTGTCTGTAGAGATGTGATCTGTCAGTTACGCTGCTGGAGTTCTGATCAGGGAGGTCATCTTTAGTGTCTGTAGTAATGCAATCTGTCAGTTATGCTGCTGGAGTTCTGATGAGGGGAGATCATCTTTAGTGTTTGTAGAGATGTGATCTGTCAGTTACGCTGCTTGAGTTCCGATGAAGGGGGATCATCTTCAGTGTCTGTAGAGATGTGATCTGTCAGTTACGCTGATGGAGTTCTGATGAGGGAAGATCATCTTCAGTGTCTGTAGAGATGTGATCTGTCAGTTACGCTGATGGAGTTCTGATGAGGGGGATCATCTTCAGTGTCTGTAGTAATGCAATCTGTCAGTTACGCTGCTGGAGTTCTGATGAGGGGAGATCATCGTTAGTGTCTGTAGAGATGTGATCTGTCAGTTATGCTGCTTGAGTTCTGATGAGGGGAGATCATCTTTAGTGTCTGTAGTAATGCAATCTGTCAGTTACGCTGCTTGAGTTCCGATGAAGGGGGATCATCTTCAGTGTCTGTAGAGATGTGATCTGTCAGTTACGCTGATGGAGTTCTGATGAGGGAAGATCATCTTTAGTGTTTGTAGAGATGTGATCTGTCAGTTACGCTGCTGGAGTTCTGATGAGGGGGATCATCTTCAGTGTCTGTAGTAATGCAATCTGTCAGTTACGCTGCTTGAGTTCCGATAAAGGGAGATCATCTTCAGTGTCTGTAGAGATGTGATCTGTCAGTTACGCTGCTGGAGTTCCGATGAGGGGAGATCAACTTCAGTGTCTGTAGAGATGTGATCTGTCAGTTACGCTGCTGGAGTTCTGATGAGGGGAGATCATCTTCGGTGTCTGTAGAAATGCGATGTGTCAGTTACGCTGCTGGAGTTACGATGTGGGGAGATCAACTTCAGTGCCTGTAGAGATGTGATCTGGCAGTTACGCTGCTGGAGTTCTGATGAGGGGAGATCATCTTCAGTGTCTGTAGAGATGTGATCTGGCAGTTACGCTGCTGGAGTTCCGATGAGGGAAATTATCTTCAGTGTTTGTAGAGATGTGATCTGTCAGTTACGCTGCTGGAGTTCCGATGAAGGGGGATCATCTTCAGTGTCTGTAGAGATGTGATCTGTCAGTTACGCTGCTTGAGTTCCGATGAAGGGGGATCATCTTCAGTGTCTGTAGAGATGTGATCTGTCAGTTACGCTGCTTGAGTTCCGATGAAGGGGGATCATCTTCAGTGTCTGTAGAGATGTGATCTGTCAGTTACGCTGATGGAGTTCTGATGAGGGAAGATCATCTTTAGTGTTTGTAGAGATGTGATCTGTCAGTTACGCTGCTGGAGTTCTGATGAGGAGAGATCATCTTCAGTGTCTGTAGAGATGTGATCTGTCAGTTACGATGCTGGAGTTCCGATGAGGGGGATCATCTTCAATGTCTGTAGAGATGTGGGCTGTGTCCGAAACCGCTCACTCGTTCCCTCATCCCTATAGAGTGTATGGCAGTTGAGTGCACTATATCAGCAAAGAGTGAAGGAAAACCAGTGAGCGAATTCGGACGCTGACGTAAATAGCATGCGCCAGAGTGCACGGACAATTTCGTCATTAACATACGCCTTCCCATCTGTAATATTAGATTGTTTGGCTTTATGAATTGTGTGTCACTGTTCACTTGTCACGTTTATTGTATTATTTGATAAATAAGGGAGAATAAAAACAACTATCCATCACATTTATTTGTTCATACAGTATAAATAGATAACACAGAATATTAATATAATTTGGGAAAAAAGGGTTATAAAAAATAATATATGAAATAACGATCAATAAGAATTTACACAAGTGTATAAGCATACGTTATTTTAAAACATTATTTTGGCGGGTTTCCAGTCACAGTACCCAGCCTCCAATGTTGCCGTCCGCCATATTTCTTTTTCTTTTACGCTTCAATGAGTGTACATCGGTTGTACACTCGAAATCAGAGAGGATTGTGGGTAAAAAGTAGTGAACGAATGTAGGGAATGAACTCGTTCACTCAGAATTCGGACGGCACTACAAAATGGCCGACACCCAATATAGTGCACTATATAGGGGATAGGGAGCGGTTTCGGACACAGCAGTGATCTGGCAGTTATGCTGCTGGAGTTCTGATGAGGGGAGATCATCTTCGGTGTCTGTAGAAATGTGATCTGGCAGTTACACTGCTGAAGTTCTGATAAGACCTTTAGTCCTCCACTAACACATCTGTTAAAACTCTACATCAGGTCATGACAGTTATTAGACTGTTTTCTCACTGGATTTTGATTGATGTGTGAGTTCTTGTAGTTTTATATCAGATGAAATCTGGAATCTTCTATGTGAAGATTCGTACTATATAAGACTTTTACAATCACATTTTCGAAGGATGCAAAGTATCGTCTGATTATCGTTATCGTCCAAATGTCCCAAAATATCGAGATAACATATTTTTGCCAGTATCGCACATATACTTCATTGAGGAACAATCATTTCCTCAATTGGCTTTACACCATGCCCTAACCAAACACCACATGATATCAGTGATAAGCAATTTGAATGCAGAAAAGGGGCGTGACACAACAGTTAACCACAAAACACTACCTGTCAGAAGAGGTTTCTGCCTCTCTCACGGCAGTGTGCACGAGCACATACTGAGATGCATCCTGTATTCTCATGACTTCTGTGATGAGGTGCGGAACCTTCATGGAATGAGATTGCTGTGTTGGCGGAGCTGTCGGTCACAGAAATTCTAAATATCTAAAATAGAATCCACTGTAACTTGTCATGTATCGCCTTTGGGGCTAGCTAAGACAAAACATCTAATTAACATGGAGAATATACCTTTTATCACGTCGCAGCATCACATAGTGTTTGGTTGTCACAAGGTGTTAGGCCTGGTTGAATCGTTTGTGATATAATCTCGTATATGGCATTAAGTAGTCATAGTCTGATTTATTCATAGGTCAATTATTTTGAAAGGTGAAGTTGACTCACAGTACCCAGTTGACCATGTGTTATTAGTTTTGAGCAGTTGTTATCGGTGAATGTCATGACTGATCAATCAGAATTAAGTTTTTCAAAGTTGCGTGTAATAAAATAATTGGCATCATATGTGATTTTATAAGTTAAAATGATGTTTCACTTGATGAACATGTTAAACCTGTAATGTTTGTATGTTTCAGGAGACTTTACAGCAGCTGGTGATGATGTCACTTCCTGATGTGCTGGTGTTGGGCAGGACACCTCTCAGTGGTATGTCTCACACTCTTTACATCAGGCTCATATGAAGTAGCCGCCCAGTGTCTGATCCCTTACCATAGTGGAGAGAAACAGGATCTAATGGAGAGTCTGATTTTGATAGCACACCACTGGCCAGGAGTCACATGGCCTTTGTGAAAGGGCATAATAAGATCCGTTTAAAGATGATCTGACAAAATCTACTGACAGCTGCTGTGATTCAATGAAACCTCAGCACACACTGTTCTTACTGTAACACTCAATGAAATGTGCATCTTTACATCACTTTTTTAAAATGAAAGACTATCAGCTGATTCATCATCTATTAGTCAAGCATTAATCTGTAGCATCATGTGTGTAAAAGCAAAATACGTTTGTTTAATCCACCGCCTTTTTTGCAACGCCTCCAGACAAGACGATCAAGACAACAATCCCATTTACTTGAAGGGCAAATATTTCTACAACCGCTTTCTAAAATCGCAATTCAATAACATATTTCCGCCCAACAATTAAAACTCAAATGTTGTCTTTATGTACAGTATACATTGAATTAATGCTTTGGAGAGAAGTAGCCAGTCAGTAAGTGTACACATCTGCATAACAGGACGCTGTTCACAGGAAGCGATGTGTCCTCAGTGTCCATGTCAGCTTCCTGTCAGAAAGAAACAAAACCTAAATCACGACTTCATTATGTGTTTGTACTGTAGAGTTGTGTGTGTGTTTGTGTTTCAGAGCACGGGCTGGAGGAGATGAGCAAGTTATTACTGCTGTTATTGGGCTGTGCTGTTCAGGTGACACTTCATCTGTCAACTTCATATGAAACTCTATTTTATACAGTATATCACACACATATGACATGTTGACTATCTGTGTGTGTGTGTGTGTGCGAGCAGTGTGAGAGGAAGGAAGAATACATTGACAGGATTCAGACTCTGGACTTGGACACACAGGCAGCAATCGCAGCTCACATTCAAGAGGTCTGACTCACATCAGCTGTGTTCACTTGTGTTAAGTTGATGTTTTGTTTTCATCCTGTGTTATGTGTTTGTTGAAGGTGACCCATAACCTGGAGAATGTGTTAGATCTTCAGTGTTTGGAGGAGAGCGAGTCTGTCTCGCCTGATAAAGACACACTCTTCAAACACGTGACCTTTCACCTCAAACACCTCATAGACCAGAGAGACCAGCATGCTGAGGTACAACACATCAACACACACACACACACACACACTGACATGAGTGACAAACCTGTGCTGGATCACCCGTCACTCAATCCCACGCAAAGCACTAAGCGTGTGATACTTTTGCAGATTCACACTGATAACATGAACATTAGCAGTGGCCATGACGCTCACGTTGTGTTTGTGTTGTGATGTCAGACCATCGTGTCCCTGACTCTGGAGAGAGATTCGGGCCTGATGTCTCCAGCTATGCACGAGTCACCCGGCATGAGCCGTACAGAGAGCGTACAGCATCTGTCTGTGGAGCTGGCCGACGCCAAAGCCAAGATCAGACGCCTGCGGCAGGAGCTGTGAGTAGCTCGCATCATCTTTCTGATGTACTTCGGCACTAATCGCTGCTCATTTAAGTGAACGTTTACTGCACTGCACTTCCTCTCACGTCTCATCTGAAGTGCTTTTACTGCACTATGAATTATTCAGCTTCCCTTGTACACAGCCTTCATGTCTGCACACAATAGTGAGGAAGTGACCATTAGAGGAAGTGATGTCAATGAAGGGAAGTTTCACTCATGCTCTATTACTGGAATCCTCATTAAAAGCTCCACACAGCTGATGTGTGCAGGTGTTTTCATGTTAAAATACTTCATGGATTTAGGGTCAACTGTTGGGTTGACTGCTTGACCTGTGTTAACATTGAATAGGTCAAGACTGCCAAGTGTTGTGAACGTGGAGCTGCAGGTTTTTTCTTCTTTGACAAATAGCAAAATAAAGTTTGCGGACGTTTTAAAGCAGGAAACGAGATGGATTGTGTAAACGTGATCATTTTAACAGGCACACATAATGCATTATTCCCCTGCCTGAAACTGTTGAGCATGTCAATAGGAAATGGATGAACCATATACCCTGAATGCACTGTAAATCAATTAATTGAATGCAGAAATGTAAAAATCAATACTGTCTTCTGTTCTTTGTACTAAGCTGTTTCTTGGCATTTTCTGTAGGTGCATTACATTTAACATGGTTTGATTTTAATGCTTTGTAAGTGTTTTACAAAAGCTTATATATATATTATAACAACAGTAATATATTACAAGGACCAACCTGCTTTTATTAAACATAAAACTTTTATTTACCAAACGAATAAGACAGATAACATATAGCTTGTAACATAAATACATTTAAAGATCTTTGAATGTTCTTACTTCAAAGTGAATGAAACTACAGCAATGAAACAAACACAAATTCTTTTATAGTAAAGAAATCAAAGTAATAAAATCATCATGTCTCACTGGAGACGCATCACGTCTTACTCTCCTAACGTCACGTGACTTCTGCTGCTCTGTGTTGTGTGTTTCAGAGAGGAGAAAACTGAACAACTGCTGGACTGCAGACAGGAGCTGGACAACATGGAGACTGAATCAAAAAGACTCCAGCAGGAAGTGAGACGCCACAACAGCAGCACTAAAACATTTAGCTAAATCTCACTCACTTAATGTCTCATGATTGCTGTAATTCTCTTAACTACTTGTCACAGCTTTAGACAGCCAACTATAGCTCAGCCAATCATTGCATTTGTATTTATAGATGTGACCGTGTCTGTCTGACTCTTAAAGGAATAGTTCATGAGAAAATAAAAATGTGATCCTGTTTGACTTTCCCCTGTGGATGAATGTTTAGCTAAAAGTTGCAAAACTCTCACACTATATTCCACATCTTCTGTGTCAGCCATAGCTTTGTGTGAAAACACACATGACATTTGCTATTGTTTTAGAATCATATTTTGCACATCAAATATCTTTAACACGTCTTTTTGCGGTATTGAAAGTGGTGTGTAATAGGATGTTTGATCATTGTTAGCGAATTACACCTGAACTAAATGACTGTAAAATGTGATCTCTGCTGTCATGCACGTATCACATGTGGTTTTTCATCAGAACTTGCAGCTGCAGTGCGACGCGCGCTCTCTGCGGGCATATCGCGACGAGCTGGATTCGCTCCGAGAGAAAGCCTTCAAAGTGGACAAGCTGGAGAGCGAAGTGACGCGCTACAAAGAGAAACTCCATGACATTGAGTTCTACAGGACCAGAGTGGAGGTGTGATCGCATAACTGTGTGCTTGTGAGGGTATTCTGGGATATGTATTGGTAGTTATTGATTATATGTGCTGATGTAGGAGCTGAAAGAGGACAATCACGTTTTGCTGGAGACCAAGAGCATGCTGGAGGATCAGCTCGAGTCATTCAGAGCTCGATCTGATAAACTTCATGAGCTGGAGAAAGAAAATCTGCAGCTGAACAACAGGATCCACGACATGGAGATGGTGAGAGAACATTTCCATTCATGCAGAACCATACATTCAGCATTTACGTTAGCAAACGCATGACTGTATATCACGTGATGTGTTTCAGGAGCGAGATATAGACAGAAAGCGCATGGAGGAGCTGCTGGAGGAGAATCTGACTCTAGAGATGGCTCAGAAACAGAGTATGGATGAATCTCTGCATCTGGGCTGGGAGCTGGAACAACTTTCTAAAACCACACCTGAACTTACTGAAGGTACACTGACCCAGCATGTTTGTGTTGACTGTGTTCTTTTAGAGCATTTCTTCTGTCAGTAGATAGACCGTTTTTTATTTGTTTGTATGTGTTTTTGTACGACAGTGCCGCAGAAGTCTTTGGGCCACGAGGTAAATGAACTAGCATCCAGTCAACTGCTCAGGCTGGAGAAAGAGAATCAGATGCTTCTGAAGACAGTGGAGGAGATGAAGGCATCCAGTGAGAGGGAAACACTTGTCAGACTGGAGAAAGACAATCATATGCTCAGTGAGAAGGTCAGAGGTCCATGAAGGAATGTTTCACCTGTCATACGATATGTGTTTGTGAATCTGGATCTGAATTCTGATGTATTTGCTGTGTTATTTGGCTTTCACTTGGAATCTAATCACATTAAACATGTTACTGTTTAGAGAGTGTCTTCCAATATAAATCTTGTGCAGAGTTTACTCTGAGGTGTGAATGTGCTTTAATGAGTGTGTTGCCGGGGTCTAAAACAAAGCCGGATCAGGTTCATGAGTGAGTAATCGGTTAATAGCTGGTTAAGCATTTGTTAAGCTGCTTAGGCTTAGATTTGCAGACTCATACTTGTTTCATTAAGAGTTTGTTTAAGTGTATGTGTGTGTTTTGTGGCCTAATACACTGGTGTGTATATCAGATCTGTCAATGTGAGTGATGTAATTACTGCAGTCACCAGCAGCACTCAGCACATTACATTATTATTGACACAGAACACGTGTGTGTGTGTGTGTGTGTGTGTTTACACAGCTGGAGCAGCTGCAGACGAGGCTGACTGCAGACAGAGAGAGTCTGCGCAGTGCAGAGACTCTGAGCACAGACATGCTGAAAGAAAAAGCTCAGCTGGAGAAAACTCTGGAAATGCTTCAGGAGAACTCTGACAGACAGGTGCTCTTGTTATTTCAATTTACTGATGTAATACTCTTATAAAATCATGTTGGAATTGTTTTTATACTGAGATGAGATTCTGAGGAATGTGAAGCCACCCGACAGCCAGTATATTTTCCACGTGGAGTCGCACAGGGGCTGCGTCGGGTAACAACCATCTGCAGATGTGAAATTTACAGACCCAATTTGAGCTTTGGTGGTGTTAAAAATACTTGAGTGACTAGATTGTACCCTGTAGCTCAGTGGTCAAAGCATGGCATTAGCAACACCAAGGTCAAGGGTTTGTAATGTAAGTCCCTTTGGATAAAAGCTGCTGCCAAATGCATAAATGTAAATGAAGTAATGTATATTTTTATTGAAGATGATCTTTGTTTGTTTTCAGCTAAATACAGGAAGTTATATTTATCTGTGATAGCATAAGGGTATGAGTAAATTTCCCTGCATTCCAATTAAATCAATCTGTGTGAGATGAAGATGAGTCTTTTTTTTGTAAAACTGTATCAGTAACAGTTGAATCCTTTAAAATGTAATAAGTTATTACTTTACTTTATTATTTATTTATTATTATGTTTAATCTTGTCTCCATATGTTCCTGCTGAAGATATCAGTCTTATGTCATATGAGCATAACTGTTTATTGTTTGCATTTGTTTATTCATTCCAGCATGGTGAATATTTGTAGTATAAAGGCTGTTGCCCTCCTTGACTGAAATGAATGAATTCTCTCCCATGTTGATGTGGATTTGTGTTCAAACTGAAGGGGGAGAAATCCAGGAGTCTGAATGCTGTGTCCTGACCAGATGTGACGCATCATAAAAGGCACATTTTCCATGTTAATTCCCTGTCATTCCTCACATATAAAGCTGGTTAGAACAAAAACTAATTAACATGGAAAATATTCTTTTTATGGCAGGGCTATTCAAATCCTGTCCTGGAGTGCCAGTGCTCTGGAGAGTTTAGCTCCAACCCTGATCAAACTAAAAACTAAACAAGCTAATCAAGGATCACTAGAAAATAGGTGAGTTTGATCAGGGTTGGAGCTAAACTCTCCAGGGGAGTGGCCCTCCAGGACCAGATTTAAATAGCCCTGTTTTAAGGTATGGTGTGTCTGGTTAGGACACAGTTGATATTTGCATGAATGGCATGTTTAGTGAGACTGAGTTTGCAGGTGTGAGTTTGCATTTCCAGTGCCAAAGATTGCTCTTTGATTATAAACAATCTTATCTCAATATTAGGTCCTATGTCCCTTTTAGAGTTCGGGTTTAACCCTCCGTGCAAGTACACGTGATACATGAGTGATATCGTTAATCATTTTAGATGAAAGTAAGAAGCAGCATGAAATCATTTGATGCTTTGTCTGATGAATTGTGTCTGTGTTTGACAGGTTAAGGATCTAGAACAGGAGAACGAACATCTTAACCAGACCATCGCCTCTCTCAGACTGCGCTCCCAGGTTAGCGCAGAGGCACGCGTCAAAGATGTCGAGAAAGAAAATCGGGTGCTTCACGAGTCCATTAAAGAAACCAGCAGCAAGCTCAACAAGATCGAGTTTGAACGTAAACAACTTCGCAAAGACCTGGAGCACTATAAAGAAAAAGGAGAAAGAGCGGAGGAATTAGAGATGGAGGTCCATCGACTGGAGCGAGAGAAGGAGAATCTACAGAAGCGACTGGCCACTCTCGCCATCACTTGTGAAAAGGTGGACGTCCTAGAAAAGGAAAATGCCGAGCTGGAAGCGGAGACCAGGAGGCTGAAGAAAGCAGCGGATGCTCTGAGGAACGTGTCTTTCCAGCTGGAGGTACTAGAGAAAGAGAACGCTCAGTTAGATGAGGAAAACCTAGAGCTCAGACGGGCGGCCGAATCTTTACGTTCTAGCGGAGCCAAAGCAGCGCAGCTGGAGCTGGAGAACAGAGAGCTTGAGAACGAGAGAGCTCAACTCGGAAAGAATCTTGAGCTGTTGAAAGCTTCCTGCAAAAAAACTGAACGTCTTGAGGCGAGTTACCGAGGTCTGGATACAGAGAACCAGCGGCTGCAAAAGGCCCTGGAGAACAGCAACCGCAAGATCCAGAAGCTGGAGGGAGAGTTACGGGACATGGAGACTGAAAATCAGAACCTCCAGCAAAGCCTGGAGGAGCTAAAGATCTCCAGCAAAGGTCTGGAACAGCTGGCGCAGGAGAACGCCACTCTAGAGCAGGAGAACACTCAGCTGGAGAAAGACAAGAAACAGCTGGAGAAGGAGAACAAACGTCTGCGACAGCAGGCTGAAATCAGAGACGCCAAATTAGACGAAGACAATCTGCGGATCTCGCATCTGGAGAAGGAGAACCGCACTCTATGCAAGGAGCTCACCGCTCTCAAAGAGATGTGCGGTCGCGTTAAAGACGTGGAAAAAGACAACAAAGAGTTGGTCAAGCAAGGGACCATTGACAAAAGGACACTGGTCACGCTAAGAGAGGTAACGGTATAAACGCGAGAGCAGCTTTGTTATGTTGTGTTCTGACAGCACGTGTCCTGATGTGATGTTTCTTGATGCAGGAGCTGGTGAATGAGAAGCTGAGAAATCAGCAGATGAATAATGAGCTGGAGAAGCTGACTCATGAGCTGGAGAAGATTGGTCTCAATAAAGAAGGTCTTCTAGCGGACAAAGAGAGCTCTGATGACAGGTAACTCGCGTAGTAATAGACATAACTCGTTTTTCAGTAAACATTACTAAAACAACATGTAAGTGTGCATGTAGTTAACTGATCGCTGATTCAGACGTGTTATATATCAAATGACTTCACTGTAAGCAGCTGATACCATCATTTTACTATTCTGCTGCCTCAGATCAAGTGACTCTTGTAAAAGAATAAAAGCAACAAAAAGTTTATTTTAGACTAAAAGGAATTTAAAAAAAGCAAAACGGCTAGGTTACGTCTGTAACCCCGGTTCCCTGATGGAGGGAACGAGATGTTGTGCCGATGACGACACTAGGGGTTCGCCCTTGAGAATCTATTACATCCAATTTAAATTTTAAAGTTACATACACATGTCGGTGTGAATATTGTAAATCAGGGCTTGAAATTAACTTTTTAACTTGGTAGCACTGGTGCTGCTAACTTTAAAGAGTTAGGAGCACCAGCAAAAATTCAGGAGCACCCACCGAAAAAATGAAGAAAACAGATCACTGCTCAACTAAAGCAACAATGTATTGTTATTGGCCAAAATGCTAATGGATTGACCAAAATAGTACCAATTTCACCATTAAAACATGCATGTTATGCTTCCTGTTTGTGAACAGAAAATCACATTTTCAAACACCCGCATGTTATTTGCTTAAAGGGATGGTAATTTACTCTTCCTCCAGTTGTTCCAAACCTGTATAAGGTTTAGTTACTAACTTTCATTAAAATATCTTCTTTGTACGCAGTACAACAAAGAAATAATGATAAAAATGTTGTTATTGTTATTTTAGCATGTGATTTTACAAAATATGTCTTCCTCCAAATAGATTATTTTGGTTTTGGTATGACTGAAACAGGCCAAACGTGACTGACGAGTGCAAAGAGTTTCTTTAATGGCTTTTTGATTGTATATCTGTCAGATTTAAGCTTCTGGAGTCTAAACTGGAGTCCACGCTGAAATCTTCTCTTGAGATTAAAGCGGAGAAGATTTCTGCTTTAGAGGCTCGACTGCAGGAGTCCTCCAACCTCAACCAGCAGCTGCGACAGGAACTCAAAACGGTAAGAAACCTTCCAGTGTGTGATGGTGGTGGGTGAATTTCTGATGTTTATTATGAAAGGCGTGTCGGCAGGTGAAGAAGAATTATGAGGCGTTGCGTCAGCGTCAGGAGGAGGAATGTATGGCTCAGAGCTCGCCCTCTAGAGGACAGGTGGACATACAGAGCGTCAGTAAATGGGAGAAAGAGAGTCAAGAGGCCACGCGAGAGCTGCTAAAAGTCAAAGATCGACTTATCGAGGTGGAGAGGAATGTACGTATCTGACTCACTGTAATCAAGTCAAAGTCGTTTCATTTCATACAGCACAGAGTGACGTGACGTGATGTGTCATAATTTCTCACTTGTTTGTATATGGTTGTTGAGATTTAGATGATGATTATTGTATTTATCATAGTATAGTGTCTGTGATATAACACGATATCTTGACAAACACATTCACCTCCACAATGACTTTGTTGGCAAATTCTAATGATTAAGCGGTTATGCAGTAGCAGCATCACACAGCGTCAGATGCGTCAGTGTTGATATTGTGTGTTTGTGTAGAATGCCACTCTTCAAGCAGAGAAACAGGCTCTTCGCACACAGTTAAAGCAGCTGGAGTGTCAGTGCAGTCATCTCCAGGATCAGATATTAACTTTGCAGCGTCAGACGGCATCTCTACAGGAAAACAACACCGCACTGCAAACGCAGAACGCCAAACTGCAGGTGCCAGACTTACTCTCTCCTATCCCTCTGTCATAGCTTACACATCAGCATTTACATCAGTCACTGAACCGAACTTTGACATACCGTCATAGTCATGATTTTTTTTGACCTGTGATGTTGTTGTGGCAGGTGGAAAACTCCACGCTGAACTCTCAAAGCGCGGCGCTCATGTCCCAGAACGCTCAGCTGCAGACGCAGCAGTCCGGTACAGAGAGCGAGAGAGACGCGGCCGTTCGTGAGAAAGAAGAACTGCGGGCGGTCTACGATCTGCTGCTACGTGACCATGAGAAACTGTCTGCCCTCCACGAGCGACAAGCGTCTGATTATGAGGATCTCATCTGCAAACACGGAGACCTGAAGAGCGGCCACAAGAGTCTGGAGATTCAACACCGCACTCTGGAGAACAGGTACAAATCATACACCACGGCATTCTCTTTTAGATATTAAGCTTTGACAGTACCTGGACTTGACTAAATGAACGTGAATGGATTTCCAAATAAGACCCCAGCTACACCAATGAAAATGAAGCCCACATTAACTACAGTGATCATACTGTATCAACTGTGATATGCGTTGATGTATGCGGATACAAATGATTATTAGTGTGCCAAAACCATTGTCCGTACAATACCGGCGCAACATTTAAAAAAACGACTGAAGATTGTGATTGGAGATGTGTGTCATTTTCTGTTGTGATAACAAAGATTAATTTGAGTTGAGATTAAAAGAGCCAAAAGCCGACCCGAGTCCTGTCCATTAAGCAGTGTCTCATAGAGACATGAAAGACTCACTGAAAACACATCAATAAACTGTCAAACGATAGCAGACACGCACAACATGACTTAAACGTACACCAGAAGACCTGCATGCAGTGTTTTCACTTCATGTTTGTGTTGTATGTGCAGGTATAATCAGCTGTTGAAGCAGAAGACTGATCTAGAAGAACTCGAACGACAACTGAAGTGTGAGCGAGAGAAGATGATCTCCGAAAACAAGAGTCATCAGGAGACTGCCGCCCAGTATCACGAACTCAAAGAGGAACATGACATGTAAGCGTCGCTATGACTGAAAATCCTCCGAAGGCCGATGTCCGTCTCTCATTAGCATACGTTACTCTTGCAGGCTGAACTCCACATACCGTCAGCTGCTGAAGGACAACGAGCTTCTGCAGACGGATCATAAAACACTGAAGAGTCAGCTGAACGCGGCCCGACTGGAGCAGACCCGTCTGGAGGCCGACTTCTCCAAGCTCAAAGAACAGTACCAGCAGCTGGACATCACCTCCACCAAACTCACCAACCAGTGTGAGGTACGCACGCTTCGCTCTCGCTCCATCACCTCTTCGAGTCTGTGAACGTCTGTCTTTCTCAGCACACAAGAGATTATGGAGAGATGGCTCCGGCTGAACTTTGTTGGCTTTAGGTTTGATGGTTTGATGTGAGAAGCTAAAGGCTTTGTGTGGATTTTGTCTTGCAGTTATTGAGTCAGTTGAAAGGGAATCTAGAAGAGGAGAACCGACATCTACTGGATCAGATCCAGACCCTGATGCTGCAGAACCGAACGCTGCTGGAGCAAACCATGGAAAGCAAAGATCTGTTTCACGTCGAGCAGAGACAATACATGTGTGATATATATATATATATATATATATATTTATCATTATTCTGATGTTCATCTGTCTGTCATCTGTGTGCTGTCACCAGCTAATATAGCTAATATTATCTCTCTCTCTCTCTCTCTCAGTGATAAGCTGAATGAGCTGAGAAGACAGAAGGAAAAACTAGAGGAGAAGATCATGGATCAGTATAAATTTTACGACCCATCACCTCCTCGAAGGTAAATGTGCTCTCTCGCTCTTTCATTCTCTTATGACAGCTTTATGTTTCGTGTAGATAACTTCAATCGAAAAGTTTGCAAACAAAAGTACAAAAGTTTCATTTGCTTTATATAAACTCTGCTGCTGGAGGATGACTGTCCTTCAACACACCTGTCTTGATGTTTCTAGTAATGCTGCAGATCTTAATTGTCTGGATGGGGTTGGGTGACACTGATCCTTCAGCACCTCTGCTTTATAACACTGTAGACACTAGGGCTTTCACATTAAAATTCGAATTTCGAATATTTGTCGAATTTAACCAAACAAATGCGTATTTGAATGTAAAACCTGTTCATTTGAATTTTATGTGTGTCAGGACGGTCACGCAACTTCATGATGACGTAGCTGATGCGGTTTCTTCTCGGGTGGTGGTAGAGATTTTGTATTATTATTGGCAAAGTCATACTTAAACATTCCTGGCACCCACTCGTGCACCTATAGGGCTGTCGTGATCATTAAAAGAATCGTCTAATGGCCGTTGTTATTATTCACCTTTAGCAGTATGTGCAACAGCTAAGCAAAATGCGTCGGAGCGGCTTTTATTTAAAAGACACGAATGCTTTACATGATCAGCAAATTAAATTAAGTATTTCTCACAGAAAAGTATTGCATTAACACATGTTTTGCTATACACATGTTTATTCCCTTTATGTGTATTGGAACGAAACAAAAAAGGAGGAAAATTGACATGGAGATTTGACATAATGTCACACAAAACTCTTTAAATGGACTTTATGACAGTGCGGTTGCTTTGTAAGAAAAAAATGTCATTAAAGAAAAATAAAGCATAATGCAGGAAGGAGACCAGAGGCGACATGATGAGCTAAAACATTTCTTTAAATTGTGATAAAAGTATGGAGTGCTCACTGTTCAGTCCATCAATTCCTGAACCACAAGTGACACATGAATAATTATTCCACCCAATGTAAATGTATACGTGAATAGTTTCTGAACTGAAGTTGACATCGTTTTTGTGGCGGTTGAAATGTTTTTCTTATGCACTTCTACATATCTACCTGCACTTTTGTCTCTTTGCATGTAAATTTAAGAAATTCTGTTTGATTTATTAGTGATTTATTTTAAGTCATAAAATTTAATTTTAGTATAAAATTGGTTTAACTAAAAAAAAGGCGAAGCCTGTTATATGAATGGGTCATTGTGCTGTGCCCTCTTGTGGACTTAGGAGACAATACAGTATTTTTTCTAAGATCCCTGAGTCACGTGTTTGTGTTTACAAACGGCAAAATATTCTTCTGCTAACAGATCCTCCTGATCTAACCCGACCTCTTGATATTTGGCTGGTAAATTTTCTCTTTTGGTCAAATAGTTTTGCTAGCACAACTAGACATGAGACTGTTTAAGTTGTGTTGTTATGGGTTTATGATGCTGATCCTGTGAGCTCACACTCTTTAAACTGTGTGTGTCTCCTATATATACAGGAAATACACTGTTATTTCAGTCTGGATGAAGCGTGTGTGTGTCATGACTGTTGTCTTTTTACATACTGTATCATTTTGTACAGGTGGCACTATAACAATGAGTCGTTTTCCTGGTCCTTGCAATAAGAAGTCACACATCATTATTACTGGAAAAGTGGATACTGATTTAATAAAAAAGTTGTGTCAACTTGATATTTTAGCATGTTCTGACATACAAATACATTTCCTGTCATTATGCCATTTTAAAAGATAACCAGTATACTTTATAAGTTAGTATCACATATGTTTGAGGTTTAATACAGCTAATGTTTAAAGATTGTCAATAAAATGAGGATTGATTCTAAATCCTGCTGGGCGATGTCAAACACGACCTGGTAAACTTAAATCTAAATGACCTGCGTTTGGATGATTCAGATCTAAGCCCGATCACCACAGAACTTTCTCATTTCTCTGTGTGTGCTGTTTGGAGTATGTGAGTAATGTGGCTGATGAGATGATGAGAGTTAATGTTTGTACAGGAGAGGTAACTGGATCACACTGAAGATGAGGAAACTCATAAAGCCCAAGAGTCGCGAACGCATCCGCTCTGCGACGCAGACACCGTCTCGTTCTGAATCCACCGAGGGTTTCCTGAATCACGGCGACAGTCAGAGTCAGGACAGCTCGTCTGTGGGATCCGGATCAAACTCGCTGGAGGATTCGCTCAGTCAGTGCACCAGCAGTGAGTAACACACGTGCACTTCACACTCCATCCGCTCTGTTAGATCAGTCGAGATTCAGAAACACCAAATGAGCTGTAGATATATCTTAGGGCAGATTGTGTTAAGCGCTGGAGATCAGACAGCAGCTGATGATTTCGTTCACAGTTGAGCTCTGACACTTTCTCTTCTTCTTTCTTGCTTTGTGTGTGAAGGAAAGAGAGCACAGAAAAGCCAGACACAGGCTTCTTCTAATGGTCAGTGAGCTGATGAAACGATCTGTTATCTCTTCAATTTTCATGTTTATTAAACGGTGCAATACAAACCGAAGAGCATCGCACCCTTTAATGACGCTCGTGCTGTTGTGCTGTCAGCATCATCGGTGTTTGTGTTCGTGTGTGAGACGTGACGTGCCGTAAGGAGCGTATGTGAAGCCGATGCTCTGCTTGTATATTAACATGTCCTGTGTTCTTCCTCTCGCCCGTCGCTGCTCTTTGCCTCGCTGCACTGTGATAGCCCTAAAAAAGCTGCCCTTCATGAGGAACAGATGCAAGGAGAAGGACCAAGCGAAGGCCGTCTACCGCCGCTCAATGTGTAAGAATCTTCTCTCATCAGCTCACAGTAGTGTTGACGTACAGCGTTTGTTTACTAACATTTCACTTCAGACGACTCTCGAATATTCCAGCTTACTTTAGGGATTAATGCTGTTCACGTGAACCTGCATTCTACATTCAATTCTTCGATTTTAGTATTTGTTTGAGGTGTTGTATAAATCATTTGTCCTTCTTCCGAGTTCTCATGGGGTGATAGTCCAGCAGCTGACGTGTTCTCTCTGTCTGCACACGTTCTGTCATGCTGCATGTCATGCTGATGCACCAAGGGTTTGAACTGTGCAGCTTTTCACAGCACTACTCCTCTGTATGACCGAGTGAATCTTGTGTGGTGTGTGTTTTAGCCATGAATGACCTGCTGCAAACGATGGCGCTGTCTGAAGGTCAGTGGTCCAGCAGTACCGATCATCTTGAAGCCTCTGATGAGACGCCCATTGGCTCTCAGCGTGTAAAGGACTTTGGATCTGTGGATTATTCCAGCACTGCTGACGACTACACCACCTTTAACCTGACTGACATCCACAGGGCAAAGCGCATCACTGAGAAAGGTATAGAAATCTCCTGTGTAGAGCTGCACAATGAGAGGAAAAATGATAATCACGATTATTTTACTCAAAATTTTAATCACGATTAATAAGCACGATTATTCTTTGTTAAGAATTTACTTCAGTATTTTTATTGCACTTTACAGCAATATATATATATACATATATATATATATATATATATATATATATATATATATATATATATATATATATATATATATATAGGGCTGTTAATGGCTGAACATTATACACAGAAGAACACAGAAGATAAATACTAAGTAACTATATTGAAAAACAAACAATTCATTTTTTTTACTGTGCTATGATACGCCTACAAGTGCAACGAATATCTATTTCCAGTCGGCATTTATACAGCGAGGGCAGCGCAACTTTTTAATGAAAACAACAGGCAAAACACAGAGTGGAAACAGGCTTAAAAAGAGCTTCAGTGAGCTTCACATTAGCACCTGCTGAATGACAGACAGTCCACATGAGCTACATCATCAGTTACTGAACACATTCACATCCATATGTGAAGAGTCTGTTGCGTTTAAAGCTCGGCTTAAAAACGTGTGTGAGTCTATGCGCAGTCGCACATCACACAGAGCTTGCTATCCACGTTTTTTGAGATTTTCTTGTTGAATTTATTAGTTTTTAGCTGTTGTTTTGGTGGGCTGACATTATCGTCCTTTGATAACAGCTACGTGAGCGATGAAGGGAGGGGAAAACAGTTGTTTGGTGCTTGATCTTTACACATAAATATGGCGATGATTTTTATTAATTGTGGGGCACACATAACGTTATCACGATAAAAATAGGATTAATCGTGCAGCCCTACCTGTGTGTCATTCAGAAAGACTTGTGAAAGTGGTAAGTTCATGATCATTCAGTGTATGGCTGTCCAGGATGTGCATGTTCTTTTTAGCTGTTGTTTTAACAGTTATTTTTGTTTCGTTTTCTTTAGAGAAGGCATCGAGTGAGGACATTACAGCATTATCCTCACAGCTTGACTCCAGCATGATAGAAGCTCATGGTGAGACATGATCTTTAACCTGATAACTGTCACAACAGAAATTGAGTATACACATGAAAATGCACTGCATCTCAACTACAATTTAGGTTGTTTTATAAATTACAGTAACAAGAACATTTTTTTATGTTTGTTGTTATGAAAATTTGTCTTAGGAGTCTTAGACCTTAGAACATAGGTGTTCCTCCTGAGTTTAATTGTTCTGCAGAATTTCCTCCAACATCTGTACTTGTCTTGTCCCTAAACAGATCAGTGTTTAGCTCAATATTCTTTTTACTATTTATTTTGATAGATTTCAAATGTGGAATATGTAAAAGTCCAACTCGTTCTTCAGTTGGGTTTCATTGTCCAGGTTTTTGTCATTTTTACACCTGATCTCTGCAGTGCTTTACTAGCCGGTCTAGACCTGAACTTGATAACATGTCATGCAGTGACCGCTAGCCATCGGAGAGAGAGATGAAGAGATGAAGATATTTTATAAGATGAGTGCTGCTGCGTTCACAATCATTTGTAGTGGGTTGATTGTTGCAGGAAGAGCATTTACATTGATTTAGCTCAAAGGAAAATACGTATAATTAATCGTCTGTAAATATACATGTTTTGTAGTATCTGATCAGCAGAAGTTATGATAACGATGAACTTATGTGCTTGACTAGAAAGCTCAGCAGTCGTATCTTCCTCTATGTTATACTTTCCTGGCTATGGGAAAATAACTTTCTAGCATGTAGCAAAATCTAGGTGACTGCAAAACTGTGTTTATTAAAACTAAAACTATGGTAGCAAACATAACACACGAACATAATGGCCCATAACATAATGTTTACACCTGGTATAAAGATGTGTTTGGATCTAATGGACGAAATAAGCACACGCTTTTAAAGTTTGGTTTAACAAATAAACATGGAAAGCACAATTTTATCTTACTATTCCAGATATCTAACACACATCTGTGCAGTGTTTGCCGCGGTCTCTCGCAACTGTCAAATAACTGTCAAAATAACTGCTGCTCTCAGTAGGTTTATCTGTCATCTCCGTTGGTATTCATAAATAGCGTGTAGTAAAGAGTGTGCTTATTTTGTCCATTAGATCGAAATATCTGAAAAAAGTGGTCGAAAGTGGACAAAAGAGCAGATTTACCTCTTGTGATCCATTCGACCAAAACGCATCTTAATATCAGGTGTAAACGGGGCCGAGGGAAGGAGAGAGAGAGAGAGAGGAGGAGACAAAAAGGAACCAGGGTAGTAGTTACAGGAAGTTTTAAAACGTTTCTGATGCTCGTATGTGAAACTTTATTCTTCCCCTGTGTCCATGGCATTTCTTTGAAGATCAAGGAGTCTCTCCTGGCTAGCATCATAAGATCGTAAACCTGCTGAAGAGACTCTTTAGTGTAGGTGAATACACAATAGGTATGTTTTTAGGCATTGCAATAGTCCAGCCTAGAAAAGAGCTTGAACACAGAGTTGTGCCGTATGCTCGGTAAGATACGGCCTGATATTCCTGATGTTATCTAAATCATCATGATCACAATGTCTTTGTGATGTGTTCAGTGAAGCTCAGCTGGTTGTCTGCACCTGTGACTGCACCTGCGTATGGTGTTCTGCTTGTTGAGTCTGATTGGATGGTAAGATTGTGCAGTTCTTTTGGATGGGAAGACAGCTAGGTCTAGTTGGAGGTGCTATAATGAGATTTGTGCTGATGAGGATTTCCAGTGATGCATGTACAGTGAAATTCGTCGGCTCTATTTCATGTTATCTTCAGGTGTGATAAACGGCAGTACGGCTCGACCTCACATCGAGAGCGCCGGAGACGCTGAGCTTCTTAACAATCCCGCGAGTTCGCTGGACGGCAAGCGGAGGACTAAATCTGCCGGCAGCGAGATGCTCTCATTACAACAGTTCCTGCATGAGAGCACAGAGACGGCAGAGGTAACGGCATCTTCTGCCTTATTTTTAGCTGAACATCTGTAAAACTGCGATAGCACTTCTGATCTGTTTTAGTTGTCTGTTTTAGAATTTGGCTGATTGTGAAAGTTTTTCTTTTCTGGCTCGCAGGACGGCCTCACGGCACAATCTCCCCGTCCATCAGGAGGTGCGGCGCAGGGGTCCAGAGAGCGTGGAAAAGGGCGGGGCATCTTGCGCTCAGCCAGCGGGAAAGCGGCCAGGTCGAATTGCGTGCAAGCCGGCCAAGCAGGACGCCCGAGTCTGCGGAAGGCCGAGAGCACACGCGTCAAGGGCTCGGCCCCGCCCCGGTCCGGCCTCTCGTCACAGAGCAGGGCCACCTCAGTGTCCGAAAGGCTGGACGGGTCCTCCGGCCTGCCCCGCGCCAGCAGTGTCATCTCCACCGCCGAGGGCACCGTGCGGAGGACCAGCATCCACGACCTGCTGTCCAAAGACGTTCGCCAGCCCGTCCTGGTGGACCCGTCGCCATCCGCGACCCAGAGCGTATCTAGTGAGTACGGCTCAGTTTCCCGAGCGCCCCTGCCCAAGTCTGCTAGCATGCCCTGCGGCGTAGAGGAGCCCGAGCTGTCCAGTCTGCAAGCTTTTCTAGGCCCTTCCTTCACTGTAGATTCCATGTTTCTGGATTCCATCTTCTGTGAGCCAGCGGCGACGGGCAGCACTAGAAATCAGGCCATCCTGTCCCTCAATACTTCTCTTGTCAGTAGCATTAGCGGCCCTCCCCCTAAAGCCCCTCAGAGCACACGCGGAACTCAGAGTTCGGGCCCGCCCGCCGCCGCTGACCCCGATCAGCATTTGGCCTCTGAAGACGGCCAGTCACTGTGGTACGAGTACGGCTGCGTGTAACCTCTTCACCCGCATGAACGCTTCAGTCTGAGTGACAACTGCTTGTGACTCGTCTGGAATCGCTGTGTCGAGTGTCTGACTGTCGAGTGGTTTGCATGAGTGACTGTCATTGGTGTGGTGCGTTTCTGTCATTATTGGTCAGATAACACACTGAGCTTCATCACTGTAATACCAGCTGAAGTCCTACATCATGGTGTTCACCTGCTTTCTGTCATATGTGAGGAGTGTGTTAACATAGAGAGGTGAAGCTGATCTACTTGATATTTATGACAATGGGGCTTGTAGAACGAGTCCCATGATGCTCCTGTGAGCTCCTGCAGGAACTTCAGTGATTTATTATTTCAGTGACACGGCTGTGTGCTCACGCCGCCTTTCTTTACTCTTACGTTTGTGTGCATCATTCAGAAGATCATGTTTGCATGGCTTTATGCCCGTCACTGTTTATTTCAACTTATCCCAAAAGTGTGTCTTGTGTTTATTATTTAATTATACTGTAATTTACATTTTATTTGTTTCACTTGTACACTTCATATGCATGCGCCTCACTGTTTATTTACTGTTATTTAACCTTTAATAATCTACGGTATTTATCAACTGATTGTGATGTTTAACGCATCTTGTTTGTGATGTTGGTTAAATGATGATGTGCTCTTGTATGATCTGCAGATGAGGAAAAGAGCAAAAGTAAAAGCAAAGCTGGAGCTCAGAGCTCATAATGAAATGATGCGGTGAGTGTCTGTCAGACAGAAGAGACAAACACCAATACACCCTCTCTCTCTCTCTCTCTCTCTCTCTCTCTCTCTCTCTCTCTCTCCTCTCTCCTCTCTCTCCCTCCTCTCCTCTCCCTCCTCCTCTCCCTCTCCCTCTCTCTCCTCCCTCCTCCTCTCTCTCTCTCTCTCCTCCCTCCCTCTCTCTCTCTCTCTCTCTCCCTCCCTCCTCTCTCCCTCTCCTCCCTCCTCCTCTCCCTCCTCCCTCTCTCTCCCTCCCTCCCTCCCTCTCTCCCTCCTCCCTCTCCCTCTCCCTCCCTCTCCCCTCCCTCTCTCTCCCTCCCTCTCCCTCTCTCCCTCCCTCTCTCTCTCTCTCTCTCTCTCTCTCTCTCTCTTCTGCTCAAGGTTCATTCTCAAGAATATTACATCGACATTTATTTATTTTTACTTTATAACCCATTTAGATGTAATGAACGAGAAACAAACATGTCAAAGTTTTTTTTTAGATGTAAATCGGTAGGGCTGCAAGATGTATAGAAATTTTGCAGATGTGCATAGTATACTGCAATACTTTGCCGTAATTAATAAAAAGTTATCTCTAGTCAAAGTTTTAGGTCAATCCAAATACAGTGACAGACAGTGATCCTTCTTCCCTGCCGCAAAACATGTATGTGGGACGGGTTATATATTATTTGCAGCCCTACCAAACAGTCACATCTGTGAAATTCAGTGATTCAAGATGTCATTCATCTTAATGAAACACTAACAATGTTGCTCAGTCTCTCTGAACAGTGAAAGTGTCTGTAAAATGAATAAATGTAAGGCAGGTGTGCTGAGAATGAGCTGATGGGAGGTCACAGGTCTGATGTCATTCATATCTGTATAGTCCAGAGCTTTTCTTTATGTCTGTTTTGTTTCTTTCTGTCTCTAATGTGTTTTTCTCTCTTATTTCCATCCGTTCAACTGCTGTTACCTTAGAGCGAAACGTCAATCAATTCCACGTTATTCTGCCATGAAACAGACTGTTTCTCTCTCTGTCCATCTTAACTCGTGGATGCTTCAGCGTTAAAGACAGAAGAAACGTCCTTCTTTATCCTTGAATCAAGGAACCATAAGGATTCCTCAACACAACGCGTCTGATCCTCTGATGATGTTCATGAGCTGCTCTTTACTGCATTACACATTGACTTTATAATCTATTCTAGTCTTTCTAACAGTTTCAGAAGGACCGTGGCACACTCGTTTTTATTTGACAGGCATGACAAGCACATGACCGCATGTGTGTTTATAATGACTCTTTCATACATGTTTCTATGGCATGTGAACTCCAAACCCTTAAGGACTTAAAGGAACCAAAAGAAATAAACATTCTCTGTGTGAGGAATAAAAGAGCGATAAATCAGTCTGATGTGTGCAAACCTCTTTATTGTTGTTTTATTATTACCTTGACATTGTTGTAAGTCAGTGTGTTACTGTGCACTTATATGTTCATTACTGTCAGGATTAAAAACCCAGCTTCATGTTTTCATTGGAAAAGAGAACAAAAATATATACATCAGGTGTGTGGAAAAAATAATCACATTTATTTGACAAAACTTTGTAGCATTGCCCTAAAAAACACTTCCAGTTAACAAGAATAAGTGTGTCCGACAGCGGCTCGTTGCACAATATTAACCCAAAATCATGAGAAGAGTCAGTCTGAGCGGGTCTCGACATCTCCACGTCTTTACACATTATACGTTTGAGCATCAGTCAAAGTTCAGGATGATGGGCTCGTGTTTGGTTTCCTTCAGGAATCGGAGCAGATCGTCCGGTTTTAGGCCCATGGTGGCGCTGTTGGTCATGGGGTGGAAATAAACTCTCTCGTGACCTCCGCCGGTCAGATTGCCGTCCAGAACCATCTTCACGCTCTGCTCTTCGTCACAGAAGAGAGAGAGAGCTGTAGCGCAACCCTGGCCCACCTTCAGCTTCTCCAGCATCAGAGACTCTTCGGCCAGCCGCAAGTTCCCTCCGCCAAGCCCCAGCCGCTTGGCCACGTCGCCGAGGTTGACCTGCCGGTCGTGACGCACTGACAGCAGCCACAGGCTCTTTTTCTTCTTGTCCTTCAGAAAGAGATTCTTCGTGACCGCTCCGCTAAGATGAGCCACGTGAGGCATCATCTCCTCCACCGTGAAAACCTGCAGACAGATGGCACAAGAGATGACATACAGTCATTTACCTGAAAATGTTTGTATGCAAACAAGCAATAATAATGAAAGAAAAAGAACAAATAAGAGCTCTGTTCATGTCTGTTACTGCGTTCATACACAGCAAACTCTCAGAAACAGAACAGGTTACAGGTTTAGGATCCTTTGATTTACATTTAAATCAGGAAACGTGGATGTGTTATAGAATGGCAACCAGTGTGTCTGATTCATTACTAAACAAGAAACGCGTCTAGTGTCGCGCCGCTTAATAAGTGTATTTATGTTGACAAAAGTTGAAATCTGCCGATTATAAAAAGAGGAATGAAGTTGTGCAGTTAAAACTGATATTATATGAGGTGATGAGGAATTGTTCTGAATAAGACACACTTCACACTTCATTTACATTATGTCACTGAACATGGTCAGTCTTTACGTCAGTCGTTACGCCTGATCTTATAGATTATTTGTAATCTTTACAACAATTCCAAAGACATGCTATAAGAACCAAAATAACAACAATAACATATGGTGTGTGTTGCGTGACAGGTTAACCTAAATATAACTCATGTTTCATTGTTATTGTGATGTGTCTTTCTCTCACCAGTGGATGATCGACGCATATCGTGTCAATATTGAGACGCTCGAGTAAAGCCTCTAAATGTTTCCTCAGCTCCACTGACGCCATCATTAAAGCAGCAGTGCACGCGCATGCGCACCACAGGGCTGCCACATCTGCCTAACGAAACAGCCCATGACACTGACACAGTACCAGAACACAAAGTATTCCACTCATATGCACAGAATATGTAAGTCTTGTGGCTTGTTTTGACTCTATAACTACTTACTCAAATCGATCCTGAAGGCAGTGTCGGAGATGAGTGATACTGCCACCTACCGAACTGGAAGCTGCAGTGCAGGAGGCGGTTCTGCTGTTTTTCAAGGTAAAACGTGCAACGAAGGCACTTATTATACGAAAACCAAAGCAACAATTTATAGTTTTACGAATGTTAATGCCACTTAAATACTACTCTTTGCTGAACTGTTTCTTTTAGACTAAAAACTAGTTGCCTTATGCTGCATATTTTGCTATTTATTATTGTTTTAAAAGTCTTATTATCAGGTCAAATACAGAATCAAATGCTACGGCTTTTGCGGTCAAAATATGCTGACAAACCATATGTGAATCGATTTTTCCCACCACAATAAATAGTTCTAATGCCTCAACTTTTTTCATTTCTAATTTAATTCAAAATAAATGACCATGTCTTCTAACAGAAACATAAGCCTTTTATTTATAAGCTTCCATTATTTATGTTACTGTCAAAAAATATGCCACAGCTTACTCGTTGTTTTTTTTTCTTATCCCAAGGGATTCCCAAAATAGAGTGGTCCAGAGATGTAGGCCAACTAGGGTTGCCACCTTCAATACAGAAAAATAAGGGACGCCTGCCGCAGCGGGGGCCACGCCCCTCGGGGGCGGGGCCACGATGACCACAGTCCCGATGGCGAGACAGTGGTGGTATATCATAACTTAAAACATGTTTTCATAAAAATATTAAGATTGATACCAATGGACATTATAATAAGATATCTGCTATTGAAATCACTCTGATTTCGGTGAGCTCTAGCATTGCGTGAATGTTGCTCTCCCGAGGCGTGCTGTCGCACATCTGACAGGCCACCGCGTGCGCCCCAGAGAACACTCGCCTACAAATTGTGCAATAGTCATTACCGCTGACACTTTCCAGCCAAGTATTTGATTCCTCCCACTCTCGTCTGTACTTTTGCATCCGCTTTCGTTTCAGCTCTGAAACTTTCAGAGCTGGACGCGGTGGGTATCTGGACCTGCCTCCGCCATCGTTTCAAATGGATTCTCCGGCGAGTCGGCATCCCGCCCTCCTCTGACTCTGATTGGCCATGATTCACGGCCCGTGAACCTGAAACAAACCAACGATGGCAGCGAGTATTACCCAATCAGGGGCAGAATAGGACGTGTCTTCACACAATGCGGGTGGGGTGATTTGCATGGGATGCTGCATAATGTGGACCTATGTAAAATAAGGACAAATCGCGTCCCGTATTGATTTGAAACGGGACGCGTCATTTTGCCTGTAAATACGGGACGATTCCGTATTTCACGGGACGGGTGGCAACCCTAAGGCCAACGTTAGCGCCGCGCTAGTTTCCTCCACCAAAAGCCTATGCGTTTTTCCCACAGACTTTTGGAAAATAAGCTCTGTGATTAACAAAGGGTTCCCAGATAGCACAAGCACATAGGGAAGACATCTTTATGACGTCGTGTTTTCCGTCTGAGAGATGTGTATTTTAAGGCGTTTGAAAAAAATAATATATATATATATTAAGGCGTTTGCTCATGGTATTCTTCACATAATCTTTGTTCCAGCCTGTACTAAATCTTCCATAGAAGTTGGATGGAAGACATCATCTTCACCAGGGGAACCTGTGAATATAAACGATAGATGGATTATTACACCTCTGTTTGCTTTGGAGATGTTGGTAAATTACAACACATCAGTTTGACTTTATGCGGAGCTGCGCAAACGGATCCACGTACAGTGTGACATCAAAGTACCGCGAGAGTGATTCAAGAGCACATGGAGCAGTCCGATCCTGCGGTGTTGCGTCGGGTTAAGTCGAATGACCCTGTTTTGTGGTCATATGTCATGTTTTTAATGCTTCGAGTTATTCTCCTTGCCCAATCTAAATCGCTCTCTGCTGGCTTGTGATTTACCATAAAAACAAAAGTGATGGAAACGACGCCAGCAGCGCTAACGCCGGTATTTTATCAATACTAAGGTATTAATTTTAACAGGACTGGTATGCATGTTATGCGTGTAGTGGATCTACTTAATGATTGTAGTAGATAAATATGATTTGTTTCACCTAGTTGGGAATTTAATTAAGTGTAATGCACGCCCAGGACTATATGTCCTGCAGAGTATATTTGCAAAGTAAATCAAACACAGAATTATGAAATACCTCAGGATTATTTAAATACCGTGAACAGGTGTGTTGGACTTTGTCTCCTAATATTTGTAAGTCGCTTTGGATAAAAGCGTCAGCTAAAAGTAAATGGACTAGGGCTGGAAATAACTAAATGATGAGTGACACTGGTCCTCCAGAGTTGTTTAGTGTTGTAATTCAGCCTGCTGCCAAAGTTCCGCAGCATCCACACGTGGTACGTGTTACTTTTCTCAGCGCTGGTGGACCTGTCACTGTTAAAAAATGCCTCCACTTTTCCCGCACCGACCTAAGGTTATTATATTCTGTAATATGGCGTTTATGTAATAGACATACAACAGTCACAGCTGTTTTCTCAGGGGAAAGTCATTTACAACGTTAACATTTTTAGTGTGGTAGTTTAATAATTGCATTTATTTACTGTAGAAAGTGTATTAGTTATCGAATTATGTCGTTATATTTATGAAATACTTTGCCAGAGTCAAAAGCCTGTCGAACACTTACCGACAATATGACGAACAACAAACTGATAGACAAATTAACTAAAATTCGACGAATAACCAAAAAACGTATAATTATAAATGAACAGGAACATAATATGTACAAATTATGTTATTTATATCTTATTAAAAATGTAAATTGCAGGACAAAAAGGCTGAAGGGCGTGTCACTACTCGATCCGTACCGGTAACACGATTTTAACCGCGCATGTGCGGAAAGAAACTCAGGTTTTGTTTTGCGCATGCGCGAAATTGCTGCCACTTCCTGTCACCGCCAACGTTTTTACGACAGTCTAGCGATATGATTGTAATGGATTCTTTTGCGTTTTATAGACAGCTTAAAAAATTCTCTTAAAAGGAGAAACTCCTGAAGCTTCTACAGATCGTAGGAAAGTGAGACGGTCCTCTACGAATTTTGGCATCAAAGGTAACTATAAGTACCAAGAGATTTTATAATAAAAAAAGAGAATTGGCTGTCTGATACAACCTGAGCCATGTGCTTAATTCAAAAATTTTGTTTAAAATAACAAGCTACGTTAACTGTACTTGTTCAGCTCCCGTGACTTGATATTATTATACAAGTGACTATAATCCCTTACGAAAATTAACCATGGTTTAATTGTAGTACAAGTGTAGTAACCATGTTTCTCCTCTAGCTCCTGCATATTATTTGGTTTTTCCAGCATCTTCTGCATATTTGAACACTTTCCCAAAGTGGCTGTATGACCTTGAAATTCATCTTTTCACACTGAGAACAACTGAGGGACTCTGATCATCCAATTCATCCAAGTTTACACCCCCTGGCTCTTAATATATTGTGTTGTTTCTTGAGCATCAGTGAATGTTTTCATCATTTGTAATAGTTATATATGAGTCCCTCAGTTGTCCTCAGTGTGAAATGATGGATCTCAAAATCATACATTCACTTTTGGAAAGGGTTCAAATATGCTGGAAAATCGTGCTGGAAAACTAAAGAATGTGCAGGAGGATTTTTCTGAAGAACAGCAGGCAGCTGGACTGCTCAGGACTCATGAACAACTATTACAAAACATAAAAACAGTCATGGATCATCCAGGAAACAACACACAGTATTAAGATTCAAGGGTATGTAAACTTTTGAATGGAGGCATATTTATAAATTCAGTTATAATTTTGTCTTGTGGAGTATATATAAACATATGTTATGTGAAATAGCTTATTCAGCATAGTACTAAATAAAAACTAACATGCAATTTTCATGATCCCTCTTCTTTTGTTAAAATCATTAACATTTTTGCATACTCTGCAAGGGGTATATAAGCACAACTGTATATACAGGGAGTGCAGAATTATTAGGCAAATGAGTATTTTGACCACATCATCCTCGTTATGCATGTTATCTTACTCCAAGCTGTATAGGCTGGAAAGCCTACTACCAATTAAGCATATTAGGTGATGTGCATCTCTGTAATGAGAAGGGGTGTGGTCTAATGACATCAACACCCTATATCAGGTGTGCATAATTATTAGGCAACTTAACAAAAAACAAATTTATACCCATTTCAATTATTTATTTTTACCAGTGAAACCAATATAACATCTCAACATTCACAAATATACATTTCTGACATTCAAAAACCAAACAAAAACAAATCAGTGACCAATATAGCCACCTTTCTTTGCAAGGACACTCAAAAGCCTGCCATCCATGGATTCTGTCAGTGTTTTGATCTGTTCACCATCAACATTGCGTGCAGCAGCAACCACAGCCTCCCAGACACTGTTCAGAGAGGTGTACTGTTTTTCCCTCCTTGTAAATCGCACATTTGATGATGGACCACAGGTTCTCAATGGGGTTCAGATCAGGTGAACAAGGAGGCCATATCATTAGATTTTCTTCTTTTATACCCTTTCTTGCCAGCCACGCTGTGCAGTACTTGGACACGTGTGATGGAGCATTGTCCTGCATGAAAATCATGTTTTTCTTGAAGGATACAGACTTCTTCCTGTACCACTGCTTGAAGAAGGTGTCTTCCAGAAACTGGCAGTAGGACTGGGAGTTGAGCTTGACTCCATCCTCAACCCGAAAAGGCCCCACAAGCTCATCTTTGATGATACCAGCCCAAACCAGTACTCCACCTCCACCTTGCTGGCGTCTGAGTCGGACTGGAGCTCTCTGCCCTTTACCAATCCAGCCACGGGCCCATCCATCTGGCCCATCAAGACTCACTCTCATTTCATCAGTCCATAAAACCTTAGAAAAATCAGTCTTGAGATATTTCTTGGCCCAGTCTTGACGTTTCAGCTTGTGTGTCTTGTTCAGTGGTGGTCGACTTTCTGCCTTTCTTACCTTGGCCATGTCTCAGTGTCAGAGTATTGCACACCTTGTGCTTTTGGGCACTCCAGTGATGTTGCAGCTCTGAAATATGGCCAAACTGGTGGCAAGTGGCATCTTGGCAGCTGCACGCTTGACTTTTCTCAGTTCACGGGCAGTTATTTTGCTCCTTGGTTTTTCCACACGCTTCTTGCGACCCTGTTGACTATTTTGAATGAAACGCTTGATTGTTCGATGATCACGCTTCAGAAGCTTGGCTATTTTAAGACTGCTGCATCCCTCTGCAATATATCTCACTATTTTTGACTTTTCTGAGCCTGTCAAGTCCTTCTTTTGACCCATTTTGCCAAAGGAAAGGAAGTTGCCTAATAATTATGCACACCTGATATAGGGTGTTGATGTCATTAGACCACACCCCTTCTCATTACAGAGATGCACATCACCTAATATGCTTAATTGGTAGTAGGCTTTCCAGCCTATACAGCTTGGAGTAAGACAACATGCATAACGAGGATGATGTGGTCAAAATTGCCTAATAATTCTGCACTCCCTGTATATCTTATATTATACTGTTCTTCACCAGGTGCAACAGCCAACTATTGTGAGAGACCTTTGTACAGCTTCATACTGGATAAACAATCACAGAGACTTATTTCATGGGGAGGTGACAGAGCCTGCTTTTCTGCAGATGAACGGTGAAGATCAATAAAATGCACTCTGTGCATCTCTTCACTCAGGGAGTGAATTCCCTGAAGCAAAGGATGACTTTTTGTTTAGATTTCAGTCTCAAGATGACATGGAAACATTTTTGTCATATTGTGTTGATGAACAAGGCCTCAAGGTCAATGCCATGTTCCGGAGGGAGGGAGGGAGGGATATATAATATTAATAATAAATATAATGAAGGCTTTAAAACATCATAATGTTTAAAACATGACTGTGAAGGTAAGTTATTGATTTTTAAGTTTATTTAATTTAATTTTTTAATCGGTACAGATCGGGTAGTGTCACCAACACATTATATTATTAGTATTATAACAACAGTATATTTTTTAATATATTTTTTATATTGTATAAACTGCCGTAAATTGTTTCGTCATACTTCAGACAGGAAGTAGACGCATTTCCGCACATGCGCAGTACAAATCGTGTTTCCAGTACGGATCGAGTAGTGACGGCGCTCCAGCAAATAACGGTCGTCTGGTAAACAGCCAACGGTCACGTGATTTAAAAATGGCCACGTGACTTCCTGCCTCAGACTGACCGCAGTGACCATTGACAAATAATCTGTGCTTATTATACTTAATAGATAATGTCCAAAATACAAAAATCCTTTGTTAATTGTTTGGTTATTATTATCCGTTGTTCATTACAACACAGTTAAATGTTTCTAATAATAAATAATGCTGTGCTGTGCACAGTCTGTGCACTTTATGTATATAGGGTTTTTTGTACTTAACTGTGTATTGTGTCAGCATTACTGTCTTGTGCTGTCTGTTTGCACTTTGTGCACTTTATGTATATAGGGTTTTTTTTACTGTAGCACCTTGGTCCTGGAGAAACGTTGTTTCGTTTCACTATGTACTTGTATATGGCTGAAATGACAATAAACTCCACTTTGACTTGACTTGACTTTGACTTGCTCTTTTACCTTGATTGTTGTGGTGGTTGTTCACACCAAGCATTTTCTTGCTCATGTGTCTGGATAATAATGAAAGCAGTAAGACATGGAAAGTATTATATGAAGTACCTTACCATTTCTTTCATTTAGGCTTATGTACAGTGAATTGTTTGTATTTGTTTGCAGTCTGTATACCTGGCTTGATGTTTGGTCCACCTGGTTCATCTGCCTTTGGTGCCTCAATCTTTTTGTCTTTTTGCCACCACATAATGTTACATTTACAAAATGTTCCTAATATTTATTTAATTTTTAAATGTATTATAGGCCTAATGGATTTCATTTGACATTCCTTTAATATTAGAAAATGTGTATATAATGTAAAGTATAATAATGATAATATCTTGGTCATATATCTCATATGAGGAGGTGAATGTCATAGCTGTGCTTTATTTGATTACAGTGTGGCTACCAAATATCACATGCTGTAAGTTAGGAATTCTTTTTTCATTAATTTAATTTGGAAAACACAATAGTCATTAATGCCGTCAGGCTGGATTAAATCTGGTCAAATTAACATTTGTATAGTATAGTTATACTGTTCTTCCTCATCTATTTAAACATTTACAAGGGATGTCGCCATTGTCAGTTTTGGTTTGCTCACTGGAGTATGTTCAGGTGCTTTCTAACAAAATGTTGTGTGTTACACAAGGTGCATATGGCATGGAAAAAGATGTGGTCTCACCCTTTAATGGTATAAATTAAATGATGACTTAAGACGGACTTGAAATGTAAGCCACACCTATTAATACCTGTTTGTGGACTTCAGCTCTGCATTCAATACTGTCATCCCCTCCAAGTTAATCACTAAACTTGGAACACCTCCACTTGCAATTGGATTATGGACTTTCTGACTGACAGACCCCAACATGTTAGGTCAGGCCACATCTGCTCCAGTAACATCACACTCAACACCGGGGTACCACAGGGCTGTGTGCTGAGCCCCTTCCTCTACTCCCTCTTCACCCACGACTGCAGGGCCTTGAATGGATCTAATGCCATCATCAAGTTCGCAGACGACACTACGGTGATTGGACTCATCAGCGACAACGATGAGACTGCCTACAGGGAGGAGGTCCAGCACCTGGCCACATGGTGCACCGAGAATAACCTGCTCCTTAACACTACCAAGACTAAGGAGCTCATTGTGGACTTTAGGAAGAAGAGAGGAGGCACACTTGATCCCATCCACATCAATGGGATGGCTGTTAAGCGTGTCCCCTGCTTCAAGTTCCTGGGGACCCACATCTCAGAGGACCTGTCCTGGACCTCCAACACCTCCAGCCTTGTCAAGAAGGCTCACCAGCGACTCTTCTTCTTGAGGACACTAAAGAGGAATCAGATGTCCTCAGCCATCCTGGTGAACTTCTATCGCTGCACAATAGAGAGTGTCCTAACCAACTGTGTCACAGTATGGTATGGGAGCTGCTCTATCGCGGAGCGCAAGGCACTGCAGAGGGTGGTGAAAACCGTCCAGCGCATCACAGGAACTTCACTTCCCGCCATTGAGTACATCCTGTGGCGAGCACGCAGTAAGGAAACACCGACTGTTCTCTCCCCTGTGGCTCACTGCACTGAGGAACAGCTTTTTTTGCACTATTGATTACCTCACTGACCCCACTACCCTCTCAGTTGCACTACACTTGTACATATCCTCTCATGTAAACTTTTGTCTATATTCATTTGCACAATTTGTAAACCTCTGCTTATAATCCCAATTTATAATGTAAATCTGTTTACAATGCTAATTGATAATGTAAATTTCTGTCTATTGCCATCTGTATATTATGTTCATAGTACATCCCTATCTTATCTGTAAATCTTGGTAAGCCTCTGTTTATAATCACACCTGTAAATAATCTTATAATTTATATCCTGCACTTTACTGCATTATGGCACTTCTGGTTAGACCTAACTGCATTTCGTTGCTCTGTACTTGTACATGTGTAATGACAATAAAGTTGAATCTAATATAATAAGCAGGAATTAGGGTTGGCATGAAAGGGGGGTGACCTGAATGATCCACCTTATGAACGCTTTAAATGTGTTACTATTTTTCATGCAAGACTCAATGTAAGTGCCGGTGCCCCGAGTTTCTATACATTGCAGTAAGAAAAAATGAGAAAATGAAACTGCACGAAACACAAAATATCCAAATATGGGCATGTGATAAATGTTTTTAGTCGGTGCGTGCAAATACAAACTATACTGTAAACATGAATTAGCACGCAGACATAAATAAAAATAAACTCATTTTAACGAAGGATTGAGTTGAGTGGTTTTTGCTGATTCGTCTTTGCTCGGGATTCAAGATCGCATGGCGATGCATGCAGTGCGTAGGATTTCTAAAGTTTGAAGACGTCGCGAAGAAGTCATGTAAAGGTAGGAAAGATGTATTCATTTATCAGTGTTAACTGCCGATCTACAGATGATGAAACGATGTTTAGCAGACATCTGCAAGACATAGGTGTGCTATCTGGGTAGGTTTTGAAGTATTACAACGAGGAAAGCGTATTGCTTGTGATAGAATGATGTCTGAATGTTCTCTGTATCGCTCATCACTGTTTGAATGCTGCAGTCATTCATACTGATGTTAAGCTAGTGCTGGATAAAGCCGTCAGAACGAGTGATTTATGTCTTCATTCCACAACGACCGTGGATACGTTTGTATGTAAAACACTTGGTACCTAGACTTTAGCTGTTCTTGTCGCATGAAAATGCAAACAACTTTACTGTGTAAGCAAACGGCTCATGTCTCTTAACTACAATGAGTTGTTGTTAATGATTCAGTCATATAATAATTCACAGCGATAATACCTTAAGAAATACAGCGCAGTTATTGAGTTTAACCAGGTCTTTGTAATAAATATGCAGAGAAACGCTGTGACGTAGACGCGTATGTGGGACCAATGACCACTTAGAATTAACGCATATACGTAGGGCTAGGCGATATGGCAAAAATATTTTCCCATATTGATCGATGATATATATTTCGATATATAAACTGTTAATGCTGCCAGCGTTAAAAGAGTATCCCAACTATGACTGAAACCATAAAACTGCTTCCACTTATTTTTGTCATCCTCGTGCCGAGTTTGCTTTGCAAAGTGCTGTAGGAAATTGACTTTGTTCTTTGACGTGAACGTTAAAAGCTGCACGCTGATTGGCTGTTGTCGCATATTTCTGCTGTGTGATTGGCTCTTATATTAATTTCATATCGAGTAAAAATGCCTAGAGCTTATCACCGTTATCAACATATATTTTATCGTGATTCGATATGATATCGTTTATCGGCACAGCCCTACATATACGTCACTCTTCCGGTAAAAAAAAGGAACTTTCCTTTTTTTACCGGAAGAAAGAAATTGCCCTAAAAAGAGCAAAATAGCCAATTTTCACTTATTGAAAAAATTAACGAGTGGTATTACTGTTTGAAAGGATTTGCCAAGTATATTTATCTGTTATCTTCTAAAACGTGTTTTGGGGTTTCATGACATGATGATTCATGATCTTGAATTCATGATCTTAACATACCACATGTAGGCTTGTGAAGCTTCTGCAGCACAACCCAGAACGCATCTTCAATAACCCCAACAATCCAGCAGCTGTAACACAACCTGCCAGAGACACTGCAAGACCCTCAACATCATCCATATTTTTCTGTATGAAAACTAATTCTACTGCTTCTTATGAAGTATATATTTATATACAGTAAAACCGTATTAGTACAAAAATGATTTACTGTAAAAAAATACAGGCTGAAACTTCAGTTGTGTTGCCAACGGCAGGAGTATCAGTGGTCCTGATGACGCAGCACAGTGACTCGACACTTTCTCAAACAACTTATACAGATTCATGGCAGGTGATTTAAATCTGTTGAGGTTTGCAACCCATTTTTCTGAAATCGCAAAACTCTGATCCTGAGCACACAAAGTATTAATCATCATTATATCCAAACATTTGAGTAAAATGGCAATGCAAACTGTCCTGTTTACAGTTGGATGTGCAAATCTGCAGTTTTTTCCACCCTATTCAGTGAGAACATTAAACTGTTCACTGTAAAGATGTACATTCATCATTTATGAGCCAAGCTGATAGATTTCATATAGACAATATATACTGTAGTGTGCAGCTAAAATAAGATCACATTAACAAAAAGATTGAGGAAGCTTCATCTGATGTATGATATTGTGTTTACATTGTGTTAATATGGTCATTTAGACATCAATCTATATGGCAAGAGCTTCATGGATCTATATCAGGAACCTTCATGGTACACTGATATCCCCTCACAAAATAGAACAGCGTACTATATAAATCATATCAAGTCATGCAGTGCATAGCTAAATTTAATTTTTGTTTGTCTTAAATGAATCTGGTAAAACAGATGATTCTTCACCTATGTGGAAATGAGATGTGAGGGAGTCTTGAGTGACAGACATCAGCGGTCATCATGTGAGTATACAGTAACTCAAGAGCATAGATCATGCTATTTGAGCACAGTGAAGGAAAGCAGATGTTAGAAGATAGTCTAGTACTGTGGTATAAAGAAACAGCTAAAGATGAAACAATGAATTGAACATTGAACAACAGAACCGTGTGTGCGTGTGCACATTACTACATATGCCCACATATCTGAAACATGACCTGAAAGATATATCTGAACAACATGTAGGATATGTTTGCACTTATTTTTAGTATTGTCTATACACAGCATGTATATATTCTACAGGCTACTACACCAATGTGCATTAAAAACCCAAGAGCAACATGACAGCACTTCATTTATATTTTCAAAGATTATAGATTTTGGATTAAGAAATCTTAAAAAGATTAAGATTTATTCTGCCTGTCTGTTTGTAACAGAGCTGACAATCTGACTAGTAATGTGCTGTTGTGTAGCGAGTATAATCTTTCCAGTAAGTGTTTTTATTTGTGTGTATATTAAATGTTTCTTTGTACTGTTAAGTAAGTTAAGTGGAGAAGTTAAAACATTAGTTAAGAGCCCGGGTGACGGCTTGAGAACAAGGGCGGGGCAAAACATGTGCGGGCGTGGCTTCGTGTAAATTCTACCTCTCTATTGGTCGCAGATGAAATCACTAAAACATCGTGTTTGGTCAAAGAGTTTGGGGCAGCGGTACTTTTATCCCTCACTATCAGTCTCTTTAGTGCTGTCTGTGGACTAGTGTGAACACAGTTCTTTCATTTTCAACCCCAGACACATATTCCCGATGGAAGAGACGGATCAAGTTTCCTTCAGTACACCTGACGAGCCGCTCTTAAACCAACCAAACATGTCCGCGGAGACCATTAGACCACAGACAAACAATGAGACTATTAATCCAGAGATGGATGAGGAAAATATTACTCTACTGACAAAAGAAGAAACTCGACAGACAAACGATGGGACTATTACTTCAGAGACAGCCGAGGAGGCTATTACTTCTTCTTTGACTGGCGAAATAAACATTACTCCAAAAATAACAGAAGTTTGTGTTAGTCCAGATACAGCTGAAGAAAGATCACAGACAACTAACATTTCTCCAAAGACAACCGAATTAAATATGAGTGCAGAAGCAAGATTACCTCCTGAGGAAACACAAGTCACATCAACTTCATACAGAACAGAGCAAAACACTGCACGAGAGATTCCAGAAAGATCTCTTCAGGATTCAGAAATGACAGACGAGATGAAAGCCGAGTTTAGAGATGTAACATCATCAGAAGTGATGATCAGCTGGGATTCAGCTCGAGTCTGTTCACGTGAGATCCGTCCGGAGAGACGCACTCATCTCACATCTGAAGACATTCAGCAGAAGAAAGCCTCTCCTCATCCTTCATCATCATGTGAGCATCTGGCCGATATTCTCTTGTTTCATTATGTTGTGATGTGTGTGTTTGTGTCTTTGAAATGCGCACGATTTCTTTCGCGAATTTTGTTTCTCATCATTTGGAAGTGGTTCTGTTGTGTGTATTGTTTTTTGTGACGAGGCCCGTGTTTTTTTTATCAAACAAAGAGCCGCATCGCTTCATGTGTGCGTGTGTAAACGGGTTTTTGTATCACTGCTGCTTGATTCACAAATACACACTGATAAATGTGTTGCGCTAAATGAAACACGTCACATTTCGATTCATCAGCAGAAAAACTGAAATATTGCTGCAAAGCAAGAAAGCAAAATGCGAACACACACGGTTAACACACAAGCACACGTTGGATGCTGCTCATAACGCAATTTAATGATGCACAACACTATCATAGGGCTAATGTTTAAGATGATTTTAGGTGTGTTTGTAGAGCTGGTGTGTGTATTGATCAGGTTGTGTTTTGGTGGTGTATTGTAGCTCTTTTGTGTCTGGATTCAATGCCACACCTAATTTCTGATCTGTTTGTAGATGAGCAGGAAGATGCTCATGTTTGCTAGTTATACTGTATGTCTGTATGATGGTGTTTGTTATAAATATAAAGCAGTGTATTCTGCTGATGATTTGTTAGTTGATTTGAAACAGCAATAGTCTAACACAGGGATGGGCAAACTCGGTCCTGGAGGGCCGCTGTCCTGCAAAGTTTAGCTCCAGCTTGCCTCAACACACCTGCCTCAAAGTTTCTTGTATGCCTAATTAGACCTTGATTAGCTGGTTCAGGTGTGTTTAATTGGGGTTGGAGCTAAACTCTGCAAGACAGCGGCCCTCCAGGACCGAGTTTGCCCATCCCTGGTCTAAAGGATAGACCAGTAAATTTAATGGCCTTTCTTCCTGTGATAGTCATTTCTTTTAAACATGAGAGAGAACAAAAATTGTCACGTTAGTCACATGTAGCCGCTTAACACAATGTTACTTGCTAAGATGAAGTTTGTTTTGTTTGTATTCGTTTTGAAGGCTATCATGTGCTGTTGCTGGTCATGTGTGCTCTTTAGATTGAATCTGGTGGTACGGTGTGCATGTATGACAAAATGTGAAAAGGATATGATAAAGCTTTGTTGCGCTTTGCTTTTAACCATCAGCTAAGATTATACAACATGACAAGAAACTAGTAAAAAAGAGAGAGTAAACACTACAGCTCACAGGATTTGACAGCTGCTGTCAGGTTTCAACCAAACTTTACTGCATGCTGTTTCTGTTCATGACTTTAAATTAATTTGTGACTGGTTTTAGCTGGTCTCCCAGCCTGGTTTAAGCTGGTTAAGATGGGATGACAGACTGGTCATGGCCATGTTTCTAGCTGACCAGGCGGGTTTTAGCTGCTCTCTCTCGAGATGGGATGACAGGCTGGTTTTAGAGAGGTTTTGGCCATGTTTCCTGCTGGCCAGGCTGGTTTTAGATTGTCAGGCTGGAAGACCAGCTTGACCCACCAGCTAACACCAGACCAGACTGGCTAAGGTGGTTGGCTGGTTCTAGCTGGTTTAAGATGGAAGTAGCTGGTCAAGCTGGTGTTCAGCTGGAAACATGGTGCTTTGGCCATGTTTCCTCTAAAACTCTAAAACTAGCCTGCCATCCCATCTTAACCATCTTAGGCTGGTTTTAGCTGTTTTTTTTAGTAGGGAATTTTATGCCTACTCACCTTTATGCCATTCAACATGTATCTGATTTTCTTTTAGCTATACACAAACATTTTTACAAAAACATTGTAACTCTTGAAGTGTTGAATGCAACTTAAGGAGTTGAAGAATTCCAAAAGCCAACCAGTATGACTTCAATGGGTTAAACATGTCTTCTGATGTGAAACAATAGGTGTGAGAAACGTGATTTATGTAAGATATATTTTACATACATACATATATTATATACATTATATACATATATTTAATTAAATATGGTGACATGTCAATAACCTCGAAACTAATGGGGTTCCTGTAAACTATCCCATAACATTGTGTCACACAGGACACAATGTTATCCATGTGCTGGCATGGTAAATTTATTTTGGTTTAACATTTCAGTAATAATGGGATTTCACATGAGCATACAGAATACTGCCTGTATGTGCTTTGTAAGTTACTGCTGCGGGAATGACACATCAGTCCAACAGAACGCATGTAAACTCCGTATCACTCTATAATATATATTTCTCTATTAATCCATATTTTACTTTTTTTAAATCGTGCATAGTGTACCTTTAAATGTATACAGAAGAGCCAAAACATTATGGCCACCTGCCTAGTATGCTGCTGGTCCGCTGAGCACAGCGCTGAGGCATGGATTTTACAACACCCCTGAATAGGACTGAGTGATCACAATCCTTATAACAAATGATCTGACATCTAAATTGACCATATGCACAGAACATCTTCAATAATAGGCTATAAGCTAGCTGGAAAAACTTCTGGTGAAGCTCTTCACTCTTGGTATTATTTTACTGAGGGAGTTTTAACGGCATCTGTAGTCCAAAGTCGGTCCTGGAGTTTTAGCTCAAACCCTAATCAAACACACCCGAACCAGCTAACAAGCTGGTTTCTTTCGCCTGAGCATGTAAATGCCACAACAGCAATGGCCTCATAAAATGTGCAGATGATACAACAGTGTTAGTGCTGATCACTGAGTCCAGAGACTGACAGACGAAAAAAAACAAAAGAGCTGACGGTTGCTCTCTAAAGGAATCAGGTGGATCATTGGCCATCATAACCCAGAGAGTGGGTTAGAGAGTTTAGGTTCTTGTGTACTCATAACTCACATGGACAACAAACACAAACTCGCTGGTTAAAAAAGCACAACAGTGACTTTATTTCCTGATGCCTGCACATTGCCTGTTTGATGTTCTCCCTGATGGGAGAAGTAAGACCACAAGACTGACCATAAACACTTTCTACCCCAAAGCCATTACCACGACTGATCTCTGCACTAAAATTAAACGCCTCGGAGGTACAGCTGTGACAGCCATATCATATGTGACCCTGCCTGTAAAAACTCTACAAAAGTCTTTTTTTGTGACTTACTGTTTTTCTACAAAAAATCAACCTACATAATGTTAAGAACATTCTGTAAAACTACAACCCTGATATCATTAATATTGACTTGGTAATGACATGTCAAAAGTTGAAATCATAGTGATATTTATGCTCGTTATCTCATAATTAGATTTTTGAGTCTATAGCTTGATTTGTACAGACAGGGTCACATATTTGAATGTCACATCATCAAAGTCGGAAGTCTGTTCACTCTGTGGCCATGTTTGCAACGCCTCTCAACAAGACAAGCACGACAACAGTCCCATCTACTTGAATTGGGGGAAGGCAAATATTTCTACAATCGCTTTCTAAAATTGCAATTCAATAACGTATTTCCGACCAACAATTAAAACTGACATTAACTGTACCATAACCTTTGTTTCTTAAGCTTAAATTGTGCAAAAAACACCTTTTTTGAGATCGCATTAGCTACTGTGCACGTGCACAGGTTGGCTAGCACCTTACGAGCAGAGCTGTTGGCTTACGAGTCTCCGTAAACAGCCCCTCCCCTAGAGAAATGTCAGTCTTTATTAGGCATGCAACGATTATAGATTTTGTTGGTACGATTATAGTCTGAGGAAGATTCACGGTTTTACAATTATTACGATTATTATGGGTTCATTAATTTTACAAGATTCAGATTAAAAAAAACTGTTCAAAACCTTCAGCTCCCTCCTCTCTCCACCCCCCCACCTGCCTCTTCATTATCAGCTGATGATTTTGCTAACTTTTTCACAAACAAAACATCACTGATCAGCAGCCAGTTCACAGCTCCTGAAACCCAAGCACACACACAGGCTTCACCCAGCTCGACTTTTTCCTCTTTCTCCACTCTAATCGACGCTGAAGTTACAAAACTTCTCTCCTGCCACCCCACCACCTGCCCACTCGACCCAATCCCCTCCCATCTGCTCCAATCCATCTCTAGCACAGTCACTCCATCACTCACACACTTCCCCCACCACATTTAAACAGGCCCGGGTCACCCCGCTGCTTAAAAAACCCACTCTCAACCCTTCCCTCACCAACAGCTACAGACCTGTCTCTCTCCTCCCGTTTATCTCAAAGACAGTGGAGCGAGCTGTTTTTAATCAGATTTCATCCTACCTCACCCAGAATGATCTACTGGACAAAAGACAGTCCGGTTTCAAGAGCAACCACTCCACTGAGACTACGCTTCTGTCAGTCACTGAGGCACTGCGAGTCTAAATCATCTGTCCTCATTTTGCTGAATTCACCAGATCCTACTGACTTCCCTCTCATCGCTAGGGATCACAGGTACCCCACTCCGGTGGTTTAAATCTTACCTCTCAGACAGGTCCTTCAGGGTGTCATGGAATGGGGGGCTGTCCAAAGCCCATCCCATGGCCACTGGCATTCCTCAGGGATCTGTTCTTGCACCACTCCTCTTTTCTATCTACACAACATCCCTGGGACCCATCATTCAATCACATGGCTTTGACTACCACTGCTACGCAGACGACACCCAGATTTTCTTCTTCTTCCAGCCAGACGATCCCACAATAGCATCACGCATTGCAGCCTGCCTGAAAGACATCTCATCTTGGATGACTGAACACCACCTCCAGCTAAACCTAGCCAAGACTGAGCTCCTGGTACTTCCGGCCTCACCTACAACGCAACACAACCTCACAATCAAATTGGCAACACAACCATTACACCGTCTAAATCCGCAAGAAACCTAGGTGTAATCTTCAATGACCTGCTGTCCTTTACCGAACACATCTCAAGGATATCACGGTCTTGCAGATATGCACTTTACAACATCAGGAAGATCAGGCCATATGTAAAACATTGTAAACTTAGGAAAGCACTTCTTCGTACTATTGTTGCCGCTTTTGATGTGTCGCTTCATTGTCTCCTAATATTTGTATGTCGCTTTGGATAAAAGCGTCAGCTAAATGCCTAAATGTAAATGTACAACACTACTAATGTATAAAATCTTTTAAAGTTTTTAAAAAGATTTTAAAGTGTTATTTATTGATGTGGTTATTTATTTATGTAACTGTAAATGCTGTCACTGACTGAATGTCTTGAGAAGTATACATTCTGTCTTCCATAGACTAACGCGCTGCTTGTTTGTTTACGTTGCAATGAAATCCCAACTCTCACCACTATGGCATTGTCAGTGAACCGTTTGTATTAATACCCTACCAATTGAATGGTTTATTAAATAACTTACCACATAATTTAACTGAGTAAGGGCCGACACAGAACGCATTTTCCATTCAGATGCGGTACTTTCCCATTGTTTTTCTATGTAAACACGCGTCAGATGGACGCGTTTGTGCCTATTCGTGTCTCACGTCTTTTGCAGAGTCTCGTGCGTGAGCAGCACGTTTTAAGATGCTGTGTCAAGTTAAAAGAATTTCAACTTTTACAAGCAAGTGCATCTCATCAGACCAGACCAGAACAGAACAGCGGACCAATCAGAAAACCATGGAGGCGGGGCAAATGCATCATATTTGCATCATATTTGATGATTTCACTTCTTTAGCAGCAACTTTTGCTTTTTTACACGGCAACTTTCAGGTTATTTCTTTGAGTAGAAATAAAGCTTCGCTGTTTTGTCCCTCTTCTATAGTTGATCTTGTGTGTAGTAGCCTCCATGTATCGGATAAGCACAGCACTTAAAGCTGGTGCATCGCTGGTGTAACCTTGCTTTCGTTAAGTTGCAACAGTTCCGTGCATCAGAAACGCACGGTTTTACGATTCATTTACCGTGACGTTTTACATCGCGGATAATCGTAAAACCGGTTAGACGCTGCATCCTTAGTCTTTATCGATTGGTGATTGGTTCTTTTTACTGGAAGGCGGGACTTCCGTCGCTATAGCGGCCATATTGAGCGTTGCAATCCACCTCATTCATGATAACGGCATAGGCGCATCTTGTTAATATTAAGTATCTTTGGCGTCATTTAATATCTATTATTGATCTGACCCTCCAATAAAATATTTGTGCAATATCATATCTGATATTGTGTAATACAGTTTCTCCAGTATCATGCCTATTATATTTATTTGCCCTTTTGAAATATGTTGCTTTCATATTTATTTTACAAAGTCAATGTTTACATTGCGTGAATGTGCAAGTGTTGTGTGTGTTGTGTTAGATGTATAGACTAAGTACCGTGAACCTGAAGTTCACCTGTTGCTCATCATGTTTTGGTTTATCACTGTACATTTTCAAGCTTTCTGAAATCACTATGAAATCAAAACAATTTTTACCTTTTATAAAATTATTTCAGTGTTTATTATAAATGATTTATCTGTGCAGGTCTTTTTTTAAAGTCATGTACTTTCATAATCGTTCATTAAAAACATGAACTTCCCCTTCCAAATGACATCTCTTCTCGGCATTATGTATGTGTCTGTCCAATGGCTAGGCTTTCAACAAGAATGAAATGAAACCCCATTTTCACTCATTCCAGAAGCTGTTTCACTCTAAAATATGTCACAAGAACACACTCTTCCATTTTATGCTGACCTTAACTAACCTAAAGCATCCACCCACCCACCCATCCATCCTTCCAGTCATACACCCAGCCATCTATCCAGCTTTCCATCCATACAATAATCCATTCTAATTGCTGGGCAAAATGTACATTTTCAAAAAATATTCATCATTTTTGGCTTTCCTTTCACAACCCAATCTAGACTGTAAATTAGCGTGTTTTACTGGTCAATATTGAAAAAAGTGTATTGTTGATACAGAGACTTTTTCAGAAATGCCTTAACATAATTAATCCTTGTTTTTAGATGAACCTGCTCCTGCATCCGCTCCTGTATCTGCATCAAACTTTTCAGCAGGTACGATTTGTTTGAAATGCATGCTCTTTATTTCTTACATGTCTGGATAAGTTATAATAATGTCTGTCAAATTATTTGATCAAATATCTTTTGCCATTTAAAGCAATATAAATCACAATTATTCACTCACCCTTGTGTCATTCAAACGTTCTTTCTTTGTTCTTTGGAACACAAACAGAGTTTGCATTATATTCTTGTGTTTTGAAGTCATACAAACAGGTTTGTTGAAAAATAAAAATAAAATGCATATTCTATATAATCTTCACCTCTGGCATTTCTCTCTGTGCACAAGCAGAAAAATACATAACACTTTTTTGGTGCATTGCATATCGCCACATACTGTGCGCATTACAAGGGTCGCATTCAAACCTTGCAAAGAATGGTGTTCATGTGACAACTGGTTTATTGGCTTCTGAACTGCAGTTGCTTGCACAGTAAATGGTAAAATGCGTTTTAACATTGCGTGTGCGGAGTTTTCTTTTTTAAATTGCGCTGCCTTGTTTTTCCTTCCAAACAATAGGGCTGGGCAATAAAACGTCAGTATTTATCAACGATACATCATTATCAATAATAGTATGTTAGATATAACACTTGATGGTATTTAAATCTAAATGTAAAAAGACATGAAGTTGATTACATGAACAACCCTCAAGTGTGCACAAGTCACTTTATCATAAACAGCCTTTTATTTTCTTAGACGGTGCAAGTGTTTTTACCATAGTGTTCATGGACACACATTCACATATATCTCTATTGTAGAAATTGTTCCTCGGGTTTATTATTTCCATGTGTTGTTCAATTTTCAAGCAGTTTGGCTCACAAACTTTTGACACGTAAGTGTGATAAGTGCAAAACAAAGTCCTTTTAAAGACTTTTCCCCTTTTAAAGACATGTAAAATAAGTCTCTGATGTCCCCAGAGTGTGTATGTTAAGTTGTAGTTAAAAATGCCCCACAGATCATTTTTGTAGCTCGTTAAACTTGCCACTTTAATTTAAATTCATGAAGTAAAAATGACCGATTCGTTTTCAAATACCCATCCAACACAGTTCCACTCCATGGCTTTATTGGCTCCGCCCACTGTCATTCAGACGAGCAGTAACACTTAGTCCTCATAGTGTAACAGTCTTGTACGATTGTATGTACATATCGTATGTTTGTAAGATTAAAACTGTGATTTAAACATATGCTTTAAAACACATTGTTATAGTGTCTATAATCAGTGATAGGAATAGTTTGCAGTAAGTGCATTATTTAGGGACCAAAACTCTTGTTTAAAGCTTTCTTAAAGCTTTCTTCAGGGAATACGCGTCACAGGCAGGGGGTTCCCGGAGGATTGCTATTTATTCATTCATATGTTCCCTTTAAAAAACCTTTATTTGTTGTAGTCATGTGATTGTTTGGCTGAATGTGACACAAATAAATGCATAGGGGTGATTTCCCAGGCAGGGTTTAAGCCTAGTTTCAGATTAACTATTAGCTTGCACTAACATATCTAAAAATATGTCAGTGCTATTGTTTTGTTTCAAAATGCAAACCAGTAATGCTTTTTGTAAGGCTTGTTTGTACCGCTTAAATGTCCTAATTTAACTAATGCATATAATCCTGTCTTAATGTAATACCTGTCCAGGAAACCGGCCCATAATGTGCCTAAAAGACCGTTTAATACTCTGTATGTACAATTGAAACTGTGATCATATAATAGGGTGTAGCTGTCATTCACAGAAGTGGGCGGAGCACTGAAGACCGCCAAAGGGAGGTACTCAACCTGACTTCTTGAGACCGTGGGTTGATAACATTGTGTTTATGTTATTATTATTACACCTCTGGGAACAAAATATAATTAAACAAATCCATTTATACATACAAGATTATGTAAAAAAAAAACACGCAAGACTCAGTGAACACAGTGGGTTATGTCTGATAAGTCATTATGTTGTTTTTGGGGTGTACGAGAATGGGTTGTTGTGTTTTATTGTTAAAAAAAACTGATTTTTTACATATTTTACATTATTGCAGTGTCAGTCTTCTGCCAAACGAGGAGATTTCTTCCGGTCTCTATGAAACGCCCTCCTCCAAAGCGCTCTGATTGGTCAAACTGGCCCAGTCTTTTCTGATTGGTCATCAGCTTTAAGTGTGTGTTTAAACGTCTCTCCTCTTACCATATCTGCTCATAAACAGAAGCTTACGCTCTTCGACATAAGCATTAACAATGGCGTCAGTTTCGCCTCATCAGTGAATCGTTCAGCTACTGTGTAAAGGATATACACGTGTAAACCGCTTGTTGCCGCTTTTGATGTGTCGCTTCATTGTCTCCTAATATTTGTAAGTCGCTTTGGATAAAAGCGTCAGCTAAATGCCTAAATGTAAATGTAAACCTCACTCTTTGTTAAAGTGCACATCTCCAGTGTTGTTATTTTTCTACTATGGCGGGGTCTAAAGATGTAAATTAAAGGACGTTATTATTATAGTAAGATCCCCTTCCTGAATGAAAAGGGGAGCGAAATTACAGTGTCTTGTTTTTCACATGCTTGCAGGGAAGCTTGTCCTTTTTCATGTCTGCTAGGTTGGTCAATGCACCTGGGACATGATTATATCAGTTAAAGGGGGGGTGTCATACACATTTCTGCCAATCTTATGTTAATCTTGAATGCCTATAGAGTAGTACAGCATCATTCATATCTCTGAAAAATCTTTAGTTTTATTATATTTATAAAAGATAGATGCAGCTGTACGAGTTTTTCCGAAAACAGACGAGCTTTTGGGGAAATGCCGTGTGCAGAGCTACAAGAGTCACAAGCACGCGCAGCGCTCATCAAGCAGCCACATTAAAACAAAACAAAACTTTTTGACTTAAAATAACTTTGGCCGACATTCAGATCCAGCCATACATATTTGACCCAAATTCGGATTCCAGATGTGATTTTGAACAGCAAGAACGACAACAGCATCACGTCTCTACGTTTGGGTTTGCTAAACAAATGCATTTACACACACACATTACAACATCGCATTATCCCTGGATAACGTTTGATTCACTATATGTTCGTGTTGTTTACATTATATGCACTTATGCACTGACTATCAACAAAACACAGACTTTTACTTGCCAGCTACGGTTCCTGCTGATCACGACCTGGATCTTTAATGGCTGGGACCGATCCATCTTTCAGTTTTTGTCTATCACCAAATCCAGCGTCGAACTGTGCCTTCGCACAGTGTAGTCTACTGTGCAGTTGTAGTCTAGTGGTTAGAGAGTTGGACTTGCAACCAGAAAGTTGCTGGTTCGATTCCCAGTACCAGCAGGAAACAACTGAGGTGCCCTTGAGCAAGACACCTTACCCCTAATCGCTCCCAGTGTGCCACTGGTAAAGTTGTAAGTCGCTTTGGATAAAAGCGTCAGCTAAATGAATAAATGTAAATGTATTAATAAAACGTTTGTCGCCGAAAAGCCAGGAACAAATAAACACATTCATACAACCTGGGATAAACAAACTGCATCCACTTTACCCTTATCGCTGGTTGTTTGGAAAGCTAAAGCTTACATTTCCCTCGCAACCAAAAACACTGTCAGGACATTTTAAAACAAAAAGTTAAATAAAAAGTTGCAGTGCTGCAAACAGCACAGAGTTGATGGGCGTTCTGTGAGAAATGTGCATACAAAGAATTTCGCTGATATGAAGTCATACAGAGCCATATTCAAAAAAAACTTTCAGAAACGAACCCTGACGAAGTGCATTCGGCACAGAGAAAATACTCCGTCATGCGCTCGCTATTTGAAACTTTGACCATGTCTAGCATGAGCATTCAACTCTTTAACAGTGCAAGTCAGAATGCATGAAATGGCATGATTAAACGATTTTCCGATTTTCATGATATTTCCTCTTTCTATAATAAAGACTGCAGTGTTTTGTTTTCATTTGACTATTTTTTTCTGTTACATAGACCTACCTGTAAATGTTAATGTTCAAAATGAAATTGATAATAAATAGACTTGTCATAATCCCACACAACAAAGCATTTGACAGTAATACAGTTAAAATGAGGAAAATCTGAATGATACAGTGGTCAAATTTAAACCTTATTTTCTGCTGGTCTTCAGTATTAATGATATCAAAAGATACAAACATTATTGCTGATTTTTTTTCAGCATTGCCCAGCCCTACTGAAGAAAACTATAGTGGGTTTGAATGCCACAAGGGTGATTAACTAAATATTCATTATACCAAAACAAGTGCCTTTATTAATGACTCGTGATGATCTTTCTGTACTAAATCTGTTCTAATTTTAATTCAGCAAAAACAGAAAAGTCAGTAAACATATTAGGTTCTTTTCAGATTAGATTCATTGTAAATAATGGTGCTTCTGGTGTCTTTTTATTTAAAAGTTGATAATTCAGAATATGACCACATCAACTGAAATAACTATTATTCTGATAACAGAAACATTACATTTTCTATTGATTGGTATTTACCTTCTGATACTGTGACACAACTAATGCAGTCTTAAACAGGATGTTGTTCTGGCTTTAGAGGTAAGATGATGGATGAACGGTTTATGATTATAGATTTGAGCCAGTTTCTTTTTTTTCTGCTTATGAACTGCTAATTAAAGAAGACGTAAGATTGTTTTGCCTTTTTTCACTCTGACCTTATCTTAATCTCCCAAGTTTCTGCTTGTGCATGTAAACACACTTAATGTTTGCAGCCAGCGGCTCAGTTTAAGTCTTCAGGGGTGGATGATAAACGGAAATTTCTAGTGGAATTTACAAGATCAGTCATAGCAACATGTAAACTGCGAGTTGTCAGTATTGATGTTTGTGGCTTTCACCTTATAGCTTTGATAGCACGTTTTTTTTTTCATGTGCACAAACATGTTATATTCCTATTAAAATGTGTAAGACTATATTGTGAATTACATTGTTATTGACCAGAATGTAAATTTTTGCCCAACCCTGCTTTCTCCAATAAAAAAAATAAAAATAATGCAGAACACTTTAAATTGTGCAACTGCATACTTTCATATAAGAGAAACGGATGGAAACACATGCAGTCATTGTCTAAACTCAAGGTAAGTTGGGTTCATTTCTTGTTCTAATGCTGCACACGCTTCTAACCCGCAGAACTCTGGGACTCTCCAGCAGTAGTTTCACAGGACGGCGCTAATCTTACCATGGATTCATTCGGTAAAAACTCGACAGGATTTGAGCCAGATGTCCTTAACCAATCAGATGATGACTTCACGTTTGAAGTGAAAAATAGTTATTTTCCGGCATTTTCACCCGTTAACGATGCAGGAGACGGTCTCACACGTGCCAGAAGATCTGTGGAGGTGTCGGATAGTCCATCTCCAGACCTGGTTCAGGACGCCTATGACGGAGATGGAAATGAAGATGTCACACGACCACAAGAAATAAAACCGCTTTTTGATTCCAGTGAACTAACTTTCCATTCGTATATGCAGCAACACGCTTCATCTGATATTTATTCCACTGCGAACAAAGAGGCTGACGACCGACCGGTGTCTCTTCCAGATATCTTGAAATCTTCTCCGCTTAACCCTGAAAAAGTGGACTCTGGCTCATCCGAAGGCAGTCCTGATTTTAGCCCAGCTCATAAAAGTGGGAATGATTCCCCAAATGCACAGTTTTCGGTCTCAGCTGTGAATCCATTTGGATTGGACTCCAAAATTTCACTGCTGAAGGAGATGGCTGAGGAGACCGAGACCAGAGCGGCAGAACAAGCAAAACTGGGCACAGAGAAGATTTCTGAGCAAAGTTTTGTTGCGTTCGATCTCGTCAAGGAAACGGACGCACATCCAAAGAGCAACCAACAACTAAAAGAAGATGCTGAGATGTTCACTCAAACGTCCGTTCAGATGAGCAACAAATTCGAATGTCTTAATTTTCCACCCGGAAAGGCTCAAGAACACTCTGATTCTGATAGTCCATCTGCAGATTCATTCTCTCCTGTGCTTGACGCTGTGGCAAAAAAACCATCTGGTTTTTCTGTAGAGCATGACAACACAGTTGTCAGGCAGGACGTGGATGATGTGTCAGAGCAGGATGTCTCTTCTGAAGAGTTTGAGTTTGTGGAGAGACCACCACAAGGTGCCGCTGATGAATTTCCGGAAATACAGGACAGTTCGATGTTTATTAAACCATCAGAAATGCTGGTGGATGAAGAACAATCACCCAAACTGGAAGCTTCACATGAAAAGCGTGCAGCTCAAGACACAAAAGATCACAGCTCTTCTCACCTTCTCTCCCAGCTGTCTGACAAATCCTCTCCTGTGAGAGGTAAGGCAGGCCTGGAATCTGCTTTCCAAGAGATTTCTCCAGCTTCTCCAATCCATACTCCTGTGGACCAAACTGAGCTTGAGAAGATACAACCTAAGGTCAGCGGCAGCATGCCTTCACTGAGACCAGCTGCAGGTAAATTCCTAATGGACTACAATTATCAGTATGACCCATTTTATTTTGCACTCTTTCATTTAGCCATCCTTTTCCATCTCCTTTCATCATTTTGTGTTTTGTCTGTCAGTTGTTGTTTTTAGTACTGCATGCAGATCGTTGTTATTTATTGTAAAAGGGGCAATGCAAATTAATTAACACGCACACTTAAGTCCATCATGTACAAGATTTAGCCATTTAGGCACATTTTCATCTCTAGTCCCTGTCATGATGCATGACTTTCATTTGCATGATCACTTTCCATTCATTTGTTCTCCTCATTGTCTTTACTTATTATAGATCATCAATTCAGCAAAGAAAAAAAAGGAAAGCTCATGTAGACTTGAGCTGAAAAACTAGCAAAGAAAGTGCTTTCTCTGGTTTCTGATTCTCTTATCCAGATGGTCAACTATATTAACATCTCGACTTGGCTGTAGATATAATTCATGAAGTATTAATTGGAATGAATAACTAAACAAATATTGATGGATTGATTGCCTCTACTAAATTTGGTGTGAATCTGTAGATGGCAGCATATGATTGGCTCAGATTCTTGCATTATTTCGATTGTCATCATGTTTAATGGGTGGTTGATAGATGATAGATGGCAACTAATTATCAGCGTGTTTAATTTTTTATTGTAATTTAAAGGTTTTGTTAAATGTTTCAGTGTCATGTGACATGAAAGGTGATCGCAGAACACAAAACTGCTGCTCACATACTAAAACTTGTTTTGGGTTTGGGTTTTTCTCCACTGCTTAAACCACATAAAAATTAATATATTTGAATGTTTCTGTAAATTGTATAAGGTTCCTTTTAAGCCGTTCCTTTAAGATGCAAGTACTTCAGTGTTTTTCAGTAAGCTGCTTTGAACCATTATGCGTTATGAGATGCGCTACACATGACTTGATGAGAGAGTATGTTGGGTTGTAATGTGAAGTGAATGTAGAAGGTGGCATGTGAATGTCAGTATATGAATATAAGAGTTCCCAGCAGTATGTGATAAAGCGTCATTTTTCCTCCACCCCCTTTTGCACTTCACCCTGGTGTTTAACCTCCAGTGTTCTGTATCAGCGCTGATACTCTGCATTCACATCCACACAGAAAACATGGAGCAGAAGGATTGTCAGAGCTCATCACACTGGAAGCAGAAGGGTAGATCATACAGACATTCTCATTCTTAAGCATCATGGGGTTTGTTTTGGATTGCCACTGTTCATGTGATGTGCTTCTGAGCTGTTAAGTCAAGTAAAAAAGAAGTTAAGCTGATGATTTTTAAGCTTTGAGGTGGTGAAGCGGTTGGCTGGCAAAGAGGGCTTACTAGTTGTGATCAACTTACTAGCGGTACGTTTTAAGCATTCGGATCTCGGATTTCGTTGAAATGAACAGTGCGGTTTTTATGGATGCAACCTTTGCTACTGGAACATGTTAATGGTGGGGATAATCTGGTCAAAGGGTTTGGGTGCGGTGGGTCAAATGTACAGTGATTGTGGTTTATCTTGCATTGCATCAATTGTTTCCAGCAGATTACCTGTTGAAATGTACAGGTACAATTGTCTAGAGAAATGCTATTTGGTATTGTGTATTTCATGCATTTGTCTGTTGGAGCAGATGCGTGTGATCACTTTTATGTTTGCAGTAGTGAGTTCATTGTGTAAAGGGTCAGGGCAATTCTAGAGTTTCTTTCTCCTGCACGTTCTGACAGTTTTCTGATGATCATCAGTACACTTCAAAATCTGACAATTTTGTGCAAGAACAGGTTATAGATATTAAGCCTAAACTTACTGGTTGAAATTTTGTGCAAGACTGTCTTTTTAGACCGTACAACCACAAAGAAAATCAAGTCTTCGTATCCTTTAATCTACCGTTTCCTATTTGCCTAATTTAATCAAACTGATGAATGATGTCAGAATCAAAATGTCAAAGTAAAATGAGATCTAGGCAGAAGTAGATATGGCACATGGTTTAACATATGATGACATGATGGGCAAAAGGCTTTCCTGTCCTGTGTCGTGGTTATCCTGCTGGTAGAATGATCTGTCAGAACAGCTGAATCTTTAGCCATCTTCCAGAATCATTTCATGGTATAACATCCCATTCTCCATATATGTTACACTCCTGTTCTACTTTCTCTTCCTTTTAAGGGCCATTTTCATGTATGTTGGAAAGGTATGATACCTGTTATCTATCATATTCATTGATCAAATGTCCCATAAAAAGTATACACTGTTTTAGTAGATTACTATGAGGACAGAGAAATGTGCAACAATGCCATGTGTTCTATTCTGTATGTATTTTACACATTTAACAGGTTTGAATTGTTTTTTTTTTTAAAAAGTTCACTTTAGTTACTGTTAAGTAGACCCAATTGTGATTTATTAGTATCATTCAAGTCGATATTTCTTGTGTCTGTTGGTTTATCGTGATTGTGTTACTGGTGTGTTTCAGTGCTGGATCTGCTGTACTGGCGTAACGTGAGGTGGAGCGCTGCAGTGTTGAGCTCTAGTCTCCTGCTCCTTCTCTCTCTCTCCTCCTGCAGCATCATCTCTGTTATAGCCTACGCTGCCATGACTCTGCTGTCAGTCACGGTGACGTTCAGGATATATAAGGGAATCCTGCAGGCCATCCAGAAATCTGAGGAAGGACATCCATTCAAGTGAGTTACACAGCATTTACTCAGTCACCCACCTGATTTATTCTTACAAGCAGCATCTGGACTTTACATGCGTGCACTTGTGACGGACAGACATTTCTGCAATCAGTGTTTTCTGCAAAATGACTCGTTTATGAATGAATCATTGAGCAGACACTTGCAGTACAAAGATCAATTTCTACATCAGTAATATGTGTTTCAGGAGTTTGACCCATTGCCCTGTTTATGACAGAAAGTCTAGGGAGTCAAAATGATACTGTTGTTCTTATTACAGAGTAAACATTTGTATGATTTTTGTTCTAATTATGCAGGCAGTACCTGGATAAAGACGTTGCTTTGTCAAAGGATCTTGTGCAGAAATACAGTGACGTGGCTCTGGGTCAAATCAACAGTGGATTGATGAAACTGCGGCATCTGTTTTTGGTGGAGGATTTGGTCGACTCTCTGAAGGTCAGTCTATCTTTGTATGCTAAACATGACCAGTGTTTGCTGTGTTAAATATAATACAGTGTTTCCCACAGGACTTTGTATTACTTGTGGCACTGGATGACATCACGTTCTAATTAGCATATAATTAGACATCATCATGTCACGTTTGCGCTTTCTCTTTTCCCAGTTGACCCAAAGTCAATCTATATGGTGAAGCACGTCTGAGGGCATTCCTTATATCTCCTGGACTGTCATGTTACACTACACTTCCCATACATTCACCTGTAGCTCAATAGCCTTTTTACTCTGTCAATATAAACCCTGTTGTCTCCAGTCTTTGTGAAGTCTTGTTGATTTGTGAAGTGTTTCAGGTTGTGAGTGTCAGCTTGTGATCGTTGGCATGTTCTGTGGATTACCCTGTCTACCATGTTTCTGTCCTGGAGCCTTTGTTCTTTGTTTTGACCTTTTGCCTGTTATATGGTTATGATTCTGGATTATGTCTAATAAAGGATCTTCATCCCATATGTATTATGACCTAGTAATAACACAAAGAAAAATGAAATCCATATGAAAACAAGAAATGTATAATGGGAAAGCTTGTACAATGTTGAAATGTTGACTATTAACATTAACATGAATAATAATTCAAATGTCTTTCATTGTGTTTACAGTGGACGCTTTTTCATCTTTTTCGTCTTCTTTTGATCCATAGTTTGCAGTGATCTTGTGGATCTTCACGTATGTTGGTTCCTGGTTTAATGGACTCACTCTTATAATTCTTGGTAAGATCATTGTGTTCAGTTAAATCAGTATATCAACTCTTATTGGGACTTTTATATTCACATAAAGGTTGATCATATTGCAGGCTTGCTTGGAGCTTTCAGCTGTCCAGTGATGTATGAAAAACATCAGGTAGGAACAGACAGTCATCAGTCTTGTGTTGTGTGAATTCATGTTTGAATGTGGAGGGGATTTGTAGCAGATTGTTTGCTATACATACCAGGAAATTAAATTACATTTAAAATTAAATAAAACATTTGAAATTTTATTTTTTAGTAATTAGTAACAAATTACTTAACATCAGCGAAACATAACATTCTGCTTTGCCTTATTTTTCACAGCAGTCATTTGCCAGAGCTGATCAAGTCCTAATTCAGACATAACCTGAATATATGTGTAGTTATATATAGGTACAGGAGAAAAAGCTTGAAAACATCATCTGCCTTTAGCACTTGATATAGATAATATATATATCCCTAATAAAATACAAGACATCTGCTACACAACAGTCTTTTAGGCCTGGCATTTCTAGAGGCCGTTTTATAGTTAGTTATATATGTTACGGTGCTGGGTTAGAGAGACCAAAACGACAGAGAATACTTTTGCTGAAGGCATCGGCTCCGTAACAATATAGTTATATTTGTGCAGAAGTTTGCTGCTTACACATGTAATGCAGTGAGCACCCAGCATGTTAATCTCTTTTGTGTTTGTTTGTGAGGTCTTGTATAGAAATGTACACACTGAAAACATCAACTTCTACTCTTGCAGACAGACATCGATCAATACATTAACATAGCGAAGAACCAGATGAAAGAGACCTTGGGGAAGTAAGTGAAACAGTTTCCTCAATTGAACTTTGTATTCATTGGTAATGGAAACTTGTTGTTATAAAAAAATGTTTTCTCAGGATTCAAGCGAAAGTTTCTGGAATAAAGAAGATGGAGTGATGGAGATGAGCACCTCACTGTGTCCTCTCTCTCTCTCTCTCTCTCTCTCTCTCTCTCTCTCTCTCTCTCTCTCTCTCTCTCTCTCTCTCTCTCTCTCCCGAGCACATTATTTTGTTGTAACTTCACGATGATATCTGGATGTTGTGTTTTCTTTTAAACGAGAGAAAGTTAAACAGAGCAATTATTGGCATCTTGTTTTGTTGTAGTTATTATGAATGTGATTTTACTGTTTGTTTGTTTGATTGGGTTTTTTCTATAGTGCTTTATACTCTGTAATCTGTAAAAAAAAAAAAACTAAACCAGAGTATATATCAAGACATTTCACTTTACTGCGGTCAAATCTCTGGATGGATGAACATGTTTACTTGGCTTAAAGAAGTTCTTGTATGTAAATCTATTTATCTGTGCACTCAGTCGCTGAAGCTGCGTATGAATATATGACATGAACACAGAGAGTTGTTTGCTATGCCAATAATTGAATGATACTTGTAGAGCTATTCTCAACTCTTCTGTGAAATGCATTGTAAGATAAAACCAGTACCAATAAAGCCTGTAGGATTATGAATAAACAGCTTAAAATTCACTGGAGTTCTTTTATATAATAAACATACTGCCTTAAAGGGTCTAAAGAAGGCAGTTGTGTTCTACCAGTTAAAAACAACACAAACACTGAAATTATATGTGTACGAAAACTCTTTCTTGTGGTCTCGAAAGATGTTTTGAACCATGCACTTTAAACACATTCACTTTCGTACAATAACAGTTTTATCAAACACATCATTAGTAAACAACCAATCACATATATTGCAATAAACAACTCACTGTTTAATGAGATGGATATGTTATGGATATAATGGATATAAATACATATCTGCTTGAATACAAGATGCGGTAAATTAAGTGTATTTCAGCACTCCGTCACCTGGCGTACCTCAGTTTGGGAACCGCTGTTATAAATTATTCTACATCTTCTAGCATTTCAAAGTTGACTAATTGTAAACCTTATACAGGCTGCAGGATTTGGTTTTATATGATTTTGTTACATAAATGTTTACAACAAGAATAATTATTGCATAATAATGATATGATGAAAAGGATGATACCCAGCTAAAAAAATTTTTTGTTTCTGAAACATTATTTTGTTTAAGTTTTTGTTTATACAGGGAAGTTGCGTAGAAATGCAATGTTGACGGGAAACTAACCGGAAGCGTTTCCCTTCTTTTTCCTGATCATTTTGGCAGCATTGCATGTCAGTATGAGTATATTCCATGTTGTGTTTTTTAAACTAAAGTCAAACACATCATCCCACAAAATATAGAGGACTCAAACCCTATCGCAACACAGCACTCTACAGTTGTGGACAAAAATATTGGCACCCTTGGTAAATATAAGCAATTTGTAAAAATCAATCTGAATCGTTTTCCTTTTGATCTTTATTTAAAAACAAAACAAAAAAAATATGTTTCAATAAATCAAAACTGTTAAGGGGGAAAATGTTTTTCGTGCTTTGAACTTTGGACACAATTATTAGCACCCCTAGAAACTCTTTCTAATTAAAATTTCTCTGAAGTATTTTCCCATTGATATTTACATTTTCATAGCACAGCAAGCTGCAGAGTTGCGGTTTTCCCGCACAATTGGGCTATTTTGAAAATGCAGTCGTGGAAAAAATAACTTTTATAATGTCGGCGGCCGCAAAATGTTGGTTTGTAGACAAAGGAAAACGTGGAAATGGGGCTGTTTCTCAGAGTGTAGTGATTCCAGGAATCATTGCAGTCATGCTGTCAGGGAGCGTTTGGCGTGTGTGCGTTTGACCTAACATCTGTTGCGTCGAGCAAGTTACGCTCACATATCTCGCGGTGGTAGTACAGTAGAAGCATTGTCTGGTCTGTGGATAAGCAAAGCTGCATTATAAAATGACAGGTAAGTGGGGAAACATGGAAAATAATATTACAAAGAATGGAAGACCGAGAAAGAATTAATGATGTGGATTCGAAGTGTTCCAAATGATGATAAAAACTGCTAATAAACTGTTCTGCTAATACTGCAAATGTAAAATCAGAGCCCATCACAGTGATCTGTTAGCTCATGCTGCAATTGAAAGCATAAAAAATTCCAAATTTACTGATGAAATCTTTTCAGTACCATAACTGCCATAATATGTTAATTGAGTTTGAAAGTGTATTGTAGGTTAATTTTCTGTTGACGCTTCTGTAGTACTTCTGGCTATGGTCAGAAAATATCAGTTCTTGTTCTTGTTTTATAAATACAGTATGTCTTAAAAGAATGATGGAAGGTTAAAAAAAACAACTTCCGATTAGACACTGGAAATAATTGGACTAGTTTTCATTCTGTGTCATGCAAAAAGTAAAAACCTAAAATTATTATTGTTACTTGTTCATAACAACCTTTGCAAATAATAAAGCATGAGAAGTAGTATGCATATTTGGCGTGCTCTCTGAGGAGAGGGCTCAGAGCTTGGTACTTGCCTAAACACAAAGCGCTCCCCCCACAGGAATGGGTCGACGGTAGGAGTCGGTGGTGGTGGGATGCGGAAAGACTAGAGAGAAAGAAGGTAAGGCTGATTATTTGATTATTAATAAGGGTTCTCTCTCTTGTTTGATGGGCTGACGATGAATTGGCTGTGTTGATTATCTGCATGTAATTTGTTGATAAAACATCACGTATCATTTCTCAACCATAGAAAAGGATGAACTGTTTAAGATAATTAAATCATCTAAATCAGCAACGTGCATACTAGATCCAATCCAAAAAGGTAGTAGACCTTATTAAAAGAAATGCTGCCTGAAATAATAGACCCTATGCTTAGTATTATAAACTCATCTTTAACATTAGGATATGTCCCTAAATCATATAAGCTGGCCGTTATTGTGCCTACTATTAAAAAACCACAACTTAATCCTAGAGACTTATTAAACTATAGACCTATATCGAATCTACCTTTCATTTCTAAAGTACTTGGATCACAAGTCTAGTACGGAGTACTACAGGGATCTGTTCTAGGACCTCTACTCCTCGCCCTGTACATGTTGCCCTTAGGAGTTATAATTAAGAAACATGGAGTTAATTTTCACTGCCATGCCGATAATACTCAACTCTATATCTCCTCGAAGTCTCACGAAACACAGCAGTTCACTAAAATGATGGAATGTATAGTTGACTTAAAAACCTGGATGAGTAGCAACTTTCTGTTGTTGAACTCTGACAAAACAGAGGTGTTAACCATTAGACCTAAAGCTCCCACACTTAACCAACAAGAATATTATCTAACTATTGACGGGTTCTCTACTAAGCCTTTATCATCAGCTAGGAATCTGGGCATTTTATTCGACAGTACTCTCTCATTTGAAAGCCATGTTGCAAACACCTGTAAAATCGCTTTTTTTCATCTCAACTGCTCTAAACTATAAAAAAACTAAAAAATTCTCTAAACTGCTTCATATGCTGTCACTATCGAGTGCAGGTTAGTTCACGCATTCATGACGTCTATGCATTATTAGGTGGCTGCCCAGCTAGCCTATTACAAAAGCTCCAACTAGTTCGAAATGCAGCGGCTAGAGTTCTCACAAGAACAAAAAAGTTTGAACATATCAGCCCAGTACTGTCAACATTCCACTGGTTACACAACGTATTAACTTTAAGATCTTACTGACTACTTATAAGGCTCTACATGGTTTAGCTCCAGTGAGTCCCTCACATCCATTATGTTCTCAGGACTCTGGCCTTTTGGTAATACCTAGAATTTCTAAATCAAGTGGTGGTGGTTGATCATTCTCCTATTTAGCACCTAAACTTTGGAATAGTCTTCCTAATACTGTGCGGGAGGCAGACACACGCTCTCTGTTTAAATCTAGATTAAAGACCTATCTCTTTAACATAGCATACACATAGTCCAACAGTTTATAACACAAATCCCCTAAGGGATTGTTAGGCTGCATTAATTAGGCCAACCGGAACCGGGAACACTTCCCTAACAATCTGATGTACTTGTTGCATCTAAGGGTGTGAAACAGTATTTTGCTCCCAGTTTGTTTGTTTCTTATTATTCCGAGGTTGCATCCAGTCCATACCCTGACCTGATGTCGGATCTGTTAGTAGGAGGCGACCCCAGGAGAACCTGTACTCATTTTAGCTAATGCTAATGCTAGTTATTACATTAATGATAATGCTAAACAGTATTTATGCTAATCTCTTTAACTATCTAACTTTTTTGACTAATGAACTACTTCTTTTCTGTCTATGTCAGCAGTTTGATGTTATAGCTGCACTCAGTCATCTCCGGCTAAACAATCCTTTATTGTATAATATTAGCCTTTTAACTACTACCTAGTTTACCATACTCACAAACACATTGTTAAATTCAATCACAACTAATAATCCAGATCAACTAAAAATTCAGACCTACACAGCTTCAAACTTTAGCAAATTCAGTACACGACTTTAAATCAAATAATTTTTTTATCAAACTACTGACTGCAGCTGTGATGCGTCAGAGAAGAAATGACCCTCCAAGTGAGTCTCCAAGTGAGGTTTTTTTCTCTATATATATATATATATATATATATATATATATATATATATATATATATATATATATATATATATATATATATATATATATATATATATATATATATATACATTCATTAATGGAGTTTGGGTTCCTTGCCACCATCGCCGTGTTGGAGTGCTCACTAGTAGACTGCTGATATTAGATATGAGTTATTAAATGAGCTTTTATATTTCCCTGCTTGTCATTCTGTTTATTCTGCTGTAAAGCTGCTTTTGAAAGTGCTACATTGTTAAAGCGCTATACAAATAAACTTAAACTTGAACTTGAACATATATGCATATTTATGGACCCAAAATTTGTGAATTTTGGTTTTAAGGAAACATTTTATTTCCCTGTCACTTTGTGTCAATGTGTAAGTCCTTTGGTATATGTAATGGTTTGCAGTTTTCCAGTTTGCATTTTCACTCCAAAATGGCAGCCGTGCTGAGTTTCGAGTCTTGGGTTCTATACTCTTTGCCTGCAACAACAAAACAGGAGAGATTCTAAAAGAACCGATCTTTATGATTGTACTGTGGATAATAAACGCGTGTTTATGAATCACACAGACAGAGGGAGCACGGCGCGATTAAAATAAAGACATAGAGGCTCTCATGGTGCCTTTGCATGCTGTCACAAACTTTATAAACTCAGACTTGTGATTATGAGCATGACAAATTCACATGGTCTACATCAAAGGGCTTTCATGTGCAATATTTAACTACCACATTCCTATTCACGATTATTCTGGTAACACGTGAAGGCAGCAATATAAACGGGCAGAGACACTGGCAACTTTAGCAACATTAGCCTTCCACCGTGCTAAGAAGCCCATTCAGAGCAATTTGGAAAACAAAATATAACATGTAAGACTTAATTCCTCTGTAGCTACAATTCGTGAATTAAGCATTGGTTTGGACCCTTCTTTTAAAGGTGCCATAGAATAGAAAACTGCTTTTACTTAGGCATAGTTAAATAATAAGAAATCTCTTTTGTGTAAATCTTGTTTGAGCAACAGTCAACACTGAAAAACAAACGGGTTCTGGAGAATTTTTGCACCTACCTAAGCCACATACCTTCTATGTAGATATCACAGAACAATTTTAAGATATTATGTCAATGCATTCTATGGCAACTTGAACATCAATCTTTGAACAAATCCCATGTTGAACTGTCCCAAGCTTGTAAAGCAGTTCAAATTTGAAATGATTGGCACAAACATATAATACTTCACTTGTTTTTTTGGGAATATTTCCTTCGTAAACAAATTGTAATCACTCTGTCCTCAGTGGCTCTGACAAAGGTAGTCTATGGAGAATCCTATATGTTCATTGTTACATCCCAAAACGCAATATCTATGGTGTTTCTTAGACGCAGCCATTGCTTGTTCCTCCTACAGCACACTGTTGTAGGAGGCGGACCTTCTCTGTCAGGTCTGTGTCTTTACAAATAGGGCCCTGAATGTCACATGTAGGTGGGGTTTTTCCACATTGTTTCGTAACAAAGTGCAGGAATTTTAAACAGCATATTTAGACTGATTTTGATTTTAGAGGATTATAAAAAATGACTGGGTCGATATTTATCATTATAGGCTTGTTGTTTTCACACACTGCGGCGGTGTTCAAACACCTTATAAAAGTGAGTTTTGCATAATAGGTCACCAAGACCAAATTGTTACCGGATGAAGGAGACAGACCAACTGAATAAGTGTGGTGAGTTTACTTGAGTGCAAAAACCTACAACATCCACAGGTGCAAGGCAAGTACAAACAGGTAAGTATATCCACAGGTTGGTGTAAAACCACAGGTATGTATTAATAGGTAAAACCGATCAGGACAATTACATACTATAAATGAGACTTGACCAAGACAATAGGAAAAACATGGGGATTAAATAGTGTCCAGGTAATGAGTGACAGGTGCAGCGTAATCAAAGATGGCGAGGTGCAATGGTTCATGGGAAATGCAGTCCTTGAGGTTAAAAGTCTGGTGATTTACAAAACCCTAAACTAATTTAATATGTAAATATATATATATATATTCATTTATGTAATCAGTAATTCCAAAAAACGTTTTGTGATTTACAGCGATGTATTAAATTTACTAAAATTTGAAGAATTTTTGTCTGAATTTTGATTGGGTCTGATTTTTATTAGTTGTTTATTTATGTTTATGTTAAGATGGTTTACAGTTAATGAGGCCAGTATCATACAGCAGAGGATTGTTTAGGCAGGGATGACAATAAGGCATAGTGTAACTGAGTGCAGCTATAACACAGACTGCTGACATAGACAGAAAAGAAATACTTAGTAGCATAAATACTGTTTAGCATTGGAATTAAAGGGTTTTAATTGCGATATCTTGTTTTTTTTCTTTTATTTTAGTGTGTTATTTAGCTGTTTGTGCATGTATAAGATCTGCAGAGTTACAAAGCTCAAAGTCACAAACCTGAAGAGATATTCTTTGTAAATGTTCAGGCTCAGCCAAACCTTCCTAAAACGGCTCGTTTAAACATGTTTCCTAACCGCTCCTAAATGTGTACGCAAAGAAAGAAGGTGTACCTTTTTTCTAAATGTAGTATTGTTGCCGCTGGTGCCGCCATGTTGTGGAGACGCTGTGTTATTTAAATATGACAAGAGTAAGATTTCCGTCACACGCTCACGGCATTCGGGCCAATCACAGTGCACTGGATTGCTGCCCAATCAAAGCACACCATGCTTTTCAGAATGATAGCTTTGTAAAAGTTAACGCGTTTCAGAAAGGCGGGGCAGTAGTTTCTGTCAGAAACTACAGGAACTCTCAATTACCTTTTTTTTCAGAAACTCTTGATTACCTTTTTTCATTGTGATAGTACTGCTAAAATTTGGTGTGATATTCACAGTTGGTTATTATTAAATATAGAGACACACACTACCTATTTTTTTTAGATTCTCAAATTTCTGATGTAGTAAACCTGGGTAAATATCATATTCACACATATAAATAGAAAAAAATGTAATGCCTCAATTAATTTATCTTTAAATGAGTTTGAGAAATTATTTAAGAGCTTAAAATATTTTAGGAAACCAGTTTCAAACTATATGTGCCTCTCTGTCTATCTGTCTTTTAATTATTTTAGTCTATCCCAAAACACTGGAGCCTAAAACCATTACAAAATTACGACACAAAATTACGACACAAAATTTTTACTTATACAGCTTAAAGTGTCTTTGTGTGGACGGGCTCTTAGAAACTGAAGATTTTGGCTTTTTTTAGGCTTCTGATTGCCCAACATGGCTTTATGGTTATTTCATGTAGAATAATTTAAACAAAAATATGTAAATACAAACCAAAATAATTTTAAGAAAACAGTGTGATTGTTTGACTTTAGAGACATTTATTAATCACGCTTTAACTATATAAACAAATAACATAGCCTGATTAAAAACAAACATTATTTGATTTTATTGTGTAATGCATTATGAAATAAACTAAATTTAAAATTTTAATAAAACTTTGTTTTATTATTTTATTTTTCAGTTTGCATTGTATTTAATATTGGATGGCTTTTATTTTGAAATGTTCGCGCGCGCGCTCCGCTTTGTGGCCATGTTGATGATGTGATGTGATCAGTGTTGTGTGGGTTCGACGGTTCACGAGTAGCTGAGAAATAACACGCTATTTACTGTCACTTTGAGTCTCTGCGGATTTTGCTGTAATTTTACACTAGTGATTCTCATCTCATCTCATTCTGTTTGTTATTGCTGCCATTCAGTCGAGCTGTTAGAGCGTTTATTCAGCGAATATAACCGCTTTTATTTGTGATTGATTGATGATCTGATCTGAACATCTGATCAGTGTGAAAATGTGTTTTCAGAAAGTGAAACTTTTATCATATTAAGTGTGATGATTGAGCGTGTGTTAGCATTAGCTTTAGCAGCAGATCAGCTGATGTAAATGTAACGTTTGGCTGTCATTCATACCACCACCATCATAATCATCATCATCGTTATCGTCATTATAAACATCATCATCATCATCATCATCATCATCATGGCAAACGTGTCTGATCTGCAGAGTAAATACAGTAAACTGGCTCAAGAATATTCAAAGGTAAGATTACAGGATTCACAGCTGACTCCTTGTCTTCACGTATACTTCTAGTTCGCAATAATGTCAATATATTTCCTTATTCATGTTGATTTCACATCATATAGACATTTAACAAACGGCTTGATGAAACTGATATTAGTTACATTAGGTGATGTCATGTTCACCGTTTTACACATTCACTGCACAGATACATGCAGCTGTGTAGTTTTATGATATGATGTGCTCTGCATACATAAAGAATGTAAAATAATTATATGTTCAATAGCTTTTAGAACTGAGAAAAATCTGTATAGTCTCTGTGTGAGAGAGATTGAGTCTAGTGAAGTGAAGTGCAGTCAGCTGACGCGTCACATGGAGTCAGCAGCCACTGACAACTTCCTGTTTCTGCTTTAAGACTTAGATGAATATTGATTGAATGAAGAATATGTATTTTGGTGTTGCTAGCTCAGAGCTCAGAATCAGGTGCTGAAGAAAGCCGTGGTAGAAGAACAGACAGCCTCCAACTCATTAAAGGTACGTGATAAAGATTTCACTCAAAAAAAGCAAAAGAAATGTGTGTATGAGGTTATTTACCTTTTCTGTGTTTCTGCGTAGGATGAGCTGAAGCAGAAAGAGCAAAGTTTACGCAAGGTGCATCAGGAAATGGACAGTCTGAGCTTCAGAAACCAGCAGCTGACCAAGAGAGTAGAACTTCTGCAGGAGGAGTTACTGCTGTCAGAGACCAAACACAAGAAGAGCAAAGTATAAAACACACACACACACACACACACACACACACACACACACACACACACACTGACTGACTGCTGTCAGAGACCAAACACAAGAAGAGCAAAGTATAAACACACACACACACACACACACACACACACACTGACTGACTGCTGTCAGAGACCAAACACAAGAAGAGCAAAGTATAAACACACACACACACACACACACACACACACACACACACACACACACACACACTGACTGACTGCTGTCAGAGACCAAACACAAGAAGAGCAAAGTATAAACACACACACACACACACACACACACACACACACACACACTGACACACTCACTGCTGTCAGAGACCAAACACAAGAAGAGCAAAGTATAAAAACACACACACACACACACACACACACACACACACACACACACACACTGACACACACACACACACACACACTGACTGACTGACTGCTGTCAGAGACCAAACACAAGAAAGAAGAGCAAACACACAAACACACACACACACACACACACACACACTGACTGACTGCTGTCAGAGACCAAACACAAGAAGAGCAAAGTATAAACACACACACACACACACACACACACACACACACACACACACACACACACACACACACACACTGACTGCTGTCAGAGACCAAACACAAGAAGAGCAAAGTATAAACACACCCACACACACACACACACACACACACACACACACTGACTGCTGTCAGAGACCAAACACAAGAAGAGCAAAGTATAAACACACACACACACACATGCAGAGTACATTCAGAGATTGCTGTAAATGTTTGTCTATCTGTACATGTCTAATGACGGTGTTTTGTGTTTGTTTGTTTGTTGGTGTGTACTGATGCAGAATAAAGGAGACTCGCCATCTCAGATGAACCTGCAGACACAGAGCGTGTTTGATGAAGATCTGCAAATAAAGATCCAGGAGAATGAAAGACTTCACATTCAGGTCTGTAAGCAAAGGCAGGTTGCTTCTGTGATTTTTGGCTCATGGTTAGAGAGGCTGTATCCAAAGATGCTGTGCGCATAAATTGTCTTCATTACTCTGAACCATTTTTCAATATTCAATTGACGGATGATAGTAGAGAATGTTTATGATCAGTGTCTTAAATGTGTAGCAGTTGTCTGCTGTCTGATTGTTTATGACGTGTATGAGTGTGGTATGATGATATGCGGTTGTGTTTAGTTTTATGAAGCAGATGAACAGTTCCGTCGACAGGAGGCTCAACTGAAAGCCCGACTAGATCATCTAGAGAAGGAGTCTGAGCAGCATCAGGCTGTTGTAGATGCTCTCAACAGCAAATACACAGACACTATCGAAAAACTGCAGAGCGACAAAGCCCGCCTAGAGGTGAGATTCACTGCCTGTACATCACGTGATATAATGTATATTCGAAGCCAAACCAAAAAAGCGATACACCACCCTCAGTATTATCCGCGATACTCTCATGGCGTACCCGAGCCGCACGTGAGCAGAGGCAACGGTGCAGTGATCATTTCGCCACCAAATCTATTTTCACGCACGATGAAGATGACAGTGCATTAATAGTGGCCAAAATGCACATGGATTGACACAAAGTGATGTTTAATGTGCTTTACACAGTCGCCATGACACTGCTGTCAGATGTTTTTTGGCCAAACCGCAAAATTGAAAGGATTCATAAATATATGTCTGTATTGAAAGAATTGAAAAAACTGAAGATTGATTTTATCCTGAGTATGGTTTATTGTTATATTGTATGTGTGGGGGGAAATGATTGGGTTACACTGTCAATCACTCTTTTGCCCTGAGTAAACCCTTGATCATCTTTTTAACATATCCTTAAATGATAAGATGAAGCTATAACTCGCACTACATGAATGCGAAAGAACATTAAAACAATGTGGATAAAACAAACAAAGTTCTGCATCGTTAGTAAAATTAGCTTCACTGGAAAGCCAGTATTGTAGGTGATGCTGAATACTCTCTTTAATAATTTAATTTTGTGACAGGTACAAATTCAGACCCTGGAAAGAGAAGCCAAGGACTGTCGAGTTAGAACTGAGGAGTGGTAAATGTTCAATTTATTTCCCATTGCCAAAATATTAGGAGTCTACGATACACAATGCATAATGCAGTGTTTTTTCTATAATGACAGTTTGATAATAATGAGTTGGATAGAGGATGTGTTTATTGTCTTTATGTGTTTGTGGTCAGTCAGCAGCAGCTGAGGAAGTTTCAGACTGAAGTGAGCAGTCAGTTAAAGCAGAGCAGCAGTGTCATCCAGGAGAAAGTGCCTTTCAACGACACCCGTGAGTATCACACACACACACACACACACACACCCTTCAACTACACCCGTGAGTATCACACACACACACTCTTCAACTACACCCGTGAGTATCACACACTCTTCAACTACACCCGTGAGTATCACACACACACACCCTTCAACTACACCTGTGAGTATCACACACACACACCCTCTTCAACTACACTCTTGAGTAGTATCACACACACACACACCCTTCAACTACACCCGTGAGTATCACACACACACACACCCTTCAACTACACCCGTGAGTATCACACACACACACTCTTCAACTACACCCGTGAGTATCACACACACACACCCTTCAACTACACCCGTGAGTATCACACACACACACACCCTTCAACTACACCCGTGAGTATCACACACACACACTCTTCAACTACACCCGTGAGTATCACACACACACCCTTCAACTACACCCGTGAGTATCACACACACACACCCTTCAACTACACCCGTGGAGTATCACACACACACACCCTTCAACTACACCCGGTGTAGTATCACACACACACACACACCCTTCAACTACACCCGTGAGTATCACACACACACACCCTTCAACTACACCTCGTGAGTATCACACACACACACCCTTCAACTACACCCGTGGAGTATCACACACACACACACACCCTTCAACTACACCCGTGAGTATCACACACACACACACACACACCCTTCAACTACACCCGTGAGTATCACACACACACACCCTTCAACTACACCCGTGAGTATCACACACACACTCTTCAACGACACCCGTGAGTATCACACACACACACCCTTCAACTACACCCGTGAGTATCGCACACACACACACACCCTTCAACTACACCCGTGAGTATCACACACACACACCCTTCAACTACACCCGTGAGTATCGCACACACACACACACCCTTCAACTACACTCGTGAGTATCACACACACACACCCTTCAACGACACCCGTGAGTATCATACACACACACCCCCTTTAATGACATCCTCACTATTGCTTTACACATTTTACTTGCTTGGTCTTTGTAGTTTTTGACAGCAGTATGTGTCTTCACTGGTTCTTGCTGTTTGTATTTATGGGTAGTGCTGCATTTATGCAGTTAGCTGTTCCTAACTGTAAGTATTGTCTTTTATTAAGAGTCGAGTGACTACAACAGTCTGAATGTTCCTATCCACAACAGAAGACATCAGGTGAGAGAATGATCAAATTGTTTTTGTGTTATACACTGTGGTTTTGTACAGTGAGTACATTGCCGTTAAACATAAAGCAATAGTTCTGTTTATGGTAAGATGAAAAATATTTTTTATCATTCTAGATGTAGGTGAAGTTGTTTGTTTAGTAGAAGATTTTTAGCTAAAATGTCACTGACAGATGCTGTGTCTTTGACGGATCTTCACACTACACGCATGAGCAGAATTGTCAAGTCTTGCTTATAGTTGACTGATAGTCGAATCGTGTGTGTGTATTGGGGCCGAGAGTTGTTAAACGCTGCGCTTTCAAGCATTGTCAAGCGCTCGGCAGAAGTGCGCTCCTGGTTTTAGGAGGCATTAGTTCCTGTGGCTGGCATATTTTTTCAGTTTTTTACAATGGAAGTGTCTTTTAAAAAACACCAGCAGCTGGCATTTTTTCCCATGGTCAGCATGGGCGCTGTATTTTTGTGTCGGTCACGGATCAAGGAAAGTGAAACTTAAATCTGTCACAGACGTGGTTGGATTTATTCACGCACATTATAAATAAATATTAAAGCATATTTCTTTTCTTATTATTATTTACAGCATTATCATTAGAGGCTGTATAATAAATTGTTGGGAGAAAAGCAGTAGTTCAATGTGAAATCAGACATTGACCCCCATATAACCAAAATGGCATTATCAGCATTTCATAACACCTCTCAGAAGATTCCGAAGAATCTCACAGTTCTCACAAGAAGTGTGAGATTGATAGTTGAATCAGACTTCTCCTATCGAAAAATAGTCTTTGACTATTCGGGATCACCCCAGAAACATTCTTACTCTAATGATGTTATGATTTAAAAAAAAAACAGCCTATTTTTAATCCTGTTTTCGAGTTTGAGTTTAAATTGAGTGTTGTGTATAAATACTCGGTACATGTCAAACGATTTGTAAAGGCAATGTGGTGAGCATGGTAAAACACTGTTGCGACATTAGTCGGCACTTAACATTCAACTACACCCGTGAGTATCACACACACACGCGCACACACACACACACTATCACTTCACATTGCCGCTACTAGTTACGATAAATGAAGCGACTGCTAGTTTGAGAATGAATCAGAGTGTTAGGGATAAAAATGTCATTTTGAAATGGTCTATAGAAATGACATTCACGTGCATGTTCTGCCATGTTTAGATGAAAGCTCGTGATGTGGTTGCTCAGGCTCTGGGCTTTGTACAAAATCTGGTGTCTGCACTGCTGAACTTTCACTCCTACACTGAACAGAGGGTCCACATTTTCCCGCTGGACTCATCCATTGAAGCAATCTCACCTGTCAACCAGAAGGTAGAAATCAAGCATTGGGATTTCTGTTTGCTCTTCATCTAAATGTTTTGGTTGGTTTACTTTGGTGGGATTAATGATCAGAGTTGTCCTGGTTCTCTAGTTTGCTCAGTATCTTCATGAAAATGCATCATACTTGCGTCCGCTGGAGGACGAGTTAATGGACTTACATCAGAGCATTACAGAGGACACCATCACTGTGCTGGTAAGAGATATACAGAGACTCTAAATACATAGTCTTAATGCATTAAACTGACAGCTCAACATACTCCACATAAAATGACAATTTGTGTTTGTTTTATGGAAAGGAAACTGTGGGAAAACTGCAGGACTTCTCCAGATCTTTCTCAGCCTATAGCAGCTTCCTCCAGAAGATTCTTCCCTACCAGCTCAGAAGGTTTGCCCATGTTTACAGGGTTTTACCTTCCTGAAACGCCTCGTTCAAACATGCCCACACTTTTCTTGTAAATACCGTGACATAGTGATATTGGAGAATGAGATGTTTGCATGTGTTCTACAGTCTAGAAGAGGAATGTGACACTCCTCTTTGCACATCAGCGCTGACGTTTAAGAACCGCGAATTACAGAACGACATGAAGCAGCTGACGGCCGTCTTTGACAAACTGAAATCTTACGTTAGCCTGTTAGCCATCCCCAGTAAGTACTGCGTCACAAAAATACTCACTTACGTCGCGCCTGTCTCAATGATTTGTGCTGCTTTTCTGCTGCAGGCGTTCGTTTGGATGCCATGCCTCAAAGCAGTGCTAATGCCGTCTTTACGCAGATGAGCGCATGCTTACACAGCCTGCATGACATCACCAAAGGTGAGACGCATAAGATGATGTCGCCAATCTCTTGATTTAAGTTTCTACAAAATGTGTCATTTTTCCTGAATAAAGTACATTAACTGACAGCATTAGTTTGCCTTTGTAGATTTCAGTTGTCTTATTTTCTGTCTCATATGTCATCAGAGTTGTGTAAGCACTACAGTCAGAAGGTTTCTCTCGAGCAGGATCTGCCAAATGTCACGCAGAAGTTTCGCACCACTAATGAGTGTTTACTCTCCTCACTGGCGTCCCTCACCAACAGCTGCAGCAAGGTGTTTACATGCGCACACACAAATCTCCTGTTTTCATCCAAAATCTGTGGGTTTTAAAAAAGTGCATTTCGTGCAGATCACCACATTCTTCAGCAACAACCTGGATTTCTTTGCCTCATGTCCTGGTTACTGTCCAACACGAGGTGGTACTGTGAACCCGTTGCGGGCCGACAGCATGATTGCTAACAAAAGACACGCTGCCAAATACATGAGCACCATCAGAAAGGTCTGAATCATGCTGTCTGTTTTGTATGTGTCGTGTTTGTAAAATAGCTTACACCTGTTTGTTTTGTACAATTTAAAATTAATTCAACAGTAATACACCAGCTGTATCAACCATTACTTATTGTTCGTTCAGTGATTTGTAGAATTTTAGTATCTGGTGTAATATTGCTGTTTTTGTGTTGTTGTGCTTTCAGGGAAGATCAGAGTCTGTACCTTACAGAGAAGCTTTATCAAACCGACACATTCTGACAAGCTCTACAGAAAGCAGAGAGGGTCTCATGCAACAGGTATCTTAGACATCTTCTCTAAATGTCTTTTTTAGATTTCTGTGTTCTAACATGTGTGTTCTGTGTTCTTCTGTGCACCTTCACATCTCATATTCATTCCTGTTAAAGTCATTGCGGTTCTTTGTCATTATGGAACTGATTATCTGTGCCAGTTTAAACTTTCAAGTGATTTTGCTGTAACTGCGAACATAAACAGCTGGGATAAAATCAGATGTGTAATCAGATTATTCAGTTTCTTTCCTGAACACTAGTGTACCTTCAAGTAATGAAAGTATGTGTGAAACATGATTTTGGTCATATTGCCCATCTCTACTTTGACCTAAATGATCTGTCATACTTTTAAGTTTTGTTACCTTGCAGGGATATATATGTTTTGATAAGGAAATTAGTTTGTCTCTCTTTGTCTCTCTTACTCTGTGTCTATTACTATCACTCTTTCTCTGTCTCTCTCTGTTATGCTCTGTTATACTTTCTCTCTCTATTCCGCCCTGTAACTGTCTCTCTCTGTTACACCCTGTTGCTCTGTCTCTCTCTGTTACGCTGTGTTACTCTGTCTCTGTTAAGCTGTGTTACTCTGTCTCTGTTACTCTGTTTCTCTCTGTTACGCCCCGTTACTGTCTCTCTCTGTTACACTCTGTTACTGTCTCTCTCTGTTACGCCCTGCTACTGTCTCTGTCCATTACAGTCTTTTACTCTGTTTCTCTCTGTCACTCTGTCTATCCCTATTATGCCTTGTTACTCTGTCTCTATTACTCTCACTGTTTCTCTGTCTCTTTCTGTTATGCTCTGTTACTCTGTCTCTCTCTCTGTTACAGTCTGTTATTCTGTCTCTCTCTGTTACGCCCTGTTACTCTGTCCTTATTACTCTCACTCTGTTACATTGTCTCTGTGTCTCACCCTTATTGTTCTGTTACTCTGTCTGTGTTACTCTCATTGTTACTCTGTCTTTCTCTCTGTTACTCTGTCTCTCCCTGTTACTCTGCCACTCTCTTTTGGTCTCTCTCACATGTTGGCCATGTGTTCTTCTCGGGCAGGTTCTTCAGACTCAAGAAAAGATCTCTCGTCTGGAGCAAGAGAAAGAGCACTGGTTGCTAGAGGCTCAGCTGGGGCAGGTGCGTTTGGAGAAGGAGAACCAGCGTATCACTCAACTGGAGGCTCAGATCGCAGCTGGGGTTCGAGGTCAGCCTCACAGCAGCATTGAAAGTCCTGAACATACAGTCAGTACAGAGTCTGTCCAGGACACCAGTGTGGTGAGTGTTTCTATGATGCCATCAAACAGGTCAATTCTTAAATAGTCCTCATTTACCATTCATCATCTAAAACCTTAACAATTTAATTCTGCAGACATTTTGTGCACACAAGCTCCATTGATTTATGTAGTTTAATTATTTTCATCTTTGCAATTGCGATAGGACCACCTTATGTCCAAATACTCTGCTCCTCGCCTTTGGAATTCTCTCCCAGCTAACATACAGACTCGTTATCCCAATTTAAAGCTAAACTCAAAACTCACTTATTCAGAATAGCTTATCTTACATGATTACTGTTATTTTTGTTATTTGATTACTATTGTTTCTTTTTATTATTGTTATTTTGTAACTGCTGCTGCTTCTTTTTTATGGTTTATTGATATTTATTGTTGTTTTATTTACTGTTCTTGATGTACAGTGTCCTTGAGTGGTTTGAAAGGCGCTTTAAATAAAATGCATTATTATTATTATTATTATTATTATTATTATTATTATTAATAGCACTAAACTTTGCATGTGTTTTGTTAGACCTTGCCTGTGTGAAACAATTGAGACCAATTTGGAGCATTGGAATGGCTAGACGAAGGCTTAATAACCTTGTTTTTGTAAAAACTTAACTAAAATGTAACTAAATTTATCGTCATTTTTTACGTCTTTTGCCTGTGGCTTGAACTGTGCGCATTCTGACTCCTTTTGATAGCATGGGTCACTAATAATATTAGTATGGGCCAGCATATGACTAATGATGTTTTTCTATGTCATCAGGTCGGCATGTTAACCATCACATCCAGCAGTGACAGAGTACGTTTTCATGTTTTATTCACTTGAATAACATTATTTGCATCTTCAAATGTAGGGTTGGGAACCGAGAACCTGGGTCTGATTTTTAAAAGAAAGGGAACCGCACGCAAGTAATTAGTATTGGTTCCGAAAACATTTGTAGAGCGGATCCTTTAATAAAAGCGTCTTTCCTCATTAATATTAATTGCGTTCCGCAGCTGTTTCCAGTGGTGAAGTTCACAAACCAGAGAGCGCCACTCACATAGTTTAACATTAAATAACATTATATTATGTTTGTCCTTAATCTTCATTAATGTACATACTCCTCACCCTATGCTTCACCAAATAAATAGATAGTTACTGATGTTATTATTTTTAAATGAGGGTTAGATTATTATAGATAGAGGTTATTTCAAGAGTAATCAACAATAAAGTGACTGAAAATATTAAATCATATTACATATTAGGTGTTAAAGTAAAAGACTGTAAAAGTTATTTAAAAAACTACATTTTATTTAAAAATTTTCTTAGTTTAGGATTATGACCAAGTGTTTAACCCTCAAGTGACTATCTGCCTTATTTCTTCTTGAAAAGCAGAATTGACTAATATATGATATGATGTTAATGATACTAACATTAACACTGCAGAAATTACATGTAATGTATGTACACTTATTTACTCTAGTCACAATACATTTTGTCTGTGAATGGAATTTTTTTCTTATTTAATGGAAACGGAATCATTTGGTTAGAACGGGAATCTGAAAATCTCTTACGATACCCAACCCTATTCATATGTCATGATTCCTGTTTAATGGTAATGGAAAGTTGCAGTGCTGTGTGTGTTTGTATAGGCTGGAGATCAGGAGTCTCGTGAACAACTGATCAAAACACATTATCTGAGCCGCGTGTCTGAACTGACCGCTCAACTCCAGATGTGTGACAGTAAAGCAGTCCACTTCCAAGCTGAGGTCAGTCTGAACACAAAGACAACAACACATTATTTATTTCACATACACCGAGTATCTTACAATGATCCCTTCGTGTAATAAGAAAAGAGAGATGTTTGTTGTGTAGTAAGAAGCGTGTATTGTCTGCTGATGACATTCTCACTACAGGAAGATGATACGAGTTTTACTGTAAACGGCGTTAATCATAATGTGAATCATAAGTACAAACATCTGCTGCAGAACCAAATCGTGCGGCATGAAGAACACATGAGATCCTTCATATACACGCAGAGTTTCTGCAGAATTTCTATGCAGACCTCTGCGTATGTGGGCCATTTCATGTGTTTGTTTGTTTTTTGCAGGGGGTCGTGTTTCCGATCTCATTTGTATGAGTATAAATGGAAGTCAATGAGACACAGTCTAGAGTGACCGCGGGTTATTTCCAACAGATAAACGTTGCCTGTTAAATCTTGTATTCTTTGTAACATTTTGGAATAAATTCCAACTTCATTCTATCAACTTCATGAATACACATGTACATCATTTGTCAGGTAGTTTTGCAGGCAGATTTCTTCAAGTATCTTGAGACATGGTCACTGTTCTTCTGGAGTTGGTCTGTTTTAGTTTTTTTCTTTCTTTATGTAATAATAGAAAGACTTGATGATGGTTAGGCCAGATCTCCGTTTGGAGCACCGGCTGTTGTCAGACTCCTTGTGCATATAAAAATCTCACTGGATTATTACAGATAATGGCAAAAGGAATGTTTGAAAATACAAACTGATATTTTCTTCTGACACATTACAGCAAAAAAAATAAAGAGCTGTCTTAAAACCATTTTATCTGGGGTGATAATACTACCATGTCTAAGACTTTTACACAGTGCTGTATATTTGATGCATGTTTAAATTTGACATCATCATTTGGTTGTTCAGTTCGGTTCCGTACACACTGCGAAGAACTGTAAATGCATTTGTCAGCCCTCAATGGGAAAGTGACCACTGAATTTAGCTAAAGTGTGCATGTGGCCAATATTTCAAAGTCCTGTAAATACTTGGTTTTGTTTCTTGATGCGTTCATGTCGTCAGCTACAGCTACAGTGTTTTTTGAAGTTTGTATCTCTAGTGAACATGGAATGCTGTTGAAGAACTTTCTTCTTAAAGCGTGGTCTTTGCATTGTGATGTCATTCTCTTTCAGTGCCGAGCCGTAGCCAAACGTCTTGCCATTGCTGAAAAGTCTCGTGAGGCTTTGACAGAGGAACTGAAGCTCGCCAACCAGAACATCACTCGCTTACAGGTGATCCAGTTATTTTTTATTTTTACTTTCCGTGGAAGATGACGATGGATGGCTGTCGCGAAACAGTATGTGTAAATGTTTGTGGTGTTGTGTTCATGTTGTGCTGTTCAGGATGAGCTCAGCACCACGAAGAGAAGCTATGAAGATCAGCTGAGCATGATGAGCGATCATCTGTGCAGTATGAATGACACGCTCAGCAAACAGAGAGAAGAGATCGACACGCTCAAACTCTCCTCTAAGGTCAGACGCCGCACCGGATGCATGAAAAACAATTCTAGCATTATGGACATGATATTTTCGGCCAAAACGTGAAATGTAAATTCTCACAGACAAAATTCTTTCACAAATATATTAAATCATCTATTTATATTTTACTAAAGCCCTGCCGAAAGGGTGTTGACATCAGAAAAATATCAGTCTATACATAAGTTATCTATTTAAAAAAATAAAAATATACAGTGGATATAAAAAGTCCAGCCCTATTAAAATGATAATAAAACCAAAATGAATTATAAGGAAATTGCAACCGAGGGCAGTTGTAGTCTAGTGGAGAGTTGGACTCGTGACCAGAAGTTCGCCGGTTTGATTCCCAGTACCAGCAGGAGGTGCCCTTGAGCAAGACACCTTACACCCAATTGCTCCCAGTGTGCAACTGATCACTTGTAAAAGCGTCTGCTAAATGAATAGATGTAAATTTTAAAGTGGAGAACAGAATCAGAATCATTTAGGGGAAAAATAAAGATGTACAATAACCTGGTGTGCACACCCCTAAATTAATATTTAGTTTTAGATGTTATCACAGCATGTAATCTTTGTGGGTAAGAGTCAGTCACTTTTGCACATCTTGACTTTGCACTATTTTGCAGCTCTTCCTTGCAAAAGCATTCTACCTCTGTGAGATTGGTTAGGACATCTCCTGTTCACACCACAGAAACAACCAAGCACATTCATGTTAAATACCAAGTATAATGTAATATCAGTATATACCTGCCCTCAGTTCAGGTGACTGATTAATCACCTCAAAAAGTACAGCTGTTCCTATAGGACATTTCTGACATCTTTGTGGTAAAATCCAACTAGAAATGTCATGGACCACAAGGAGCTTACACAGCAGGTACGGGATCTTATCGTTGAAAAATATAAATTAGGAGAGGGTTGCAAAAAATAAAGGAGAAAACTGGTACGGGAGGCTGTCAAGAGGCCTACAGCAACATTAAAAGGACAACAATCTCCTGAATTCTCCATGTGTCTGGGCTATGGGGGAGGGTGGCAATATAAACCAAAAAAATACATCCAATCTCCCAAAACCATGTGGAATAATGCATTATGGTTAAACTTTTTAACCATAATAGCAAAAGATATGTTTGGCACAGAAAACAGCACATCAGCAGAAGAACACAATTCCCACAATGAAGCATGGAGGTGACGACATCATGCTTTGCTTCTCTTTAGCTGGAGTCTTTCATCATGATGGAGAAGAAATGAATAGTTCCAGATAGTAGTGCATTTTGGTTTGGGTTCACACTGCTAAAGCTCTGAAGGTACTGGAGTGTAATATAAAGGTTTATAAACAAAACTTTCTTCTGTGTGACTCTTACAGGGAAACTCAAAGAAGAGCAAAGGCCGATAGTCAGACAGATGATGGATGCGACGTGCCTGGATTTGACATTTTCATCAGTGGCACAGCGCGTGGGTTTATATGAGCATGTGTGTCACATTAACATAATGTGGGTTTGATTGTGTTCTGAAGCTCGTGTGAGTTTGCTGACTGATGGAGTTGTGTTTGTCTTGATGTGTGAGTGGGATTGTGAATTTTTTTAACACCCAAACACACACAGGGTGAGCGACTGATGTTGTGATGTGTGAGGATATATGAAATCTGTTGCAGTTATACTCATGATGAGACCTGCGGGGAGGGGTGTAGTGTTGTGTAGCAGTCAGTAATGTCATAGATCAGATCATTATTTTATGAAAGGGAATATAAAGGATTAAAACTGCTTGTGTCTTACTTAAACTCTTATGTGTAATGAATCGTGTGAAATGAGGGGCAGTTTATAGTGAACTGCATGACTTCATCTGATCAGTGTGTTCACATTTCTTTAACAGCACAATGTAGTAAATACAGTTCAAATAAAGGTGTAAAATAAAGATGCGTCTGGTTTCATTCATTAATCAAACCTTTCTTTGGTTTGGGTATTTTCTCAAGATCTTGCTCGCAGTGATGCGAGTGTTCATAAATATGAATATTCTCGTGTGATATTCATGATTGTGGTGTTCTGATGAGTCCAGTCTTATTGAATATTAAGCAGAATGTTCTGACGTTCATCTCGAAGCGTCCAATCGCGAAGGTTAAACTCTCATGAATATGAACGAGGCTTTTGCTGAATCCGCTTCCCGTTCGGGATGTTTTTGCTGGAGTCGCGTCCGCTCCAGTTATTTCTGCCATCTTGAGAAAAACCGCTGTGCTGTGGATTATTTCTTTAAAACCATGAGGTAAACAAACATCACGCACATAGAACAAACGTTTATAACTCCGGGCTAATGGTTTGATGTCTTAATGAAGGTTTAAAGTTACTACAGATACAATAAAATCACAACTGAACTGATGGAATCTGAAAATTAGCGCGTCAAAAAATAGTTTAAAACAAGCTGAAGTTTGAAAAGTTATGAAAGCGATAATGATTTGAGATTGATATGAATGTGTTTATTTAAATCACATGAAGAAAGCGTTTCAGATTCCGACACTTTTTAGTTGATTCATTCGGTTTTAAATCAACATGATATACATATATGTATCAGATGTTATATGTTGCTGACTGTTACTGCTCATCTCATGATGTATCCAATTAGATTTGTGTTTGTAAAAAACTCGCAAACTTTAAAGAAACGAGCTAAAATGTATTTATTTCACTTCAAATGTATTTCTATAGCACTTTCTTTGTATATTCTATTATATGTATTTATATGTATGTTACAATTTTGCATTGTTGCAAAGCAGCTTTATGTAAATGTTAAAGATAATGTAGAAAGACAACACAAAATACATGATATCAGGGGCGCAAATAACAGTTTCGAGGGGAGTGTGCAAGGCAGAATTTTGGGCATCCTTCTTTAGCCTATTTTTAACTGATGATTTTAATAATAAAATAACTTATATTATTGTATAAATATGATTGGCTATAGGATAATGCGTTACAATAGGATAAATGACTGATTATTGCAAACATACAAGCTTTTGAACACATTTTAACCATGCAGTCTTATAAAGGGATTTCTTATCTCTCTCACATTTGTATTGCATACAGTATCAATCACATGTTCATGCATCTCAGGAGACCTCACACAAGAACACCCCAAAACTTTTACCCTTCACAAATCAAGTCATTTCTGCAAATTTCAGCCAGGGATAAATGTATTGTTTAATACATTTTTTTAAAAGTATAGTTTTTGTATGAACAAATAGTACTTGAGTTTTATAGGCTAATCTCAAGGTCAAACCACTGCCTTACTGAAAGATAAACTTGTAGTGATTGTGACGTACATAATTCACCTTTGTTGTTTAGTGTGGTTCTACACACTGTAGATTATAAACACAGCACTTTGTTCTTAGTGTGTTATTCATAACTACAGGGATCACGGCCCCTTTAAAATGTGGTGATGACGTGGGACGCAGTTCAGCGCCACGGTGCTTGTTGTGTTTTACCTGCTAAATAAATGACACACGTATTCGTGTGCTCAAAGTGAGAAGTTGTCACTTGCGAATTATTGCAATTTCCACAAACTGACAATTATAGAGCAGATTATTTTCATAGATTAACTTTTTTAAAGATACAAAGAACAAAACGCATGCAAAGTATAGCCAACACAAGCTAACCTTGAATAAAAAAACATTTTTAAAGGAAAACATTTTTCACGATTACTTGCTGTGGAACCATTTAAGCCCACCTCATCTGTTTCAATGAGGAATCCCTCTAATCCCAAACTTTAATCGTTTTCTGAATATAAGTTCTTAATGATAACTGTTCTTTGTCTGCTTTTACTTGACCTTACTTACTACCTTGATTTACAACTCTATTTAGATCTGCAAAATACACACTGTGTAGCACCATTATATAACAGATGTCTGCTAATGTTCATCATTTGGTTTCAGCGAATGCTCTCCATGGAAAGATTTTTCTCATCCTAATGTTTGATGAGTTTGAAGAATACATGACTTGTGATTTTAGATTATTCCTCCATTCAGAATCTCTCCAGATTCTTTAAATGTTGGTGCTTTCTTCTCTTTAGTTCACCCCACTAAACTTTTTTAGGGTTTAGGTCGGGACTGGGACAGCTATGGCAGAACCTTGATTTTGTGGTCATGATCTTCTGATGGAAGATCTAACCACTGTCCATTTTAAGATCTCTAGCAAAGGAAGTCAGATTGAGATCTTTTTACCTGTCCATGATATCATGTATCTGAACAAGATGTCCAGGACTTCTCGTATAAAAGTAGGTCCACAACAATAAAGATCCAGTGGTATATTAAACTGTGGACATGGGGCACTTTTTTCTCCTTGTGTGCACCAAATCTGTGTCATAGGCAAAAGCTTAGACATGGACACAGAGGGATTGATCGTCATTTTCAACAGATTTTTGATATTTTGAATGATGGTGCCATGGCAGGGCAATATATTAATGGCAAAAAGGGGAAACAGAAAGTGTCTTAGGTCTTGTGCATACAGTAAGTGGTTTAGATCAAACTTGATCTTTATGTTTAGTAACGAGTGCTAAAAACATGAAAGTCACGTTTACAGCGCCACCAACTGGCAGAAGGAAGTGTGACACTTACAACATACTTCAAAATAGTCCTCAGATGTTTGCCCACTTAAATACACTGTACATTGTTTTCTAAGAGCAACCATGTAGTGCAGTGCAGTGGTGTTTGGATTTGTCATCGCAGCTTGTTGAGTCTTTAAATACTGTTTGTAATTTCAGAATATATATTTATTTACATATCTAAATAAAAAGTTTACATCAGTGCTGGCGATTCTCTGTTTTGAGTTTAATCTGTGTTATTTGCGCCTTTTAAAAAGCAAAACGCTCATAAACTCTGCGGCCTCGATTTTCATCTAAAAATAAATATCTGGATTGATGCATAGAAACAAAGACTATCTATTTTTTAATGTATATAAATAGCACATATGTGAATTTCACCATGGAGTTATTTTTGATCGACAGTAAAACTGACTGTCCTTTCTCTCTGTTTCTCTGTCTCTCTCTTTATTATAATGCAGTTATACAAAAAAATATTGTAACAAAATCAGATTAGACATTAGACATTTTGTGCCTAATAGTGATGAAACATTTGAAATTTGTCTTATTATGTAAATTACTTTTACAGAGTATTTCTGTGGCTGTTTGGTTGAGGAGAGCGCTGTAAAAGACATCCTGCGTACACACAAGCAATGTGCTCAATGAATCATCCCACCGACTGGGTTACATTTGAAGATGAAGAGACGCCCTTGTCTCAAAAACCACTGCACTCTCCAAATTCAAGTTCAATACCTCGCCCAAATGGTTTGAAACTTGTTCTTCCATCTTTGGAAAATGAAACATGGAACTTTAGCACTGCCCTGGAACCCTCTTCGATGGATTTTAGCCTTAAGAGAAACTCATGTGTGCCTAGCAACACTCCTGTGTGCACTCCAGTCAGGGCGGTGCCAGCAGGTCAGTCACCTTTTCACTATGGACTTCAGGAGCAGCCAGAGGGTTTCTCAAGCACTTTTACCAGCTTCACTCCAGGACTTCAGAGATATCCAATAAAAATAAATGAAGGCTCCAGTTCAATCAGCACATCTCAAGATGAGCCAGATCATCTTAACCCCACCTGGGTGGAAGCTGATCATAAACGAGCATCTTGGAGCTCGTCGTCAGACTCTGACTCTGGTGCCACATTACCTCGCTTCTTCATCCGCACCAAAGATGGTAATGAGCCACTCCAAGACCACCTTCAATACTCCTACTCATACATATGCCATAAACTTGAACGACTGAGAACAGATAAGAACGAACAAGATTATGATGGGAAAATCAATCAAGAAAATGATTCTTCATCCTTAGGGATTGGTAAAGCTAAAGAGATGATTGGAAGTCCATCCTTTGTCCCTCAAGGATTGTTCCTCAGCCAGAGTAGACATGGTTGGTCTTTGATGCTTAGAATTCCAGAGAAAAAGAACCGCATGTCTTCTCGCCAGTGGGGACCAATATACCTGCAGCTGCTGCCTGGAGCGCTACTGCAATTGTTTTATGAAAAGGGCTTGGAGAAACCCTTTAGAGAATTTCAGCTTCATGCTAACTGCTGTCTCTCACGTCCTAAACTAGAGAGTTACGGTGAAGCACGCAAGATTGCCACGCTGAAGGTCGAGCATGTGTCTTATGTCGAGAGAAAGCATTATCACCCCAAACATGATGTAACACACGAACCAGAAGCGGAGCAGCTCTTGAAGTTCGGCACCACCGAATATGGTGACATAGAGGACCTGCTGGTGTCCATTGAGGAAGAGCTAATGCGATTACCTGCGCCACACCAACAACACAAACACTATGAAGAGCAGGAGCTCTCCTTGGACATATCTGACCATATCTGGATGCGACAGCATAAGGATGGAGCCGTCGTAGAATGCACAGCCATCACCCGAATTCACTGCTTAGCATTCTTAAATGGTACCTTGGAGTGCTTCCTGGCACTGAATGACCTCGGACTTCTCAAACAAGCTCCTTCGTACGCTTCTGAGGAAGAGGATGAGCCTTGGATGGAGATCACAGACTACCACTTTCATCGTTGTGTGAGACAAGCACATTTTCGAGATACACGCTTGATAAAATTCTCTCCTCCTGACGCTTGTCGGGTGGAGCTCATGCGCTACAGGACCGCGTCCCTGAGTTGTGGGGAATTTCCTTTGTCCGTGAAAGCTGCAGTGACCGTGCAGGGTGCATGTGTTGAGCTGCAGGTCTTCCTTAATGTCTTGTTGAGTTTCCCATCATCTTCAGACACGTTCTGTGAAAACGTCACTCTTCGGATTCCCTTCCCAGGTGAATGGGTTAAAGTGCCCAACAGCGTATCACTGCTGAGGCAGAAATCTCTCAAGGCTCGGATGAACAGAAACGCATGCCTGGGCTCCACACACGTCGCAGAATCTCACTCTGTTATGCGAGCGTCTGTTGGCACTGTAAAATATGAGAATGTCTACCGAGCCATTGTGTGGAGAATTGACAGACTTCCTCAGAAGAATGTTGGTAAGGCAACAATGTTGACAGCATCTAACATAAATATAACAATGATCAACACATAACTCAAGATAAAGAAATAGTGTATACTTCATGTATACATTTCTGATCCACAGAGATCATTTTGAATGGAATCAGTTGAAGGCACTCTTCACCAAGATGAGACATATAAACAGACATATATTATTTTGGCATCTTCTGGCACACAAATGAAATTGAAACATCAAATTGATCTTTTATGTGACAGTAAGAGGGTTTGCTTAAAGCTTTTGTGTCTCATTTGTCTTGTGCTTCAGCTGTGGATCAGCTTCAGTCATTTGCCTATAAACTGGAGCTGGCATCGGATCAGGAGATTCCTGCCGACTGGTTCCCGTTTGTCACGGTTGAGTGTGAGGTGGCTGATGCAGTGGCTTCCAACAGCAGGGTGAAATCATTGGGCACAGAATGTGATATTCAGCCCCAGAAGCATGTGAGCAGCAGATCATACTATCACTGCCAGGTAATGAGAATAGTGTGTAATTTCATCTGTCATCACTTAGTGCCAATTGTCTGTTCATATTAAGTTACTGCTAATAAATTCTAATGAATTGCTTTCATGTCCTGTTTCCAAAAAAAGGTGGAAATCGATAAAAAACTGATCGAGACACAATCGCTGAAGCAATCGAGTTGTGCAGCACAGTGATGAGGATTGGATGGTTTTTCACCAGTACAAGGGACTGATGTTGCTCACATTCATATTGCTCTTTCCATGCACACAATACGTTCCACTTGTACATTACAGAGTGAGGCAATGGATTACAGATTTTTTTAAATATCATATTGTTCTTTTTATTTCCACTTATAATTCAAAGCCTTTTAATTGTATTAAAGGGGTGGCATGGATTTTTCTATATTTCTTTTGTTCCCTGAGGTGTTAAAACAATATTACAAAAAATCTTTTGCTGTAAAAATATTCATTTTATGATCTTTTTACGCCACTTTTTCAACACACTGTCTTTGTGACCCTTTAAGAGCCTTCAGTTGAAATCGTCAACTCGTATGATTGGCTAACGTCTTAGCCAATGATTTTGTTTCAACGCCCCCAACATGTGCTCTGCTCATAATCACAACACGGCTACAGCTCTCAGTCTTGGTGTCATTGAACCATGTATTTTGAGCCTGAATCTGATGAGGAATCAGACAAAAATGAACAATTCGTCCCTCGACAAAGAATGGAGCCTGTTATCAACATGGTAAGAATTAAAATATTATGACTTATTTATTTCTTTAGTTTTACTTACTAATTCGTAACGGATAAGATAGTATGTACAATACTTCAATCAAGCTCTGTCAAGTGACTTTTTTTCGCATGCGGCGCTAGTGGGAGGAGCCAACGAAGCAATGGTGTTTTAGTGTTGCTTTGGGGCTGATCGTATGCAAATGAATCGGCATCTCTGACATCACAAATCCAGCCACCGCACGTTCTGCTTACGTGCAGTAATACACACTTTAGTTATCAATAACTCACTTCGTTATTGATAACGAGGACATTTTAAGCTATCGAACTTGCAAGGATATATTAATGAGACTAACACATCTAATATGTCAAAAGATTAAGGGAAATTAGAATCTCCACGCCACCCCCCCCCCCCTTTAAGAAAATGTACATGACAAGTTAATCCTATAATATTCTTTAAAATGTGTTAAACATCTATGTTGATTCAGTGAGATAAAGTACTGCTGCACTTTACCTTTTAAGCCTCAACTTCCTGCAAAAAAGTACTGCAAAATGCTTTAATTTTAGCAGAAACTATCATATTCAGAAAAGAGCATTGCCTGCAGTGATTATTAGCATTAAGGTACACTCATTACTTTAAAACTATGTGTTTTATTTGTGTGTTATATTTGAATTATCATATTAAACTCAAGAGTTAGTCAACTGCAGTGTAACACTTCTACTCATCCACAAGGCAAATACAGAAACAGCAAACATCTAGCAGACATGTAGATTGGATGGTCCAAGACTACAGTATATCTGTAAAGTGCAAATCAGCTTCAGTATCTGGACCTCTGACTCCAAGTCATTTGTCTGCTTGTATGCCATTTTGTGATTTTGGACTGTGTTTTTTGGAGTTAATAAACATAGTGTTGCACTTGGATCAAGCTCTCCTTGTCTACATCCTTAAATACCATTATTCACATCAGCACTAATGATGTTAGACTCCATCAATCAGAGATCACAAAGGATGACATTAAAGAGGTGTGTGAATTCAGGGAGTGTAATATGCTCTGGTCCCCTCCCTGCTTATCATGGTGACGAGATATGTGATGCTTGCAGAATATAGGTTTTATAGATAATTAAAAACGTTTTTGGGGCAGACCTTGCCTCAAAATTATTTTTTAGATAATGACTGATAATAAGATGTTTTGTGACTGGCTTTCAAAGGACATTCTCAACTCTGTAGGCATTAAACAACATGTGTCATGTTGTTACTGTCGTAATCACACTTTGTTTTAAATACAGTAGAACAATAACTTCTAGTACCAAAGACTCATTTCTCAGTAATCTGTCTGAACTGCCTCAATTCCCTGCCAATTTTTACCACAGATCAGGATGAACTGTCCAAGATCATTAGATCATCTAAATCAGCAACGTGTATGCTAGATCCGATGCCTACTAGTCTATTGAAAGAGATGCTGCCTGAAATATTTTAGCCCTGTATATGTATATGTGTTTAGCCTCATAGAAGCTATATATATATATATATATATCAGCTATGCTTTTGATTCTCAACTTCATATTTCCTCGAGGCCTCAAGAAACAATTCAGCGGAATGATGGAATGTATAGACGACATAAAAAATAGTAGACTCTTGACAAGAATATTATAAAACTATTGATGGATGTTGCATTAAGCCTTAGGAATCAGCTAGGTACTCTGTTTGAAAGCTATGTTGCCAACACTTGTAAAACTGTGTTTATCTATCCTAAAAATATTTTCAAATTACATTGTATGCTGTTATCAAATGCAGAAAAGTTAATTCATGCATTTATGACATCAAAACGAGATTACTGTAATGCATTAATAGGTGGTTGCTATTACACAAGCTTCAATTAGTTCAAAATGCAGCAGCTAGAGTTCTTGTAAGAACTTTTTGTAAGAACAAAAAAGAACATATCGCCCGGTACTGTCAACACTGCACTGGTTACCCATAACTGGTTATTAAGATTAAGATTACTAAGATTACTTATTACCTATAAGGCTCTACATGGTTTAGCTCCTGTGAGTGAGTGAGCTTCTCATACATTACAGTTCACTGCGCTCTCAGGACTCTGGTCTGTTGGTAATACCTAGAATTTCTAAATCAAATGAATGATTGCTGGTGGTAGATTCTCCTATTTAGCACCTAAACTTTCTTCCTAGTGCTGTGCAGGAGGCAGAAACACTCAATTCAGTTTAAATCCAGATAAAAGACCCATCTCTTTAACATAGCACACATATAGTACAACAGTTTATAACACAAATCCCCTAAGGGATTGTTAGGCTGCATTAACGAGGTCAACCGGAACCAGCACACTAACACTTCCCAAAACAGTCTGATGCACTTGTTGCATACAAGGGTGTGGAACAGTGAAGGAAATTTAACTCTGTAGGCTGATCAGGAAATTGCCTGATCAGAAATGTAATGTATGACATATATGTCCCTATATCACAAGTGAAGCTGTCATATATGTTAAATATAAGACCATATATTGCTATCACATGCTATCACAAGTTTATAACATATATAAATTGTCCATATTAAATGAGTAAATTGACATATATTAATACTATGTATACCCCTCCTGGGACCGCCACCTTACTGTGGTGGAGGGGTTTGAGTGCCTGAATGATCCTAGGAGCTATGTTGTCAGGGGCTATATGCCCCTGGTAGGGTCTCCCAAGGCAAACAGGTCCTAGGTGACAAGCCAGACAAAGAGCGGTCCACCCCCCCCTTATGAGAAGGTCTATATTAAATATCGAGACGTCGCCCGGTATGGCGCAGCCGGGGCCCCACCCTGGAGCCAGGCCTGGGGTTGGGGCTCGTATGCGAGCGCCTGGCGGCCGGGTCTTACCCCATGGGACCCGGCCGGGCCCAGCCCGAAGGAGTGGCGTGGGGCCGAACCTCCCGTGGGCTCACCACCTGCCTTGGGAGAGGGACCGTAGGGGCCGGTGCATTGTGGTTTGGGTGGCCGGTCAAGGCAGGGACCTGGCGACCCAATCATCGGACACAGAACCTAACTCTAGGGACATGGAATGTCACCTGCGCTGGGGAAAGGAGCCTGAACTAGTGCGAGAGGTTGAGAGGTACCGACTAGATATAGTCGGCCTCGCCTCCACGCGACAGTTTGGGCTCTGGAACCCAACTCCTCGAAAGAGGTTGGACTCTCCACTACTCTGGAGTTGGCAGTGAGGTGAGAGGCGGGCTGGAGTGGGCTTGCTTGTAGCCCCCAGCTTAGCTGCCATGTGTTGGAGTTTACCCCAGTGAATGAGAGGGTCGTTTCCCTGCACCTTCGGGTGGGGATAGGTCTCTTGCTGTCATTTGTGCTTACGGGCGAATGGCAGTACAGAGTACCCGCCTTCTTGGAGTCTCTGGGAGGGTGCTGGAGAGCTCAGTCTGGGGACTCTGTCATTTTGCTGGGGATTTCAACGCACACACGTGGGCAACGACGGTGACACCTGGAGAGGCGTGATTGGGAGGAACGGCCCCCTGACCTGAACCCCAGTGGTGTTCTGTTGTTGGACTTCTGTGCTAGTCACGGTTTGTCCATAACGAACACCATGTTCGAGCATAAGGGTGCTCATCAGCACTGCGTGGCAACAGAGCTCTAGGGCGGAGGTCGATGATCGACTTTGTGGTTGTTTCATCTGGCCTCCGGCCATATATCTTGGACACTTTCGGGTGAAGAGAGGGCGGAGCTGTCAACTGATCACTACCTGGTGGTGAGTTGGATCCGTTGGCCGGGAGGAAGCTGGACAGACTCGGCAGGCCCAAACGTTCTGTGAGGGTCTGTTGGGAACGTTTGGCAGAGCCCCCTGTCAGAGGGTCTTCAACTCCCACCTCCGGCAGAGCTTTGAACGGATCCCGAGGGAGGTTGGGGACATTGAGTCCGAGTGGACTATGTTCTCCGCCTCCATTGTCCAGCTGCCATTGGAGTTGTGGCCGTAAGGTCTCTGGTGCCTGTCGTGGCGGCAACCCCGAACCAGTGGTGGACACCGGAAGTAAGGGATGCTGTCAAGCTGAAGAAGGAGTACTATCGAGCTTGGTTGGCTAGTGGGACTCCTTAGGCAGCTGATGGGTACCGGCAGGCCAAGCGGACTGCGGCACGGGTGGTTGTGGAGGCAAAAACTTCGGGCCTGGGAAGAGTTCGGTGAGGACTTGGAGAAGGATTATCGGGTCGGCCTCGAAGAGGTTCTGGCAAACTGTCAAGCCTCAGGAGGGAAAGCGGTGCCCTACCAACACTGTATATAGTAGAGGTGGGGCTCTGCTGACCTCAACTGGGGATATTGTCGGGCGGTGGAAGGAATACTTTGAGGATCTCCTCAACCCTGCCAACACGCCCTCCACTGAGGAGGCAGAGGCTGGGGACGCGGGGATGGGCTCGGACATCACCCGGGCTGAAGTCGCCGAGGTAGTTGAGAAGCTCCCGGTGGCAAGGCTCGGGGTGGGCGAGATCCGCGCCCTGAGTACCTCAAGTCTCTGGATGAAGTGGGGCTGTCTTGGCTGACGTCTCTCTGCAACATCGCGTGGAGGTCGGGGACAGTGCCTCTGGACTGGCAGATCGGGGTGGTGGTCCCCCCTCTATAAGAAAGGGGACCGGAGGGTGTGTTCCAACTACAGGGGATCACACTCCTCAGCCTCAGCTGGAAAGTCTATGCCAGGGTACTGGAGAGGAGAATTCGTCCGATAGTTGAACCTCGGATACAGGAGGAACAATGCGGCTTTCGTCCTGGAACACTGGACCAGCTCTATACCCTCTTTAGGATACTGGAGGGTTCATGGGAGTTTGCTCAACCAGTCCACATGTGTTTTGTGGATCTGAGAAGGCATTCGACCGTGTCCCTCGCGGTGTTCTGTGGGGGTGCTCTGGGAATCGGGTCCGAGGCCCTTTGCTAGGGGCTGTCCGGTCCCTGTATGACCAGAGCAGGAGCATGGTTAGCATTGCCAGCAGTAAGTCAGACAGACGTTCCCAGTGCGTGTTGGACTCCGGCAGGGCTGCCCTTTGTCACCGGTCCTGTTCACTATCTTCATGGACAGGATTTCTAGCGCAGCCAGGGACGGAGGGGGTCGGTTTGGTGACCACAGGATCTCATCTCTGCTTTTTGCGGATGATGTTGTCCTGTTGGCTTCATCAGGCCAGGACCTACAGCGGGCACTGGGGCAGTTTGCAGCTGAGTGTGAAGCGGCTGGGATGAGAATCAGCACCTCCAAATCTGAGGCCATGGTCCTCAGCGGAAAAAGGTGGCTTGTCCCTCCAGGTCGGTGGGGAGCTCCTGCCACAGGTGGAGGAGTTTAAGTATCTTGGGGTCTTATTCACAAGTGAGGGAAGGATGGGCGAGAGATCGACAGACGGATCGGTGCAGCTTCTGCAGTAATGCGGTCGATGTACCGGTCTGTCGTGGTGAAGAAGGAGCTGAGCCACAAGGCGAAGCTCTCGATTTACCGGTCGATCTACGTTCCTACTCTCACCTATGGTCATGAGCTTTGGGTCATGACCGAAAGGGTGAATCCAGGATACAAGCGGCGAAATGAGTTTCCTCCGGGTGGTTGAGGCTCCCTTAGAGATAGGGTGAGGAGCTCGGTCACTCGGGGGCTCGGGTAGATCCGCTGCTCCTCCACATCGAGAGAGGCCAGCTGAGGTGGCATCTGTTTCCGGATGCCTCCTGGGCCGCCTCCCAAGGGAGGTGTTCGGGCATGTCCCACCGGGAGGAGGCCCAGGGGAAGACCCAGAATGCAGCTGGAGAGACTATGTCTCTCGGCTGGCTGGGGAGCATACTCTCGGGTTCCCCGGAGGAGTTGGAGGAAGTGTCTGGGAGAGGGAAGTCTGGGCTCCCTGCTTAGACTGCTGCCCAGACCGGTCCCGGATAAGCGGAGGAAAATGGATGGATGGATGGATGGATAATACTATGTATATGATTATTCTTTATATAATATTGTAGGTTATGACCATATATGTCACCTATACATGTTTCATTTATATATGGCAATTTATTTAAACAACATACATGCTCACGTTTTTCTTAATTCATTTCTGATATGTTTTCCTTATTTGTATAACTGAAACTTTTAACAAGTCTACACAATCAACATTTCATTTTCATTTCTGTCCTATTTTACAATGAGCAAAATTGTTTAAAAATAAATTAATTTTTTACATCATTTATCAGTTTAAAGGTTAGAGAGTTGGACTCGTGACCAGAAGGTTGCTGGTTCGATTCCCACTACCAGCAGGAATTGTAGGATTATACCAAACAACTGAGCCCTTGAGTCACGTCACCTTACACCCAGTTGCTCCCAATGTGCCACTGGTCACTTGTAAGTCGCTTTGTAAAAGTGTCTGCTAAATGAACACACGAATAAATGTAAATGCTATGCATATATTTGTACTTTCTGTATTGAATATTTATACTAAGAAATATATGTCATACATATAGTTACATGTTATATAATTATAATCGCAAGTGTAGGAGATTTCTTGCATGGTTGTGTGGTCTAAAATAAAGAACAATAACATATTACAATAATATAGTTATAAACATGCATGTAAGTACAAATACACATCTAATACAATTTTAGTGTTCAGGATTCAATACATAATTCAACCGCTAGATGGCGAACTAGACTCATCTATATGAGAGTGTACATTTACTCGGTTACAAGACACGAAGTTGAGGACATGATCTCAATCAAATTTACAACTTCATATATACAATTATTACATTTATGGGAATTATTTAAGCAGCAACACACAGAACACTGAAAGTAATTAACTTCGTTATGAATAAGGATTAAATTACAATATGTAACTTTACAAAATAATTCAGATCAATGGATAAATCTTCATCAGTAGTTTCTGGCGGGCTGATGAGACGGTATGACAGGACGTGTATATGACTGTATATGACCTGCCTTTTACATTGATTTCTACAGCCCTTCCATCGGCCCCAAAGAATGTCTTGATTACTCCCCCAATATACCAGAGGGCCCGAGGTAGTTGGACGATCAACATCACAACAGATCCAACTGTAATGTCTTTCTTATCCACATGCCATTTTTGCTGATGTTGGAGGTTAGGTAAGTAGTATCTCACGAAACTTGACCAGTAAGTCAGTGAGGATTGGCTTTGTCTCCATCTTCATCATCATAAGAGCTCAGTAGCAGGGTAAGTTACCTTGAGGAAGTGAACTGTCCAGCCGCCCCATGAGCAGGAGATTTGGGGTGACTGGATCCAGATTTGATGTGGTACTATTGAAAATTCCTTCCACCTCGATTAACATTGTTTGGAGGACTTCCTCTGTCACTGTTTATGAGCCTACTATGGTACTGAAGGCATTTTTGAGGGATCAGATGGGGGTTAAAGTGGAATGCGATTTTTTTGCTTGGCAAGGTGCTGCTGAAGCTCTGTGTGGGGTGCCTCTGCATGCATGCAATGTAGCTCCTTAGAGCCATAAGAAATAAATCTGTATCTATAGCTGTGAGAAGCTCAATGTGTATGCATCAATTTCGTGATGCTTGCCTATCTTAATCTGGAAAGATCCAAAGTAGTCTATGCCAGTGCTATAGAAAAAAAAGAGATTTGTAAATTCTTAATTGAACTGGTGGTAGATCAGCCATTTTAGGGTTTAGTTCTCCGCTTATGACACTATGCAGTTGTGTTGAAATTTGCGGATTGCTTTCAGACCCCTTAGCATCCATACATTTCTCCTCATTTCAGCAAATACCCATTCTGGGCCAGGGTGGCATAGTTTTGTGTCATAATCCCGAATGAGGACTTGGGTTGCTGAATGGCTACTCAAGAACTACTGTGTAAACTGTGGTGAAATCCAGACCTTCGGCACGACGTAGACATCCACCAATTTATATAAGCTGACAGAATTCATCAAACTCTGGGGCTAAAGCCAGTAAGCAGCTTGTAGTAGATACAGGCTTGTTGTTGGATGATCTGGAAGATGTAACATTCTAACATTGCATAGTCTTCAGCGGTCGGTGGGCTGGATTGGTCAAGTTTTTGGAACATGACTCTCTAGAGACACAGCAGAAAACTTCCAAGGACTACAGGTTGTGCCAAACAGAAGCACCTGCCGCTCATAAACGCTAGGTGGGTTGTCTATTTTAAGATTGCGCCAGACATAGCGGAGCAGGGGCCTATCCTCAGGCAACAGGTAGACCTGTGAAACATTCTCTTTATATCTCCACTCACTGCAACATAATGCTCTCTAAAACGCAACAGGACTCCCAAGAGGGAGGTGCCTAGTGCAGGTCCAGCAAGGAGATGGTTATTCAGGTTCTGGCCTTTATGTCCAAAGGAGCAGTTGAACACCACACAGGTTTTTCCATTATGTTGAGCCATGTGATGTGGAATAAAACCATGACTCATCGCTGGGGGGAGACCTCTGGGGAGAGGCCTCTGGAGGAGTCTGAAGTAAGTTTAACCACATAGCCAGCTTACTTTAGTTTCATTATCCCATCGTGTGCGACTGCCTTCACAGGGTCGACGTTCAGCAGGAGTGTAGCGTAACGATCTACTTTATCCACTTTTAGTCTGGTGATTTTGGTCTGTAGCAACTCCATTGCTCTCTGATCTTGCTTTGAGCGTACGATTAGTCTTACAGAGAGAAGGTACCTCCCTGGTAAGATTTTATAAAGATTTTATGCAACCAACTTAAGAAGAAAGTACCAGTCTTTAAGAAAAAAATTAGACGACTAAGGGCGGGTGCACACTGTGCGATTTGAAATAGTCTTTTAAGATTGTTGATTGTCACATTGTACGAACATGATCCCAGCTAAAAGCCATGTCACACTGTGGGATCTCAGCTGTCAGACTGTAGTACAGTAAAGATTTTAAAAACAAATAGATGCAGGAAGAATCGTCCGGAGTTAGGTTGTCCTTTGAGAAGGCATACTACACGACACTGCCAGAATTTTAGCGGAGGACAAATCTGATCGCAATGATCATTAATCGACTGTCACCGCACCTGTTACACAAACGATTAAAGACTACAGATATTGACCTAGGATTTCAGAAATTGTTTGAGATTTTCAAAAAAATTTCTGAGACAGCCAAATCTTGACCAAAATCTCACAGTGTGCACCCGCCTTAACTCATAAAACTAGTCTAAAACAGATTTATGCAACCAGCCCAACCATTATCTTAAGACTTTTGCTGTGTCCGAAATCATTTACTCATTCACTATTTCCTATATAGTGAATGCCAAATAGTCCACTATGTGGGGAAGGAGTGAACAAAAATGAGTAAGTAAATTCGGACGCTGATGTAGATACTGTGGGCCGGAGAGAGCTCTGGAGCCGTCACTGCAGTAATATTTTTGTCATTTAAATAAACATACGTCTGTTACACAATACTCACCTTGCTGATTGTATTATTATGATATATTATTATAGAAAAACACAATATATGTATAATAAATAATAAGTATAAATATAATAAGTATAATAAATCATGAGAATAGAAAAGAAATGTTTGTCACATTAAATATAAAAAGTAACTCTGGATTGGATCGTTGCAATAAAAACAAGAACAGAAACAAATGTTTGTTTGTTGTATTCATTTTATATGTTTAAAAAAAGTCCAAACACAATCATCAAAAACCAATGCAAGTGCACGAGCACAATATTTTTGAGGGGTTTCTTGCTGTTAAGTCCGTCGTCCTTTAGCTGACTCCTAGAAAAACCTGTGAAAAATGCATTACGCCTTTTACTGACAAAATGGGATAATCCTAAATTATTCTTTTTTTACAATTGTACAATCTGTACAATTTTGTTTCGCTATATTTCAATACAGGATTACATTTAATAAATAAAATGAAGCGAAACAACCAACACAAAACAAAACTAATCTACATTTGTAAAAGTCTTTCGTCCGTTATTTGCTTTTTTTTTAAACTTTGCCGCTGTCTCACTATAACACTATATAGTGCACTATATGGGGGGAGATTTTGGACCTCGATATCCTTATTATTGACTGACATTATAGTTAAATTAGTGATTGAAATCAAGGGTCACAATTATGGACACACGCTCTGCAGCTGAGACTCGTCTGTAGTTTGTGTCCATCTGAGAAATCATCTATTTAACATATTTATTATAAGATATTTAACATCTCTTTAAACCAGAGATTCAGACGGGATATTGTGGGTTGACAACTCTCCTGTTAATTTCTATAGTTTCCAGAACCACTATACAACTTACAACTGCGATCATACAAACCATAGAATTTGAAACATCTTTATTTAATAATCTTTTTAGCTGACATGATTTCCGTGCTAGTCTACATGCAAATGCTTCTTTAGGTTGGATGTTGAGTATTTTGATTAAGAAAGTGTTTTTGTTTTCTTGTTTAAAAACAAAATAGCTGCAAATTTTTCATAAACTGAGCGCGGTTTTCTTCGCGGGTAGCGTCTTAACTACCTTTCATTCAATCTGCGTCTGAGGAGATTGTAGATGTTATTTGCGCATTCACAAGCGGGTCATCACTGGCAACAGAACTAGGAACTACTGTATAATAAAGCAGCGCTTAAAAAGTGTTTTTATGACAAAATACTGATTTATTTCACTTAAATTACAGACCATTGTAATCCTAGGCCCAAAACATACATAACAAGTGTACTGCTCTCGCAATTCCTTATTAAATAAATATTTTTCTAACTATCTTGTCGTACTATCGCGATTTTACGTAACTGTAGATTGGTTTGGATACCAGGTAGGTCATAAAGCACTGATATCAGTTGATAAATAGAAACGTTTTATTTTTAATATTGAAAAATCGCAGCTCTACCGTTTAGTTGCACTTGATTCAAAGGGACTCATGACCTAGTCAATATGGCGGTGCGTTGACGTATCGCAGCAACGGACAGAAGCGGCCAATGTCGCGTCTAGTTATATGCCAATACGCGTATATATGTCTATGGGACAGCCCTTCAATTGTTTGAAATTAATGTGTTTTATGTGTGAAAGTGTCTGTTTATTTTTTATGATGCAAACTCCTTCTTAGAAAAATGAATCGTTCGCTAAAAAATAATGAGATTTGTGTTAAAGATATATTATAAGATATATTTGTTATAAAGGTGTAGTTCGGTTCATTTGGCATCCATAGGCAAAAAAAATATACATTGTATAATTTTTCAGCTGTTTTGGTTCCTTTTCACACCACACTGACTCCTCTGATCCGTACCAGATAAAACAAAGCAAAATGAAGTCATGTGACAACATCCACATCACTCGTTGGTCAGATGTGTCTTGAATGTAATTCCCAAACTGCTTTTCGATTGGTTAGAATTAACATGCAGGAAAATTCCAACCAAACTCTCGGAAGTAAGAGAGAAAAAAGAGAGAGAGAAGAGAGAAAAAGCCGGCAAACAACACACCGCTTGTCATGGAGACACAGCTGCGCAGGCTGATTGTTCTACTCTATATAATTTAGTTTGTATGCACCACTTCAGGCAAAATATACAGTTTGAAAATGAACGAATCGCGAATGTGGTTGGAAAATAATGTTTCAAAGCACTGTAAACGTCAACGGTGCATCGCAAGTCTGGCCGTGAGCTGCCATGGAGCTATGTGGCTAAAGTGCAAAATGTCAACAAACACTTCCTTATCCAATAATGCACGGTGTCGCTGACTGCATACGGCAGCTGCATTAGTCCAAAAATGTGGAGTACTTTTTGCAGTTGGGTCTGTTCAGGGTCAGATTGTTTTCTCACCACAAACAAACCGCTCTGGGGTTCTTTTGAAAGTGTAACGAGACCCTCTCTTCAAGCAGGTCTCTGTACGCCTGTTTGGTCCGCTTTTGGTGCACACCCGAGTGCGATTTCTGCATTTACACCTGCCCAAGTGAACCGCACCAAAAATTGGGTTATAGCATACACTTTGAAAAAATAAAGGAAGAAACTGGTTAAACAAAACGTACTTTACCTCAGAAAAACTACTTGGCAATGTTCAGTCAGATACAGCTCGAGATGTGACCGTTAAAGACACTGCCACTTGCCAGTTTGCGCTTCGGGTGGTAGTGCCACCTAAAAAAAAAAAAAAAGTAGCATTACGAGAAAAGTATAAAAGTCAAAATATTTCGAGAATAAAGTCGAAATGTCAAGAATAAACTCGTATTGTTGTGAGATTAAAGGTGTCATATGATGCGATTTCTTGTTTTCCTTTCTCTTTAGTGTGTTATGTAGCTGTTTGTGCTTTTATAAGATCTGCTGAGTTACAAAGCTCAAAGTCCCAAACCCAAACAGATTCCTTGTAAACGTAATGCCTTAGCCATTCCTAAATACCTCGTTCAAACATGCCCCCACATTTCTATGTTTTTTTAATGTAGAAATGTGGTGGTATAGTTTCCTAACCGCCCAAATGTATATGCAAAGAAAGAAGGCATACCTTTATTCTCTCTGTAGTATTGTTGCTGCTGGCGCTGCCATGTTGTGGAGATGCTGTGTTTTTCAAATATGAAAAGGGGAGTAACATTTCTGTCTCATGCTCATGCTATTTGGGCCAATCACAGTTCACTGAATTGCTGGCAAATCAGGACACAGTGCACCTTTTAGAATGATGAGCTTTGTAAAAATCGGTGCGTTTCAGAAAGGAGCAACAATAATCTACGGTATAATGACTTTTTAAACCCTAACACCATGTAAACATATTGCTTTAAACCAAATACACAAAATAATAATTTACAAGATTAAACTCAAAATATTTCGAGAATAAAGTCGTAGCTTTGGAGGCAAGTAGATTTTATTATAGGATTGATTACCATTATTATTCTCGAAATTTAGACTTTATTCTCGAAATTTTTCTACTTTCGAATTAATCTCGTAATGTTGCTTTTTTTTGGTGGCACTAGTTCTCCGTTGTAGCTTTGAAAAACATACACAAAAATTACAGCAAATAAAAGTAGCCACTATTTAATAATAAAACATCATTAAAACAATTAGTACAATAACTTACGCAATAGTTTGCAATGTGTTTATTTAATAATTTTTTGTATCATATATTACATTGGTTACATTTAAAATAACAGATTATCTATATCTGTCTCTTAAAAGCAAAACAAAAACAGCAGTAAGTAAATTAGTTTTATTGTTGTATTTAAAGCTATTGGGTAAGTTGCAGCAGGTATAATTTAAAAACTAAACTCAAAAACTTATGTTGTGAATATAAAAATGTTTAATATTCATTTTCCATAAGTGTTTCATTTGTATTGATGAGAAACGTTGATTTAAAACCCCAATAAAATGTTGACATTTGACTTGGTTATATTTTGGTACTGTTCAGTATGTGAACGTATTGAACGTCTTTTTCCAACATGCAGGTCACGTTATTTTAACGTGTCACAAAATTTGCAGTTTGGTCTGATTTTTTTTCTGTGATTTTACACGTGATATTTACCATTTTTAAACTACTTTAAAAAACATTCTAAGTTGGTGTTTTCAAAACGTTTCCAAAACGTTTTATTTTGGTAACATAATTTTTTAAATTTAGGATGTGGTATGTAAAACTTTTTAAAAACAATGCACAGCAACATTACCTAACTGCAACCAAAATACAACATTGTGAAAAGTTGTAAAAATGTTTTGTGTTTGCTGGGTTCAAACTGCTGAAACTACCCAAAAGTACGGTGGCCGAGAGAGCTCAACGCGCTGCAAATAAAGAAAACACATGCAAATAGAAAAAACATCTTCATTAGTTTGACAACACATGCGCTGCAAAGTCCACAACACTTGCAAATAGAAAACGCTAGCTGCAAAAGTCCACAACACTTGCAAATAGAAAAAACGCAGCTGCAAAAGTCCACAACAATTGCAAATAGAAAAGCTGCTGCAAAAGTCCACAACACTTGCAAATAGAAAACGCTGCAAAAGCAACACTTGCAAATAGTCCTGCGCTGCAAAAAGTCCACAACACTTGCAAATAGAAAAGCGCTGCAAATAGCACCGACCACAACGGAAATGTTTCAAGGGGACCCAAATAAGTGACGAACACTACTGGGACCTGCTTATTGTTTAATTTTCTACTCGCCAGTGTTGTTAATGACTTGAAAGGTGAGTTTTCTTTTGTTTATTTAAACATCCTGATCGTATAATTGCCTTTTTTTATTAGTAGCCTAAATAATCTGACATGGTACACAACAGTAGAAAATTAAACAATAAGCAGGTCCCAGTAGGGTTCGTCACTTATTTGGGTCCCCTTGAAACATTTCCGTTGTGGTCGGTGCTATTTGCAGCGCGTTTTTCTATTTGCAAGTGTTGTGGACTTTTGCAGCGCGTTTTTCTATTTGCAAGTGTTGTGGACTTTTGCAGCGCATGTGTTGTCCAACCAATGAAGATGTTTTCTTTATTTGCTGGTGTTTTTTCTATTTGCATGTGTTTTCTTAATTTGCAGCGCGTTGAGCTCTCTCGGCCACCGTACAAAAGTGTTTAAAATATGTGAAAATGACACAACAAAACATCCCAACAGACTCAACGCAGCATTATGGGTTAAAAAGTAACCCAGCCGTTTTCAGAGTGTACATTTACTTAGGAAACATTTACCTGAGATAAAGTTTTTAATTGATTAATCCGCCCATACCCTGTAATTGCTCCTGGTATTATTCCGAGGTAAATTTAGTTTTTCGGAGCTCTTTCTGGAATACAAATTTAGTTGCCTTATTATTATGAGGGATTCAGCTTTTTGTTTAATGAATTTTATTGCTTTACATTTTTCATCAATGACATGGAGATTTAGATACTTGATTATTAATTGTTACGTCTGTCATAATGAAATCTTGTTACATTGCATTCATATCAGCACTTGATGGCTCACTTATGGACCTGGACTGTGTTCATTCACCCTTGTACATACAGGTCATATATTTGTAATTGGGGGGGTGCAGTTGTTTGTTGGGGAATGTAGGGTGGTGTTCTCTGCATTCTCTTGTCTTGTAAATTATGTTGGTAACTATGATATAAATTGTATCATACTGCCTATTAACAAGCAAATTTGCTCCTTATATTAATCTTTTTATTTGCAACACCTGAGTCAGTGAATTATTTTATTTTTCCTCAGGGAATAAAGAAGAACAATTGAGAAGAAAAGTGCTGCGTAGTTGTCATGCTGATGTGTCCTTGAATCTTCAATGACTCAAAGCACACATACTCTGTTATATTACTGCATTTATGTAATGATTAACTGTAAACATTATCAGTGGGCAGAAGGTTGTGATGTGAAAAAGATGTTAATCAAAAGCTCTTATCTTTTAATTTATGTTAAAAACTAAAGGCCTATCAAATGTAAATTCCCTTGTACTTTCATTATATCTTTGCCCAGATCACTATTTTATCATATTCATATTATATTTTGTTAATATTCTGTTTAAGTACTTCAGCACTTACCTTATGTGTTGACACTACTGTATTGCAGGATTAAAAATATTCCTTGATTTAGTGATACTTTAAATATTGTAAACACTTTTTAAATTAAATTATTAATTGATATTTAATCTTCAGATTTAACAGGTTATCATTAAAAGGTAATGATATATTAATATAATAAACAAACATTAAACAACACTTTGGTTGCGTTTGTTAGAACTGTAACATTAGTGAATGCATTAGTCAACATGAACTAACAATCTTTAATAAACTTTATTAATCTAGTGTTAATTTGTTAATTTGTTAATGTTAATTTGAGCATTCACTAATATATTTTTGAAATCAAAAGTTGTATCTGTTAACATTAGTTAACGCACAAGAAACATGAACAATTGACATAACAAAGACAAAGATTAATAGATGCTAACAAACTATATTAAGTATTAGTTTATGATTGCTAATGCATTTACTAATGTTAAGAAATACTGTAAAACATTTTAAATAAAAGAGTATTTTCATTTTTTTGCATGTTTTATTGAGGCCACTTTCATTTAAGATTGCGAGAGAATCTTTTTAAAAGGTTGCCAATCCATAAACTTGCTGAAAAGGCTTTTTGTATGGATTGTATCAGGAAATTCAACATTATTGTGTTTAGCTAACAGGAGGAAACTCCACCTAATAGGGATATACTTGCAAAGGCAGAAAATAGCCCTTTGCTACTGTGTGTGCGTGTATGCCCCCCCACCCCGTCCTCGCACACACACGATGATGGTGCATCTGGACTTTAGACTACGGTGAGTAATGAAAACTGAACAGTTATCTCAGAGCTGCTTCTTGTCAGACGAGTAGGGAAAAGGTTGAACTCTTTTTGGTTATGCGTTTATTCTGTAACAGCACCTGTCTTAAGAGTCATCACTCATTCACTCAGCTAAGCTTGAGAAGGAGATGTTTCTCCAAAAATGATTGAGTAGAAAAGCAAAGTTAGGTTATTAGTTATTAGTTTTGTGACGTGTTTACAACAAAGCGTTATATCTTTGATCCTCAAACATCACCTCTGTTTGCTGCTGGTCCGATGGAAGAAACATGTCGGCTACTTTAGACAAATACTGTGGCTCTGTGTTTTGGGTGAGTGCTATTCATTTCTCTTCTAGTGACTCTCGTTTTTGTGTTCTAAATAACAACAATGTAAGTCTGTGTTTCATGACTTTTCATTAAAAGACTGCATTTTAGAGCGCACTTGTGTTGTTATTCACTCGCTGTAGTCTTATCACTTATAACTCGAAATGATTTGTATGAATTAAGCAGGCAGTAAAATCATATGAAAGCACACGTATTACTCACAGCAAGACCGGGAATCTACAATCAGAATCTCAAAACAAAATGTTGCGAGAATTTAGTTTCAGCAGATAATCTGAAAACATCAGTCAACATATTCATTAAAGGGGACATTGGATGAAATTATTCCTTTTTTTCTTTTTTGCATTTAGTAAACAAGAATGATTTATTTTCTCTTTTTTCTTCCCTTCAAAATGATTTACCAAAAGCTCCCAAAACAAATACTAAAAGTACTAAAAAAACATACTAAAACCATCCACAGATGACATGTAATACATTCCTCTCTGAAATGGTCTGATAGCTTTTAAATCTTAACTTTAAGGGATAGTTCACCCAAAAATAAATCACCCATATGTCATTCAAACTCTGTATATGGAACACAAAAGAAGATATTTTGCAAAACGCTGGTTACCGGCACCCATTGACTTCCATTATACCTTGTGTTCATACTATGAAAGTGAATGAGTGCCGGTTACCAGCGTTCTGCAAAATCTCTTCTTCTGTGTTCTGATGAAGCAAGAAAGTCATACAGGTTTGAAATGACATGAGGGTGAATAAATAATCATATTTTTTTTATTTTATTGAGTGAACTTACCCTTTATATCACAGTAAATAATTCAGATTTAAATACAGTATACCAATATCATATTCTTTCAGAGATCTAGGAATACACAGTAGTGAAATTACAATTAATCTGAATATTAATTAATCTCTCTTGTAGTTCAATATTTACAGTACATATAAATACTAATAGGTCTTAAAAACCCTCCATTGAGTTCCTGCATGATGGTACACATGCATACATTCATAAACACACACATAGTCAAATGTTTAATCATGAAAACATGAAAATTGAGAAGACAGATATCACAATACAACAAAGACATTAAATAAAAACAGCCTTCAGAATATAACCTTCATGATGATTTTGCAAAATCAAATGTTGAGATTTGGAGAATCAAAATATTCAGAGCCATAAAAATGATGAAAATAGGTATGAGTTATTATTGTAAAGGAGTTATGTGTGTTTAATGCTTATAATATGGTAGATTTTGAGATACTGTTTTCATCTATATTACAAAAATTCATCATTTTAAATACTAAAATGAATTATTTCATTGACACCTTTTAATATTTTGCAAAAAATCACTGAAAGTTAATTTTTTATTTTTCAAACATTAATTTTTAACTTGGCCTCACTCAGTCAATATTAAAGATTTTAAAGCTATATTTTCACAGTGTGTTTTTTACATTAATTATAATGATTATATGTAGGAAACAGTAGACGACTTTAAAAATGACTTTCAGCTGGGTTTTCACAAACAGCATCATATATTTCTCAAGTTATCTGACTTAAATGACACTGAGAAACAAGGACTTCAGTTATTATTAATCAATTATTTGACTTAAATCACAAATATTCAGCCTGTGTTACTGTGTGTGTGTATCAGAATGCATCGTACCTGCAGCGTCCAGACCCAGATTTGCCCGTGTGTTTGGAGAGGACGGCGCTGGTGTGGCTTCCTTTAGGTTTTCTGTGGCTTTGTGCTCCATGGCAACTGGCTAGTCTCTGTAAGAAATCTGCCAGAGGTCCAGTCTCCAAACTTTACATCTGCAAGCAGGTAACCTCCCAAGTTATTTACAGTTACATTTACATAAATTATATGGGCAATTCCAGCGTTATGGACATTTTTTTTAATAGAGTTGGAAAATGGAAATATACATGTGTTATAAATATATAAACAGGCGTTTCTGAGAGTCAACATAGGATGTAGGATTTCATTGAATTAAAATGCACAAACCAGAAGCAATAATAGCCAACAAATGAAGAAGAGATGAAAGAACATCAAACAGTTATTTTATTTTAATTTTCATGTGTTCATTTATGAGGAATATGAACTGTTATGAATGTGACAATTCTGAAAACAGCACTTTACCTGACTATAAAAAAATCATGATTTAAACAGAAACAAATGCTTTAAAAAACTTTCATTTAAACCAGCAAATATTCACATCTGAGCTTTCAGTCTGATGACTAAAAGTCATGAACCTTTAATAAAAACTTTATTTTTTTATTGTAAGTTTAACATTTGCATGGAATTGCCCATATACAGTATATAAAACAACAATTCAGCAAAAAGGAGCAGTGTTTATATCCATAAACCTAAAACTAGAGGAGGCGTTTCTGTTCTTGTTTTATGATATAATAGATGGACTGTAAATGTAAAACCTGTAAAAAAACAAGACTTTAAATAATGCTTTTTTAAATATGAAATATAAAAAACAATATGAAACAAAGATCTGAGCTGCAGCGGCCACCCTGTGTTATTTCTGTTCTCATATTATAACTCTTTTTTGCTGTAAGATTGTGGCTGGCCTACTGTTTCTGACAGCAATAGCGGAGCTCGCCGTCACGCTCGGTCAAGATTTTGGCCAATCGAGTGATTCCTCAACTCCAGCTGTGTTTTATGTGAACCCTGTTCTCTTTGCCGTGTCATGGGTAGGTTGAGTTGTTGCATGTGAAACAGACTTCTTTTACATGTTAAAACATGTTCATGAATGTTAAGCAGTTTGTGTTTGTGTAGATATTGGTGATGTTGTGTCAAGAGTCTTTGCGGCACAGAGTGATGGCCGTGGACTCTGGAGGTGTCTTTTTCTTCTGGGTGATTGTTGTGGTGTGTGAGGTCTTCCAGTTCCAGACATTACTGAGAGATGCCCTGAGTCAGGTACTGACACCAGCCCTTACACTTGTAACACTCACTCACTCACTCTTCTGTTATTAAACTGAAGTTCTGCTGTTTCTCAGGAAGAAATAAACGATCTTCCGCGATTCTGCATGTTCTACATCAATTACGGACTGAAGCTGATCGCTTTGGTTTTATCAGCCATTGCTGATGTTTCACCTCAAGTTCAAAACGTTTCTAAAAAGGTACAGAGAACCTGAATCGAAAAACTGTTTTATATAAAAATAAAATGTAAAGTATTACAATCATTTTGTCTTATTTACCGCAGAATCCTGAAGCTAGAGCAACGTTTCTCAGTAAAATCACCTTTAACTGGTTTAACAGGTGAATGTTTTATTCCATCCAGTCTGAATGTTCCACTAACAAAACAAAGTCTTAAATGTGTGCATATTTAATATAATATTATTTTGATTATTTACTGTCCTCCAGCATGGTCTTTAAAGGTTATAAGAGGCCTCTGGTCCAGGAGGACATGTGGGATCTGAATGAAGATGATTCCACTCAACAGATGTATCAGCAGTTTGAGGAGATTATGATCAAAGAGCTGAAGACAGCTCAAAGTGTCCTGCAAAAGAAAAAACAGAAACGTCAACACATCAGTGACAGTCATCAGCATGGCTTGACCAAAGGAGTTAGTCAGGACGTTTTAGTTATGGTAAGATATCCCACAGTTAAGAGAATAATTAGTGCTGTTGCTATTTAAGCATATTAAGCATTCACAGTATTAATCTAATATCTATTAGGAGGAGACTGGAGAAAGCAAAGAAAAAAACAACAAGAAACAGAAAAAGAAAGACAAAAAGGATTCTGAGTCAGACTATCCACATTCCTGGCTGGTTTCCACCATTGCTAAAACATTCAAAGGTGTTCTCATCGAGTCTGCTGTCCTCAAACTATTGCAAGATCTACTAGCATTTGCAAGCCCACAGCTTCTTAAGTAAGTGACCCGTTTCTAATCTCTCAGCTGCTGGCGACTTCAAGCAACCATACTTTCTTTTTGACATACAATCAAACTAAAATCTATTCAGACACCTTTAATGTTTCTCACATTATCACAGTTTGTTTGCTAAAGTTTAGAAAATGAAACAAAATCATCTTGATAATGTCAGATAACTTTGTTATACAGGCTGCCTCAATGACAGCCTGTAGTTTCCTGTACATGCTGTCGAACAAACATGAACTTCAGTATTTTCCCAGACTCACTGCAGCAGGTTCTTCAGTTTCTGTTGGTCCCACACTTTGATCAGTTGTACTGGTAGTCCACTGTATAAAGAGGTTTTGGGTATACTATGTCACAGTTTACTTTATTTTGCTAACCTCACTCATAGTTCAGATAAATGAACTATAGTGTCCTGCACTCACTAGTTAAAAAAATGTCTGAATAATGTGTGGTTTGAAGTTCTTTAATTTCTTTTCCCTTCAGCACGTTATATTGTTTGGGAATCTATTGTACTGCTTACTAATATGTTGATTTTTCACAGGTTAATGATATCATTCACTCAGGACAAATCGATTTACACGTGGACGGGCTATTTGTATGCAGTTCTGCTTTTGGCCGTGGCGGTTTTTCAGTCTATATTTCTACAACAGTATTTCCAGCGATGTTTTGTTCTTGGTATGAAAGTACGCACAGCGATTATGGTCGCTGTCTATAAGAAGGTAATTCTGTAATAGCTGACTTTTGTTTTTAATAACTAGTGTGCTTTTAGCAAGAAGATAATTAGCCAGCACCTGGGTGTTTTTTTGTCAAATCTTATTTTGCTGGGTCCTTTCAGGCATTAGTCGTATCCAATGAATCCAGGAAGGAGTCTACAGTTGGAGAGATTGTTAACTTGATGTCAGCAGATGCCCAGCGGTTTAATGACGTCACCAACTTTATCCATTTGCTGTGGTCATGTCCGCTGCAGATCATTTTGGCCATAGCATTCCTTTGGTTTGAGCTGGGTCCATCTGTCTTAGCGGGTCTGTTGGTCATGGTGCTAATGGTGCCCATCAATGGCTGGTTGGCAACTAAGTCAAAGGGCTTGCAGGTGATTCATCTACAATTTGATTCACATATGACTGTTGGTTTAAAATAGTTTTTAGGTTATTAGGACTTCAGAATATATCGAAATGAAATTCGAAACACAATATGACCTAGTCTGCAATATTTATGCAATATTAAGGAGTCATATGACGATTCTAAAAAGAACATTATTTTGTGTATTTGGTTGAATGTGTTTACTCGATTTTGGGTTTAAAAAAGTTATTATTTTACACATACCTTAGATTATTGTTTCTCCTCTCTGCACTGCCTTTATGAAACGCATCGATTTTTACAAAGCTTATCGCACTGAAAAGCGTGGTGTGCTCTGATTGGCCAGCGTTCCAGTGCACTGTGATTTGCCCACATAGCGTGTGATGGAAATGTTACGGCCCTTACCATATTTGAAAAACAAAGCGTCTACATGAAATGGTGGCGCTGCATCACACATTGCAGCCTGTCTGAAAGACTTCTTAGACATCAAAAGACATCTCATCTTGGATGACTGAACACCACCTCCAGCTAAACCTAGCCAAGACTGAGCTCCTGGTACTTTCGGCCTCACCTACAACACAACCTCACAATTCAAATTGGCAACACAACCATTACACCATCCAAATCAGTAAGAAACTTAGGTGTAATCCTTAATGACCAGCTGTCCTTTACCGAACACATCTCAAGGATATCACAGTCTTGTAAATATGCACTTTACAACATCAGGAAAATCAGGTGATATCTCACAGAGCACGCCGCCCAACTGCTAGTCCAAGCCCTGGTAATATCCAGACTGGACTATTGCAATGCTCTCCTGGCTGGTCTTCCTGCACGAGCAATCAAACCACTTCAGATGATACAGAATGCAGCAGCAAGACTTGTGTTCCAGGAACCCAAAAGAGCATGTCACACCACTCTTCATCTCTCTCCATTGGCTACTGGTTGCTGCCCGCATTCAATTTAAATCATTAATGTTGACATTTAAAACCATCACAAATTCTTCACCCTCATACTTTGACTCTCTTCTACATACCTACAACCCATCCAGAACCCTACGCTCAGTGAATGAACGTCGACTGGTGGTTCCCTCACAGAAGGGCACTAAATCTCTCTCTCGTTCTTTCTTCTTCTCTGTTCTCTGCTTGTGGAATAATCTCCTGATCTGCCACATCCCTCACCTCCTTTAAAAAACAGTTAAAAACACACCTCTTTCACAAACAGTTAACATCAAGTTCAAGTTATATATATATATATATATATATATATATATATAATATGTATAAATATGTGGAGAAAAAACCTTGGGAGAACTCAGGCAGATCTTATACGTGCACAAACAGCTACAAAACACACTAAAGAGAAAAAAAAACAAGAAATCGCATCATATGACCCCTTTAATAAAATAATAGTCTGCTAGTGATGCATGAATCTAGTGATGTCATGTGATGTGAAAAACTGAAAAACTCTCTGTTCAATAAAATGATAAAACAATAATAATGGTGATACAAGTTACCTACATCACTGAATGCAAATCTGTTTTTTTTGCCAGATGAAGAACATGAAATTTAAAGACAAGCGTATGAAAATCGTGAACGATATACTGAATGGCATAAAGGTAAGTAGTTTACTGCTTTCCTCAGCTTCATGTCTGTTTTAAATGTTCTTGTACTTCATTTTCATTACTAGGTAGTCCTGTCCTTTCTTCTACAATCCCGAAAAGGGTCCCACACTCTTCCTTTCCTTCAGTCTTTCATTTGACCTGTTGACATGGAAAGAGTTATGATAATATTTCAATTCTTGTATTTATGTGACAGATTCTGAAGTTTTACGCATGGGAGGCATCATTTGAGGATCAGGTTCAGGGAATAAGAGAAAAGGAGCTGAATGTCATGAGAAAGTATGCCTACCTCTCTTCCGTCTCCACCTTCATATTTACATCTGCTCCAGCTCTTGTAAGTAAATATTTATTTATTGGTCGTATTTTGGTTTTTAGCTTTTTGTAAAACCTGCTCATGTAGTGTCTTACTGTCTGTAGGTCTCTCTGGTGACCTTCGCTGTGTTTGTGTCTGTGAGTCCTGACAACATCTTAGATGCCGAGAAAGCTTTTACCTCCATCTCACTTTTTAATATTCTGCGCTTTCCACTGGTCATGCTTCCACAGTTGATTTCTATCATGGTTCAGGTACTGTAAATACACATTTTCTTTCATGATCTTGTTTAGCGTAAGTGTACCTATTAAGCCCACCCAAATTTAAGTTTAGGTGTTTTTCATACATATTGACATATAAGAAATATTATTTGTTGCATGAATGCAAGATTTATCTCTCATCTGAAAATGTATTATTTAGTTAATATACCATTTTTACCATTTATATGTTCCAAATAAGCCCACCTGACGATCCATTCACAAAAATTAAAAACGTGTGACAATGTGTTCCAAATGTAAGATATGTTTACAAAGAGATACATGGAGCTTTAAAACACTGTGGACTAAGCATCAGAATCATTTTTATTGTGCCCACATTAAGAAATGTTTCATTTTTTTCATTTAAGGTTAGCTTGTGTTGGCTAAAGTTTACGTTTTTTTTGTGGAACTATAATCTTTCATCTTTAAAAAAGTTAATTTTTGAAAATAATTTGCTTCACAAAACAATCTGTTAAATATTCATTTGTTAATTCATGTGTAATGAATGACAAAACATTTAGTGTTTGTATTTCACATGTTTGTCAGTCTATCTTTTAGTAAACTATAGTGGTTTGACCTTGAGATTAGCTTTGTGCGCAAAAAAACCCTCATCTTTCCATTTAAAGAAAAATGATCAAAATAATAAACTAGGTTAGACATTGAACACATTTTGAAATTTGTTTCTGATCTTTGTGTGTTTAGACCAGTGTATCTAAAACACGACTAGAGAAATTTCTAGGTGGTAATGATCTGGACTCACTGGCGGTTTCTCATGACAACTCGACCAGTAAGTGAAGAGCTCGCCGTTACATCATTTCTAACTAGTAAAGTGTTCAAGTGTGTCTTGCTTAATGACGTGATTTTTTCCTTTATGCTACTGTATAACATACTGCACAGAACATACTTAAGATAGAAAAGCAGTTTGGTATGAAATGTCAGACAGTGATGAGAGCTTCATATAATTCAGGTGCTGTGGTGAACATTTCTGACGGCACGTTTGCATGGGAGAGAGGGACAGATCCGGTCCTGAGGAAGTGAGTTTTACACCGTCCAACACTTTTATACACTATTATTTAGCATATAGTTGTTCCTCAAAGTGGCACACACACACTATAGCTTTAAGATTATTACTTTCATCGGGTGGGTGTGTTACGTCAAGATTATTCAGGCACATATGGTTTCTATCCTTCAGTGTATCTCTGGACATTAATGAGGGTCGTCTGGTGGCAGTGGTCGGAGCCGTGGGGTCAGGCAAGACGTCGCTGATATCGGCGCTGCTGGGAGAAATGCACAAAGTCAATGGTCACATTAATATGAAAGTAATTCAGCAGACGTTGTCTTACAGTTGTGGAAACCTGTTTTGTTTTACAAAACTTTTAAACTTTAAGTTAAATGAAATAAATACACCAGCTCTTTTTAATTAGTTACATATAAACTTTTTTTACAAAAAAGCTAATGTTTTATAAATGTGCTCGCTCAGGGATCTGTAGCGTATGTGCCACAGCAGGCGTGGATACAGAATGCATCTCTGAAAGACAACATTCTGTTTGGCTCTGAGCTGAATGAGAAACAGTACCAGGCCGTGGTGGACGCGTGTGCCCTGCGACCAGACCTGGATCTCCTGCCAGGAGGAGATCAGACTGAGATTGGGGAAAAGGTAAAGCATGTTATATGAGTGTATTGTCATGTTCTTGTTAAGCTAATCCATCACTAAAGATATCTATGATCAGCCACATCAAGCGTAGTCAGAGTTGTTCCAAAGCATAAAATGGCCATGTGCTCCAGACAAGCGTAAATGCAAAGAAAACATGAGCTCATCAGCTTGGCAGCATTCAGTTATCTTTATAACCTCTTATAAACTACATGTATTTAGTCAAATAAATGCAATAAACTATTTGGTTTACAATTACAATCTGACAGTGTAAAGACTTTGAACCAAATTTTTCCAAATTAACAAAATTGCTAGGTGTTTAAATATTTTAAAATGCCTGAGGCTGCATGTTTGTTTCTGCATCTTATTTCATGGTCACAAATTTCAGTGATTGGAATTACTGCATGTTTACACTGAGCGACATCTTCTATGTGAAATCCAGGCTAAAGTGCATCAAAGTATAGCTATAAATGAAAGATTACAGTACTCAAATTTGTATTTATAATACTGAAATGAATTAGTTTTAATACTAAAATGATTAATGGTTTTATCAACACTACCTTTTATTATTTCACAATAAGAAAAAGCTAAATTCTTAAACATTGATTTCAGTATTTGACATGGTCTTACTCAATAAGTATTAATAATATCAAGGTTATATTTTCATTGAATGTTCTTCCGATGATGTAAAAGGGTAAATCACAAAGAAATTATTTAGTTGGTTTTTACAGACAGGGTCACATTTATGTCAATGCAATATAATTTAGATTGAGCCGATTTGGGGCTGTTCAGTATGCATCATAGTCACAAGTCATTTTTGTGGCAGTGTTGAGCAATGTAATTTTGGTAACTGTCTTGGTATAAAAACACACCTAACAAGTCATTATTTTTTACTGCATTAGTACCACAGTAAGCGATTCAGTACAGAAGAAAAGATTACATCAGATTACACTGGAGAGGGGATTTTTGGCATTTGGAACAGTAGAGATGCTGTTGCTGAGGAGTGCTGGCAATGTTAAGAAACAAAAAAACAAGACTAGTTGAGTTTAGACATGTCATCAGGTATGTTAGCCACTAATGAAACATTTGCTGTTTGACAGGGCATCAATCTGAGTGGAGGACAGAAACAGAGAGTGAGTCTGGCCAGGGCAGCTTACAGCTGCGCAGACGTCTATCTACTAGACGACCCACTGTCTGCTGTAGACTCACATGTGGGAAAACATTTATTCGAGAAGGTGATTGGACCAAAAGGACTGCTCAAAGATAAGGTAAGAACATTAATAATGACAATGTCTCCAGGCACACAGTGTTTAGCCCTATATTCAATAGCTTTTCCTCCACTTACCGTTACAAAAATATTTTGCTAATATTACTACTGCTGAGACTGCTGGCCTCAGCGTTAGAGTTTTATACTATTATTATTGTTTTTAATATAATAGGGTAACACTAGAATAATGGTCTGTCATTATTAACAAACTATGCAGAAAGTAATGCAGGACAAATAAGTATGTGGCCCTCCCACCATTACCATGTGTGGACAAATCATAAATAACAACAGAGTGTCTTTAAAACCCACTTTTGTGCGGAACTACTTTGGCCGTCTCCGTTCTTCGATGTTCGGACTTTGGCTTTGAACGCATTACGTCTAGACTTCCGGGAAGCTTCTTCCCTTGACTGTGGAGGTGCGCGTCACATTCGTCACCTTAAGTGGCGGAGTGATGCCAGTGGTGAAGCGGTTCCTGTGATGATACTGGTTGAATATTAACAATAGATATTAGATATTTACAATAGATATTAACAATATGGGAATGTCTCTAAATTACAACCAGTTGATAAGGATTTAATCCATGTAACATCATATAATGTGGAAATCTAAAGCTTTATGAAAAAAAATAATGTCACTTTCCTTTAACCACTTTCTTGACATATATCCGAGTGAAATGCCTTATGAAATAAGAAAAATGTATGGCGGGGCTTCATCAATACGATAACGGCATTATTAAGGTTTTCTGTTGTAGCACCACCTATTGGAGAAATGGGACAAAATTGAACATGTGTCCACTAAATATCTTAATGTCTAAGTATATCAAGTTTTGTTAGGCTTAAACTTTGCATTCAAAAGATATTGGCTAATTAGTGAAAGTGGACCAAGATTTCATCGGCTTATACAGTATCTTCTGGCCAGTTCAACCGATCAAAATGCTTTTGACAACTTCTTGCCATCAGGGACTCTAGATGTTGCATGCCAAGTTTCGGGAATTAGACAAACGCCCTTTATTTACCTTTATATACCTTTATTTACCTAAGTGTAATATAACTGTAATAATAAGAAGAACAATTATAGGTCAAGGGAGGACCTCTTTATGATCTGAATATAAATGCAACTTGAAGTCATTGACAACATCTGTACTGTGTTCTTTTACCATGAAACCCCTTTGCACAGCTAACCATCGATTATCACTTACATAGACAGTGATAATCGATCAACCGATGGTTAGCTGTGCACTAAAGGATTTTAATACACGACGTGGAGTCGAAGAACTACCCAATGCGAAGTGCATTAAAATCCACACAACTAACCATCAATTATACTGCTTATACCATGGTTATTTACCAAGTTAAAACAAGTTCAAGCTGTTAATGATGTTTACAGTGCAACTTTTGGACGGATGGGTAAAAATGAAGGTTATGTGATGCGATTTTCTTTAGTGTGTTATGTAGCTGTTTCTGTATTTAAAAGATCTGCAGAGTTAGTCTCAAACCCAAAGAGATATTTTTTGTTAACGTTAAGCCTTGTCCGAACACGCCCCAACAAATCCATGTCAGTATGTGGGGCAAAGTTTTCTAACTGCCCAAATGTATATGCAAAGAAAGAAGGCGTTAAAAATTCAACCACCCCCACCACAATCTTGGCGGCCAGGATTTAAATATTTAGCAATGTTTGGGAGAAGAAAATGGAAAGTGATCCCAAGGATATTCTCCAAGGCTGGATTTATCATTAAGGAGTTCACCGGAGCGTTTAAACGCAGCTAAAAATGCTAGGGCGCTGTTCTAAAAACGCTGGATGTGGGCGCTTGACAGCACTTGAAAGTGCAGCATTTTTCAACTGTCTGTGCTTGAACAAAAAAATCTGGGCACCCACTCTGACCATGAAAAAAACGCTATCTTCTGCCGTTTTTCAAAAATGCTGCGCTTTCATTGTAAACAACTAAAAAAAAACCAGCCACAGGAGAAAACGCTCTGGTGGACACTATCCCTTAAACCAGGAGCGCACTCCAAAATAGACAGTCTGTCAACATCACGGGTTACGGTGTTTTTTTATCCATAAGAATGTGTTTTGCTTAATGATGGATATGACAACTGCAAGGCTGTGTCCTCCTATGCCCCCATATAGTGCACTATTTAACCGTCATAAAATGCAAGAGAAGAAGAGACACATGAATGTATCATCAGTAGAAGATGCCATTTTCAAGTGACAGACTATATAAGTGGATTAATGTAGGGAATAGTGAATGAGGGTATGGGAGCTATTTCAGACACAGCCCAAGATCGTACAGTACCTGAAGCAGGCAATGGAGTGAATGTAATTACATATCTGGGCTGAAAGGTGGGGTGGACCATAACTAAGTGTTGGGTAATAGCAAAGTCTGTTTACGGAAGTCTGGTTACTCCGTGGCCATGTTTGCCACACCTCTCAACAAGACAAGCAAGACAACAGTCCCATCTACTTGAATGGGGGAAAGTGGATATTTCTACAATTGTAGAATCGTTATGGTACAAACTTCTGTCGCTAGAGCGGCCATATTGAGCGTTGCAATCCACCCCATTCGTTATAACGGCAGTGGCGCATCTTGTTAAAGGCACTGTAGGAGATCTGGAAAAATGCTAACTTTAGCCTGATAGCACTGAAAGCGAATGTCCCACCCTCCCTGCTAATTGTCATTCAAAGCCACGCCTCCTGAAAGCATAAAAGCGCACAGACCAGACACATGCATACTACAACAGATCATGAGTCATTCACCAGGTTTTTTTTTGTGGATACCTGTACAAGGCTACTTAAATAAATAAATGTGTGTATAAATACACATATTCCTGTTAAAAATTATATTTAATAATTAAACGTGTGATGAAAGTAGGCAAAGAAATAAAATAAATTGTGAAAATGAAATTGTTTAAGAAAATGCCAAACTCGCTCATTTATATCTTTATGTAGTCCCACATAAATTTTTTCTCTTCACCACATGCTAATAAGAAGGTGTCAACCATGCATTAGTAGGTGGATTGTGTCAACTGAGGGTTTGGCTGCACACGTTTATGCCCGACACATAAGGCTTGCTAACTTTTGGAAACATCTTTACTAATTACATATGCTTCATAGTAGATGCATGTTTACGTGATTTAAGATGGTTAACATTTACATTTGAGGTGAAAGCTGAAAGGGGTTACTTCAAGACATGCAGGTGTCAGTAGTGTTGGGCAAAGAGGCTTTGTGAAACACCCATACAATAGACCTTGGTCTTTTTACGTGACTTGGTCAGTTTGATAACTGCTCCGAACTATGGTTAGTTACAATTTCGAAGCTTCATGAAGCAGTGTTTTGATAGCATTCATTACTAATACGGAGTATCTTACGTGCTTTTTTGAAACGAGGTAGGGGTGCGTTTCCCAAAAGCATCGTTAGCCAACTATGATCGCAAGTTCTGTCATACCAGCATAGTTCAACATCTTAAGTGTTTCCCAAAACCATTGTTGAAACGAACATTCGCGAATAGCATCGCGAAGACGGCTCTCTAGTTAGGAGCATAGTTTCTGCCTGCACTGGGAATCAAACCGGCGACCTTCGAGTCACAAGTCCGAAAAATAAAATGTATTATTTATTTAAGGGAAATGAGTAAAGCTTTGCTACCTTTATATCATATTTGTACTTACTTTTCACAGCAAGTGTGTTAAACCCAAGCTGCTGAAGAGAACACCAACAAAAACATAAATGCTAAAATTAAATAGAATAAATATTTCAGTTTCATAGTTCCACTTGGCCAGGTGTACGAAAGCACTTATTCATTAGATTAACATGAATTATTTCTTTTTTTTTCATTTGGCTAGTTTTTACATTTTAAAACATTTTCAAAAGCCATGCATGGATTTAACCCACTGGAACTGGACTGAGTCCATTTCGGATTGTATTGTAAATTTAAAATCAAAATGCAAATTATTTAAGATTTATCAGTCCGCTGTGGCACTGATTTTATTCTGGTCGTTGCTTTTGTATATGTTTAGCTTTATTTGAGAAAACCACTGACTGCTGAAGTGTCTGTCTGACAAACGGCACAGTTGATCACCTCGTCCTCTCTCTTCTCTTCTCGCAGTTAATCTTGACCTTTTTAATGAGGCTTGTCTCCCTCAGTAACTATCACTATTACCTAATAAAGAACCGTCTCAGTCCTGAATTCACTATAACTCATTTGATCATATTGTTTAGTTAGTAATTAATGAGGGATTATTATCTAAAGTGTTACCTTTTAAGTGTTAACAGTTTGAGTAAAATATAGCAATTGCTATGAAACTACTTTTATCCTGATAATGCTGGTATGCAGTTCATGATAATATTGCCGGTTCTTTCATTATCACTGCAGAAATATGCCACTCAGTTCTTTGGACATTTTCAAGCCTTTTTTTCTTGAAAAAAAGTGTCTCTTTTTCTTGTGTCTTTTTCTTGTGTCTCTTGAACTGTTTTGGTGTGGGGCAGATTGGCCTGTACGGTTTAATATGTTATCTATGGTTTTTTTGACTGTGACTATAACTGTATTTGTGTGTATGTGTATGGGAGTGTTTTTATACACTTTTTTCTTTGTTTATATCTTTACTGTATTGCCTGTTTTTTAACAATATATTTCTGTACAGCTGCTTTAAAACAATGCAAATTAGAAATTGCAAGTGCTACAGAAATGAACATGACTAGTATTCAATTAATAGAGCAAAAGAAAATAACATTTTCTACTTTGAACAGTTTAAAGTTAAGCGCTTTGATCAGTTTTCACTTTTTCTTTGCAGACTCGTATCCTGGTAACACATGGAATAAGCTTCTTGCCGTATATGGATGAGATTGTTGTGTTGGTGGACGGGGTTGTTTCTGAAGTAGGGTCATACAACAGTCTTCGAGCCAGCAAAGGGGCTTTTTCTGAATTTCTGGAAACTTACGCAAGAGAGGAAAGCAGCAAAGCTGATGGCATTAAAGGTTTGTCCTTTAGACATTTTCATTCTTTCTCACTTCATTTTCATTTCTCACTTCTCAAAATAAGTGGAAGTGGATCATACAAGTGTTCGTAAAATGGTAAAAATGGAGTTCCCATCGTAATGGATGTTTTTAATAAAAACTGACTTAGGAGGCCATTCTGCAGAAGTCCGACTGAGGCATACCCGTCTTAAGCCATACATATCAATACATATCACATCAACAACGTTAAACGTTAGAATACAATTTGGCGTTCACAGGATGCTGTTTAGAACAATACTGTTTCTAACGGTCTCATCTCTCAATAAGAGTTTTCTGCACTGCCTTCATCATAGTGTATATAGGTTGGGTTGGCACTAAAGCACTTTTTTAACCCTGGCATCTGTTGGACAACTATGTAGAGATGTCTATTTTTTCCAACTTTCCAGACATCCTAATCTTCATAAAGTTCTAAATGTGGGAAGAGCCTGATTGTTTTTTTAAGTTCCTTGAGGAGTAATAATAATATTCCAAAAGCTTTTTGGTAGTAAAAATAAACTATTTATGATCTTTTTTAATTGTCTCCAAAAGTCAGTTTTGGGTGTTCACCTTCAAGGACCTTCGGCAGCCTTCGGTGCTTCCGCCCACTTCTGTGATTGACAGATGCAATGCTACGCGCTAATGCTAATACACTATTGAATAATCACAGTTTTAATTGTACATACAGCCTATCAAATGGTCTTCTAAGCACATTGTGTGTTTATTCACCCAAACAATCACGTGACTACAACGAATAAAGAATTTAGCATATAAATGAGTAAAAAACATGTATTTATTGAAATTTAATGTGCTGCTTTTAGATACACGCATCAGATATATGCGCTATACAAAATTATATTAACACGCAGTACAAAGTTGATCTAAATCAAAGAAAGCACATGAAAGACTTTTCCAGTATCCATTTTTCTTGCAATCCAAAAATGTGTTCACAATTTAGCATCTTTAGAGTCTTGCCATAATATAAAAAAAACTTTGTTATTAAATGTAAACACATTCTATGACATCATTAAAGTTGTCAGACTTGTGGAGAACAATAAAGTATCTCACAGAAGTATCTCACTGTTGTGGAAAATAATCCCTCACTATCCAAAAAATCACTAAGAAATAAGGTTCCAGGTGCCAAAAGTCAAACTATATTGCTCGAGCCAACAAAGCTGGGATGCCAATAAACATCCAATGTACATCCAAGAGCATCTGCTCTTACAGTCTCTGACTCCTCACTTTATTCCATTTCTTCATGACAAATGATTTACCTTTTCTCTTTAGCCATCTCCTTTCCTTGGTCTGCTACTATTATCTTTTCTTATTGGATTATTCCTTTTTAGGCCTGCCCCCTTGGTTTCTTATTTCTCTGTTCTTATAGTATAACAGTGGCAAGGCGACCCTGGATTGGTTTTTCAGTGTTATATCATATACATATATCTGCATATATCAACATGTTAACATAATGTGCAGTATGTGCAGCACGTGCCTTCTATGTTCATGCTTGGTAGCTACCAGTGGTGTTATTCTGTACCTCTATGTTCCTAGTACCACTGTGTTCTTTACTCTACGTGTGTGTGCTCTTTTCAAGTTCAAGTTCAAGTTTATTTATATAGCGCTTTAACAATGTAGCACTGTTTCAAAGCAGCTTTACAGCAGAATAAACAGAATGACAAGAAGGAATATATAAATGCTAATTTAATAACTAATATCTAATATCAGGTCTTATCAGGTCTTATGAAAATATCTTTTCATGTCATAGTGGTGTTAATATACAGTGATGTTATTCTGTACCTCTATGTTCCTAGTACCACTGTGTTCTTTACTCTATGTGTGTGTGCTCTTTACATGCCATATATGTGCTCCAGTGCTTTGCTGCTCATTTAAGACATCATTCTATTTGTGTAATACAAATATACCATGTGCATATAAAATATTCCATATAATCATATGCATATATCATAAAAATATACCATAGTACACCCCTCACATTTTTGTAAATATTATATATTTTTTCATGTGACACTTTGCTACAATGTAAAGTAGTGAGTGTACAGCTTGTGTAACAGTGTAAATTTGTTGTCCTCTTAAAATAACTCAACACACAGTCATTAACATCTAAACCACTGGCCATAAAAGTGAGTACACCCCTAAGTGAAAATGTCCAAATTGGGCCCAAAGTGTCAATATTTTGTGTGGCCACCATTATTTTCCAGCACTGCCTTAACCCTGTTGGGCATGAAATTCACCAGAATTTCATAGGTTGCCACTGGAGTCCTCTTCCACTCCTCCATACTAACATCACGGAGCTGGTGGTTGTTAGAGACCTTGCAGAGGCCTCAATAGGGTTTAGGTCTGGAGACATGCTTGGCCAGTCAATCACCTTTACCCTCAGCTTCTTTAGCAAGGCAGTGGTCGTCCTGGAGGTGTGTGTTTGGGGTCATTATCATTTTGGAATACTGCCCTGCGGCCCGGTCTCTGAAGGGAGGGGATCATACTCTGCTTCAGTATGTCACAGTACATGTTGGCATTCATGGTTCCCTCAATAAACTGTAGCTCCCCAGTGCCGGCAGCACTCATGCAGCCCCAGACACTCCCACCACCATGCTTGACTGTAGGCAAGACACCCTTGTCTTTGTACTCCTCACCTGGTTTCCGCCACACATGCTTGACACCATCTGAACCAAATAAGTTTTTCTTGGTCTCATCAGACCACAGGACATGGTTCCAGAAATCCATGTCCTTAGTCTGCTTGTCTTCAGCAAACTGTTTGTGGGCTTTCTTGTGGAAGTTATTTTGAGGGGACAGCAAATTTACACTGTTATAAAAGCTGTTCACTCACTACTTTACAAGTGTCATTTCTTTAGTGTTGTCACATGAAGAGATATAATAAAATACTTACAAAAATGTGAGAGGTGTACTCACCTCTGTGAGTTTGGTAATTGTATGTAAAACCAAGCAGACCACTTTAGTTAAATGAGGATGCCACAGAAACCTCCTCCATGTCTAAGCTTTTGCCCATACCCAGCAGTCAACTGACATCTGGTCAGTTTGAAGCAGTTCAGGTCAATATAACAGGACTATTTCAAAGTCTGTCATAAGTGACACACTTCCTGCTGCAAAAACACATTCCTAAAAGTAAAGTACGCACTGTATAAATGCTTATGTTTGCAGTGTGTTTGTACGCCAAACTAAATCAACACTTGTTGTACGCCACAGGTCAGGACGCAAGCTATGAAGAGTTTGACGCAGTTCCTGAGATTTTGGAGCCACAGGCTGACGGCTCTCCTGAGGACGTCATCTCAAGCACGCTAAAAAGAGAAAACAGCTTACGCCACAGTCAGCGTCACGCTCAGCAGAATGGAAGGTACACTTCTCTCTGCTGTCACTTATTTCACACCTGTATTACAGACATACATTATGATTTCAACAGAGATCAAAATAACAGAGCGATTGAGCTGAGTGCCTCAAATTCTGAGGAGCAACATTTATAATATGTGAACCAGGAGGATATTTCATGGAAGATTTGTTTGTCTTTATTGTTAGACTGAGGAAAACCAGCTCCGTCAGAGGTGAAAAGGACTCCAGTGATAAGAAAGGGCAACGACTGATTGAGAAAGAGACAATGGAGACGGGAAAAGTATGTCTGATCTAATAAGCCTTTCACGATATAGACAGTAATGACAGCGATAACTATATTAGCATTCACAAAAACAAGTGATAATGATAATATGTTAATGATAATGATAATTCTAAGCTCACGCACATCAGTAATGATATAGGATCTCTGACCGATGACACAAAGGCTGAATGTTATCTCTCGTGGAGGGAATGTAAAGCCGGGCAGGCTGTAATGATATCATGGGGGGTTGTGGCTTAGGCTAAATTGAAATTTTTTAATATTCGATTGAAGATTTAGTAATGATTTTTACTGCAAAACATTTTGTGAACTAACTGTTGTTATGCACTTTAATGTCATGTTTATGCAGTCTTGTGGATTACAAATACAACATATGTACTATCAATTCATCTTGAAAATGATTAGCAAATTTTGTGCTATCCCAGATAATAAATACTGTATTGTACTGTAATATATAGGCGCTGGATTGCAGACCTCTGTGTCAAAGCATCATAGACATTATAAAAGAGGACATCCGATCAGACACCATTTTGCAGTTTGTTTTCTTTATCAACTGGATAAAAATGCTCTGAAAGTGGTCCCAACAATATTGTTCCTCATATCTTCATAGTTATGCTATACTCCTAAATTTAGAACGAGTTTTAAAAGTTTATCTTTTTAGTTATTATCATTATCACCTGTAGTGTGCATGGCTCATGTTGTGAAATGCTTCTGTGTGTTTTGGGGACTTGACTTATCTGTTGTATTCCAGGTGAAGTTCTCAGTTTTTCTTCAGTATCTGAGGGCAATGGGTTGGAGTTATGTCACCTGGAGTTTCCTGTTATACTTCGTTCAAAATGTAGCTTTCATCGGTCAAAACCTGTGGCTTAGTGACTGGACCAATGATGCTGTGGAATATCTGAACACAACATACCCGGCTCATGTAAGAGACACTAGGATAGGTGTCTTTGGAGCTCTGGGAATAGCACAAGGTACCTGAGCAGAAAGAGTTTTAACAGTTTATTAACACAATGAAAACCTGATCATGTTTAGAAATGGGTTAATGATGACTGTGACTGTTGTGTATGTTTTGTTTTTGGTAAACAAATTTAAAAAGGGAAGAACCTCATTGTAGTCCCTACAAGCCATTTGATGCTGTTCTTACAAAGCTTACATTTCTATTAAAGAGCCTTTGTCCCTTCTGTCCCTTTGCAGTAACCTTTTTAATTAACTGGTAAAAATGTATAATAGGAGCCCTCTTAATATGCTCAAACAGCCCTAATAACACTGCCATTAACAGTGTTGGGTATAATCAGAGTGTATTAATGTAGCTTTTGTTTTACATTGTGTTACTGTCTGAAATGAAAGACTTTCTGTTTATGACTGACTGATGTGTGTTTTTGTCAGGTTTTCTAGTTTTTTTAGGGACTATACTCCTCGCTAACGGAGCCATCAATGCATCAAGGACTCTCCACACACGTCTCCTGTCCAATATTCTCAGAGTGCCAATGATGTTCTTTGATACCACACCTTCGGGACGCGTAGTCAACCGGTTTGCTAAGGTATGGCTGGATGAATCTTATCCTGTAATTAACTATATAACTGTCAGTTCAGTTTGCGTGATTAATCAGAACTGTACGAAAATTCTGTTTAGTAATTAACAATGCTTAGTATTTTTTTTTATCTACAGTCTCCATCTACTCTTTTAACTTGACCCAATATCAAAACATGGCATGCATGATGCTAGACCCAGAAATGATCAGAATTTAATGCATCGTCTGTTTGCATGTCTATAAAAGTACAGATAAACAGTTGAAATTTCTACAGATGTATAAAAATGTGTCTAGTTCTCGCTTGGGCAGAGTGAGATGCTCTGACCTGTTAATGTTTGCCATTTCAATGCTTTTCTGCGTGCCACAATTGTGTAATTTTTAATGTTATTTTCATGTTAGAAGCTAGTAAGGTGTTAGGTGTGTTAATCACAAACATTTTAAAACAGTGTAAAAGTGTTAAAGTGTTAAAGATGTTACTATAATAATAGCTGCCTGTTTTCACACTGAAATATATTTTAGGATATATTTACCGTGGATGAGATGATCCCCATGTCCTTCAGATCCTGGATTCTGTGTCTTCTTGGAGTTCTAGGAACCTTGTTTGTGATCTGTCTGGCTACTCCTCTTTTCACCGCAGTTGTGGTTCCGATGGCTGTTATCTACTACTTTGTGCAGGTAATGCACAAGCTAATGGTGAGGAAAAATAGCTGGACTTTTTATGGACCATGGGTTTCAAAGAGTCAACTCTCCCATCCTCCCATACAGAATCAGTCCTTGAAAAGACTTTGGTTGTACTTGAGTACTTTAGGATTTGTAATCTAAGTGACTAATTCTCCAGTAGTGTTGATGTGTTTTGTCTCCTGTGTTTCAGAGGTTTTATGTTGCCACATCCAGACAGCTCAGGCGGCTGGACTCTGTGTCTCGATCTCCCATATACTCACACTTCGGAGAAACCATATCAGGCCTCTCTGTGATCAGGGCATACGGACACCAGCAGCGTTTTCTGAAGCAAAATGAGAACACCATTGATGAGAATCTTAAAAGTGTCTATCCTTGGATTGTTTCCAACAGGTGAGATTTTATTCTATGTCAAGGTTTGTGTCTGTTTTTTACATACTGTACAGCTGATGTTGTCTGTTGGTTTTAGATGGTTGGCCATGCGCTTGGAATCTCTGGGGAATCTGGTGGTATTTTTCTCGGCATTATTCGCTGTAATCTCACGCGACTCTCTGGAAAGTGGACTGGTTGGACTGTCCATCTCATATGCCTTAAATGTAAAAATAATAGTCAAAGAATCTTTCTGTTAATATTTGTTTCCTTAAATATTTGTGCAAAAGTTTGTATTTATGTGTCACATATTCTCTTTAGGTGACTCAGACGTTAAACTGGTTAGTGAGAATGACATCAGAACTGGAAACTAATATTGTTGCTGTGGAGAGAGTGAGCGAATACACGGACCTCAAAAATGAGGTAGAGGTTTTACAGTGTCCAGGGTTGGTGAACTCTTCCTAATTGAGAAAACCTGTGGGGGGAATATTTGCATTAGATGCGTAATTAGCATTCCGGGTTTAAAGAAAAAAAACAAAATGTCAGAATGGTTCTATATAAAGCTGAATATATCACAGTATCTGCACAAAATCCGGTCAGTTTAGCTTAAGAATATTGTCCACAGGCTCAGTGGATCACAGAGGTTCATCCTCCTGAAGGCTGGCCCACAGCTGGGAAGATTTGCTTTGACAACTATAAGGTTCGATACCGGCCTGAACTGGATCTTATTCTTCATGGAATAACATGCAACATTGAAACTACCGAAAAGGTAAAGAGATGAGGCACTTTTTGCAGTTCCTACATTTTATTTATGTAAACACTAGATTCTATGAGTCAAAATGACTTTTGCAAATGCAATTAAGTGTGTTTCATTAACCATTGAATATTATCTGATGTTGAATATTATCTACATGCTTTGTGCTATGATTATATAATTATGTATCATCACTTTAATTCTTTTTCATTTTTGTCCAGATTGGCATTGTTGGGCGAACTGGTGCAGGCAAATCTAGTCTGACCAACTGCTTGTTTCGCATTATTGAGGCTGCAGAAGGTCAAATCGTCATTGATGGTATTGATATTTCTACCTTGGGACTGCATGATCTTAGAAGCAGACTTACCATCATTCCCCAGGTGTGTGAAGTACACAAGATATGTACACACTGCAATTGGCGCATACAGTGTCTGGACAGATAAAAATCTATTATGGTTGGGCCGATAGACATTGTCATCATTGCCATCAGACATCACAAGGTTGAGCCGGCATCATGATTGCCCCCCCAACCCGCCTGCAAAAATACATTTAAATTAATCACATGATGGTGCCACGAAACGTACCTTCTCTACCTATACTGTCTGGAGATTGAACAAGAGATTATATGTGTCGCTGTTCAAACCACACAACCGATCACAGGTGCAGCGACATCAGCCGCTGTCCTGCTCCCAAAGTCAAAAAAGTCAACTCGACTTTTTTGACTGCGAGAGCTTATAGAGAATGGCGGAGCTGAGAGAATGCACCCTCGCAAGGATTCTTTTCCACGCGTGGATACTATTCTGCGTATGGATACTATTCTGCGCATGAATACTATTTTGCACACTCGCAGTGCATAAATGCTTTTACCAGGGTGCTTTTTTTGTACACACACCTGCGAGTTTTGGGTCTGGATAAACGGCATAGGTCAGCTGCAGAGCGTGCCAAAATATAAATTGCTGATGAGATGAAGACAAAAATATCTCGTGTAAAATAAAAATTTTACATTTTTAATGATATAATTGTTTCTAGTAAAGTAAACTAATAGTCATCTTGGGAACCAATATAAATGACTGGCACCCACCCACCCCTGATGTCATCAACTATCACAATGTTTTACTGTAGACATCATTTGATGCCAGTTTGGTAGATATTGCCAAACCCTAGTCTCTATAGGTCCAATAGAAATAGTTTTCTATAGTACATCTAATTGTACTAGAGCTGGTTTTGTAATTCTCAGGTGTCTTTCAGAACCTGATGATGAGACAACGAAAAAACAGGCTGATATTAGCATAGTAGTCATTTACACAATATTTTAAGCAGATGTTTTTTTCGAACTGCCCAACCTGCAATGAATTACAGTAATCTATTATCTAATATTTTATCTATTTAAAATATTTGTAAAGTAGAGAAATCCTGTTTGCCATACTTTAGAATATGACATACTTAATGGACCTCTGTTTTTTTAGAATTGGTTTAAAGGAAATGACCAGCCATTCAGTCTCTGATAACATTATTACAGTCTGTTAACTCTTAGAACTGGTTTATGTAGAAAGAGTAAAAACCCCAGTGCCTAATACTGATCCCTGTGGCACTCCATACTTGAACCAAGATGGTTTATGTGACAGAAATTCCAAAGCGCTTGTAGAAAATTATGGGGTATTTGGATTCATCTTGTGTTTAGTTCAATTTATTTAATTATTTTTACATCTATGTTGTAATTTCTAGTGAGTGGGAATGAGGAGGCTGAAAGGTAGACTATAAACAGTATGCATAGAATATATTACTATTTATATATTAATCACAAAAGTAATGCTGGCTACTCCAATAATTATTAGAAGTAATAATAAATCTTCTTTACAGGACCCAGTGCTTTTTTCGGGAACTCTGCGTTTGAATCTGGACCCTTTTGAAAAGTTTAGTGATGAAGATATTTGGAGGGTTTTGGAGTTGTCTCATCTTAAGGATTTTGTAGGGAGTTTACCATCAAGACTTCAACATGAGGTCTCAGAGGGAGGAGATAATTTAAGGTGGGTAAAAATGAACACAACTCTAATGCTTAAATATGCATAATTCAAATAAAGCATATTCCAGATGCAGAATTTAAGTATAACATTCAAGTTTAAGTTTATTTGTATAACGCTTTAACAATGTAGCACTGTTTCAAAGCAGCTTTACAGCAGAATAAACAGAAAATATAGCAATATAGCAATATTCATATAGCAATCCAAATGAGAAACAACCAGAGACAGGGGAAAAGCTTCCAAAACAGGAAATGCTACATTTCCTTCATATATAGTATGCAGAAATCGGTATGTGAAATATAATGTAAAAAAGTATTCAAAAAACAATATGCAAGAAATACTTGGATGGTCTTTTCTGCAGAGATAAAGCTGCAATTTGTAACGTTTGCCTCTACATTACCATTTCTGTGTACATTAACATGACACAAAATGTATATCCAAGTTCTAAAAATCAAGAAAAATATGTCAGCTCAATGTTTAACAACTGTGAGTTTTAACAGTTTCTCATAATTTATATAAATTTATATAATTTAATAAAAGTTTAACTAGTAAGATTCCATACAACTTGAGACAAAACTTGTTTGTACTACACAAAGTTTAAAAATAAATGGCTCAAGAAATGTACATGTTATTGTGCTATATGTGTTTTAAGGGTAGTCTTGAGTGGTCTCATATGTCAGAGCCGCTTACGTGCGATTCAGACTAAAGATATACTCTAATCACTCGCGATTTATTTTCAGTTTTTGATTTGGAGATAGGTGTATTCAGTAGGGAAGAGGGAAGACAAAAACAGATGTCAGTCAGGGTCTAAAACATAGAAGAACAAAATGTAACGGCAGACATGTAATTGTATGGAGAAGCAAAAGAGGAAAATTGCAGCAATAAACAGTTAACATTAATAATATTTATTAATTATTTGCAGTAATCATTTTTCACAATGTAAGTTTATTAACAAATAATTTCCATTAGCCTGTTCTGTTAATAGCAGTATTTGTGACCAAAGTTTAGTGATTGTATTATGGAGGAAGGACAAGATCTGTTTGAATTATGGCACTGGTAAAGCTCTTGGTTTTTCTTCATTTATAGTGTTTCCTTTATGTCCTGTTCATTAACTGTTCATTACATTTTTAGGTTTAGTCACTTGCTTGCATATAGCGCATTAAAGTGTATATGTTATATCAAAGCTCATTTAATATTAACCGAAAATGACACTGTAGTCAATGTTTAAAGGTGTATTTACAGAGGTAATGTGCATTTGCAAAAAATTACATAAATGATGTAATGTGAGATAATGTTTTACATTTTGACTGATTTGCAACAGTCTTGGTCAGAGACAGCTGCTGTGTTTAGCCCGGGCTCTGCTCAGGAAATCTCGCATACTCATTCTGGATGAAGCCACGGCAGCTGTGGATCTGGAGACAGATGATCTCATTCAAAGCACCATCCGTAAAGAGTTTTCCCACTGTACTGTTCTTACCATCGCGCACAGACTGAACACCATTCTGGACAGCTCACGGTCAGCATTTAACTTAACTATTGAAACAGTTTAGTGTCTTTGAAAAACTGCAGTTATTAGGGCTTGTTCTCATTTATTTTCTATATCATAAACCTTCAGCAATAGACCCTCCAGTTTTAGGACACAATGTCATCAGTTACAGCACACCTCTTTTGTATTGAGTTTTGTGTGTTTAACAGTGTCGGTTCTCTTCATTTATTGTCTGGGGTTGTCGGTGTCATGTGATACTGTACTGTTACATGGATGCTCAGTTGGAAATACTCTTTTTTTGTTGCTTAATTAAACAAGACATTTGTTTATTCAGGTGGCTTGTCGCATCTTCCTCAACCCTGTACAAAATGTTAATGGATACATACATACATTACAAATGAAACAAGGATACATGTAAAAACAATGATTGGAGATTTAGCTAGTATTAAACTTTTTTACAATTGATTATTTCAGTATATAATTAGTCAGATACATTTATATTTATAACAATACACCATTTAGGTTAACATTTATCTTCATGATATGTGTTCACTTTTCTAACAACAATACATATTGTAATTTTAATCTGGATCATATAATTCCCCAAAATATTTTTAAAATAACAAACAAAACCCCTACATGAGAAAATGTAATTTTTTATTTATGTTCAATAGACATTTTTGTAATAATTCTCTTCTCTTTTTAGGGTGATGGTGCTGGATTCTGGTAAAATTGTGGAGTTTGATTCGCCCAGTGTGTTATTTAACAAACATGGACATTTCTATTCAATGGCTAAAGATGCTGGAATCTCAGCTATAGAATACACCACACTGTGACCGGAGCTGTTCTTCTCTGTGGTGACTTTTACTTTTCATCTTATTTCTCTTTTAAAGCATTTTAGTGCAAAACAGGTTAAACAATCAAGTGTTAAGAGAAGATAGGCGTATCTTATATAAAGACATATGATATAATATTATTTTTTCTTGCTAATGTGTTGGTTAGACATGAATTTGTGTCGTGACAATAAAGTACAAGTTTTTCATTTCTTGTATTTCTGTATTTTATATAAAACAAATGTGTCACGCATGTTTGTTTTCAGCACGCAGCGTTTGTGTGTGACTTCTGGTCTTGTTTTTAATGTGTGGCAGCAGTAAAGCACTCCCATAAATCCCAGTAAATCTCCCATAGCAGAAATAATTCTACAAATAAGATGACCACTTTATATGACATTTATATTTACATGTAGGCATTTAGTAGACTCTTTTATCCAAAGCAACTTAGAAATAATAGAAGACGAAAGAAGCAATACATCATAAATGGTAAAATTCTTTCTCCCTATCTAACAAAACCAGAATAAAATAAAATTCAATGGCACCCACCTTCCTACTAAACCCTTAAAACTGAAAAAAGCTTTAGTAGCCAAGAGTCATTTTAATCCTTGATAGATCTTGAGCTAACATCCCCTTTACAATCTCACAGCAGATCATGATTAAAAGAGAATACAAAAGAGAAAGCATCATTTTACATCAATTAATACACATAAATGGTAAGATGATCACTAAATCAACAGCCACTGATCAGGTATAGGCACGTCAACTTTGAAACTGGAGATATCCACAGATAGCCATCACCAACACAGCGTCGAGTCTTGTTGCAGCCTTCAAACTCTCTCTTCCCGTCATGTCAGCTAACCACAGGCACACCTAATTGATGTCAGTATAATGACTTCACCAGTAAGGAGAGAGAGAGAGAGAGAGAGAGAGAGAGAGAGGGAGAGGGAGGAAAGAGAAAACACATACAGGGCATAACACCCCCACACACATAAAAAATATTGTGTAGACCCAACAAAAAATTTTGCAACAGTTTGCATTAATATTTTGAGTTATTCCAACTAGTTTTTTACAAACATTTGAAAATAAATGAACTTTTATGTATGCAGTTAACCGTGATTATAAATGCTAGTTTTTAACTTCACAACTGTCACAATTTTACTTTCACCCAATCACCTTCACCAGCACCTCTCCATGGACTCCATTTCCCATCATCCCTTGCACCTCTCACACCCGCCATCTTGATTATTATCACACCTGCCATCAATCACCTGGACTTCATTTAAACCCTGTGTTTTGTTTTTGTCAGGTCTTGTTAGTAGTGTGTAATTAACATGCTGTTGCACTGATCGTTTTACTTATGATATTCTTACCCGTGGATGTATTTACCTGTGATATAACGACCATTGAATATACTTACCTGTTTGATACCTACCAGTGGATTTGCTCACCTGTGATTATCCTGTATCTGTGGATGTTTTCTGTTTGTTCAACTCAAGTAAACTTACCAAACTTCACTAAGTTATGTCAGCCCCCTTCATCCGGTGACAACAACCAATAAAAAATTAAGGACCTTTTAATTAGATTAAGTTGGATTTTTTGGCTTTTGTGTTTTTGTTCATTTAGTTGTTTGTAAGAAATTAATTCATTCATTCAACAACAACAGTTTTGTTAACTGCTCACATTTGTGCGTTTTTATGATTTGGACCTGGTTTCTACGGCAGGATCCCATGTGCTTGTGCCCTAGTCGTGCTCTTCGGATTCACACTAGCCAGGCTCTTATAGCGTCGCAACGCTGACGCAGCGTGAGTTCCCTTGAAAGGGAATGTCTACGTTATCACGTAATCCTGGTTCCCTGAAAGAGAACGAGATGCTGCGTCTTCCTGCCATACTTCCTGGGCAGGGTTGCCAGGTCCAAGAAATATTTCCAGCCCAATGACAACTGAAAACCCGCCCAAATGGAATGAAAACTAGCCCAATTTTTCCAGTGTCCAATTAGACTAGACTAGACTATTGGATTCTCACAAAGGGCCTTAAAATAGACGTATATATATATATATATAAGAATTGGAGGAGGATTAAGAGAAAAGACAAAAGCTATATAATAAATAATAATTATATTATTTATAATTATATATATATATATATATATATATATATATATATATTTATTATACGGTTTTTGCTTTTTCTCGTAATCCTCCTCCAATTCTTATAACACACTGTATTTTTTACACAATCTTATAAAGGACAAACAAGAGCATGTCCTCGCTGATATTTTTTGACCCTAGTTAGAAGTTCTAATGTGTACTTACTTTTTTCTCTTCTCTGCACTTGTCTCTGATGCTCTTCTCTCCAGATCTGCTACTGTTCTGTTTACACACAAGCATCAATATACAAATGAACATACATTGTCAAACTCAATGAACACAGGCTATTATCAATGTTATAACCAATATGCTTACTTGGTGAACTTGAACCCTTGTCCTTTGTTTTTGTTCTTGTTTGTCTTCTCTTTTCCAGAACTATTCAGAACATTTTCTTCTTAGATGGCCTAACTATAGATGGCCTAACCTCATTTTCAGAACTTTGAACATTTTGAGAACTTTGAACAGAACTATCTACAATCCCAGGGATGTTTTGTTTTAAACATTCGTGCTCTCTTCCCCACCCTTCTCAGGTGGTGCTGAATAGATTTCAGCAGTAAAGAGAGAAAGCATCCGTGGTGATGGTTTAAATTCATGGCAGCAGATGTTTCTTCTTTGCATGTAACCTCGAATCCTCATTATATTTAGCAAAGACTTCTGCTCTAGCCTTTTTTGTAGCTTGTTCTTTATCAGTGACATTTGGGAAAATGAACGCTCAACTGCTGCATTGCTGAATGGCAAAGCAAGAAGACTCAATGCAAAGTTGCCAAGATCTCCAAAGTTTCTATCACCTGCAGTATCTATGTATGCACAAACTTCAACCCAGAAGTCCTCTGTTTTGCCATCTTCTGTATTTTTCCATTCCAGTCTGTGAATTACTCTCCACTGTTGTTCTGCTTTTCCTACATCTCCTTTGAAGAGATGGAAAAAAGGAAGCTCATCAATCCTTGGCTTACTTGAGGACAGAACATGAATCGGTGACAGGAATTTGAGAGCCTTTAACTGTTTAATGTTATCTGGAAGTCTCTTCCTAATCTCCTTTGATAACTCCAGCATGTAGTCTGAAGCAATTGGTTGGAGGAATTTCAGGTAGATCAGGTTAATATTGTCACTGTACATTTGGTACAGCAATTCCGCTGCATAGCTTCTCTCACTATCTTTTGTTAACTGGAAATGTAACTTAAGCTCCTCGTGCTGTGAAAGGATTCGGTTGATGCACTCACTAGAGTGACACTAGAGTGTTCAGAATATTTTTGGAGATGCTGGGTGGCATTTGAAAACCAACTGTAGGTCTGAGAAACCATGTACTCGACATTCCTGGGGAGGACACTGACGGCTTTTGATGCACAGAGCTGAAGAGAATGGCACACACACTTTATGTAGACAATATGAGGATTGCGGTCACGGAATTTCTGTAGCACTGAGTTATGTTTCCCACACATTGTGTTACAGCCATCCGTTGCAAGACCGATGCAATTCAGTACAGACAATTTGTTGTCATCCAGGAATTTGAATAAAGCATTTGTTATGGTCAGTGAATCACCAGCAACTATATTTATCATTCCTGCAAAAGTGCTAATGATTCGTGAGAGCTTCTTGCTGTAATATCTGATAACTATGCATAGTTGTTTTCTGGTTGTGACGTCAGTGCTCTCATCAACAGTAAGAGAGTATGGTCCACTTCCTATATCCTCCAGAAGGTCTTCATGCACTACTGGTCCTATCACTGAATTAATGAGTGCTTTGCATTTTGTTTGATGTAAACTAATACCTTTCTTGGAAATTTCTTCCACAACACTTCCTAAATGATCAACAGTTAAGGTACTTGAGTGGCAAGCAATATGAGCAGCCAGCTTCAACTCTGCCTCCTTCACAGCAACATTCGTTCTTAGAAATTAACTGCCAGTGTCAAATAATGTTCTGGCATTTGAGAAAGGAGCTGCATTTCTTTTATGTTTTTCAGTTGCAGCGTGAGCTAACAGATCACCGTGGTGAGCTCTGATTTCACATTTGCAATATTTGCAGAATGCTTTTTTATCGTCATTTGGAACACTTCTAATCCACTCCATTAATCCTTTCTCTGTCTCCCATTCTTTGCGATATTTCTTTCCGTATTTTCCCCATTTACCTGACATTTTATAGTGCTGCTTTTTCATCCACAGACCAACAGACGCTTCTACAACCAGCAGATGTTACGTCAAAGGCACACGCGTTCACTCACGTGCAGCAGCTGGCGGCAGCGGTTGTTGCCAAGAATTCATTCGCAGGGGATCTATACCTACTTATAAACGGTTCCACTTTAATTTTTTCTTTGTCTACAAACAAACCTTTTTGCAGCCGCGGTACATTATAAAAGTAGCCCAAAAAAACGCAACCCACGGCTCCGTAATTTTTCCCGCGACTGCATTTTCAAAATAGCCTAATTGTGCGGGAAAACCGCAACCCTGGCAACTATGTCCCTGGGTGCAGCTTCAGCTATAAGTTAATGTGATAGCGGCCCATGGTCCCTTTATATACTTCCTGGTCCTGACGTCACCCCGCCCGTGACGTACAGTTTGCCATTCGGCGGTTTTGACATACGTGCTTCAGACGCATTCACGCAGAGGCGTTCCCATAGCGTCGCAACGCTGACGCAGCGTCTCGTTCCCTTTTAGGGAACCAGGGTTACGTAGTAACCTAGACGATGTATTCTATGTCACATGATTTAGTAAAAAGAGAACACATTTTTTCTTTCTGTTTGTGTATTTCGATTGGCTGACACGCAATAGAAATCCAAGGTGTGTGGATAAAAAAACTTAACAGTTTTTATCAACAGGTATTTATTGGTTGCTGAACATAGGCAGAGGTCTGCATAGAAGTTTCGCATTCCAAAAGTGTAGTGTGACTGCGGCATTACGAGCAGAGCCATTGGCTTACGAGTCTCCGTAAACAGCCCCTCCCCTAGAGAAATGTCAGTCTTTATCGATTGGTGATTGGTTCTTTTTACTGGAAGGCAGGACTTCTGTCGCTAGAGCTGCCATAGTGAGTGTTGCAATCCGCCCCATACATGATAACTGCAGTGGCGCATCTTGTTAATAGGCTCAGTTGAGATACGCCTTGCCTGAAATGTAGGCGAGCGTAGGCGGATGCAAACAGAACACAAAAAATCAGGTGGTTAAAATCTTTTCTAAACAGTAATAGCTTCTGGTTCCATATTCCCATTGAATTATTTAAGAAATTAGGATGGATAGAATTTTTACTTAGTTGTGATTTTGCTGTTCATCTCCCAATCAAATTGTCTCAGTTTCATCAGCAGGTCATGCTGTATTGGAAACTCTTATACAATCATAATTTCACACCACATAATACAAAATGAACAATAGATATATTTTGATTGAAGGTAATCCAATTTGAAAAGGACTGGATGGAGAAAGGTATTTGGTCAATTTTTTATTTAATTGATGGTTATGGAGATATTATTTCATATGAGAATTCCTGTCTTAAATATGACTTTGTCATGATTCCTCCCTTTGGACTTTGTTTTTCACATTGCACCTTTTGTTTGGACTTCATATCCCATGTTACTTTGCACCAGCCACCTGTTTTGTATTTGTTATCCCGTTTGCACTAGTTAGTTTGTTATCACCCGCACCTGTTTTACGTCATTATGAGTTCATTGCTTATGTTATTTAAACCTTGTCTTTTGTTCAGTTTGTGTCCGGGATTGTTGTTGTTCGTGGTTAAGTTTGTCATACGCTGTGTGCTATGCCTGTGGATTATTTCTGTTTTGGACTCTTATGTGATGCTGGATTTTACCTTTCTGGATACCTTTCTTGCTCTGATACTGGCCTGTTTGTGATTTATCCTCTGGATAACTTGTATTCCTGTTCCTGTTGGAAGTTAGGCCGTGTGGCTATTCAGCCTGTTTTGTGCTATTTACCTGCCTGCTCAGCATCAGCCTGTTGATATCCTGTGTTTGTTAAAAGACTGTTTTATGTGACTGTTCCATGTGACTGTTCCAGTAAACTCCTGAGTTATACTTACCCTGTTTTGGTCTGTGCCTTTTCCCTTCATCCCTTCAGTCCCAGCACACCCCGTAACAGACTTCACTTGAAGTTGGGTCAAATTTTAATCCTTACCCAAGCCTATCCCCACTACCGTTATAGGTTTAATCAAGGGAAGTATGTTATATTCAATGCCAATCACCCCTAGTCTCCCACTTCTTATAATAGAGTTGCAGTTTAAAAAAAATAAGTTTACCAACATAAGCTTTTTTTCCTATGAATATGAATGACTATGAATTAATTAGTTAAAGAAATTCATTTTAAAATTTTAAATGGGGTATATCCATCCAGTGAATTTATACAACAAAGATTTGGAATTGTTACCAATACGTCTGTTTTTTGTGGGAATACTGAAACTACTGAAAACATTTTTTTTTCATTGTTTTTATGTTGAGGCTTTATGGCTTGATGATTGGCTTTCCTCAAAGGTTTCCCTACTAGAAAACATTTCACTACAAGACACAATGTATGGATGTGTTATGAACAATAGTAAGGATGAGTTTTTGATCAACAACATTTTGATGTTAGGGACTTTTTTATACATAATTTCAAATGAAAGTGAAACCTTCATATATGAAAGTGAAACAAAACATTGTGCATTTCACAAAGAGTTTGTGTCTTATTGTAAATCCCTTGAGGAGCTATTAATAGTTGTCCTGAGCCGAGAAATTTCATACAGCAGCCACCACTTGATTGTGCACACATGTGTGCCTGATCTTATTACCCTATGTTTGTATAATGCAAAATTCTTGGTATTTCACTTTCAGTTTTGACACTTTCGATTTCTTCTATGTCACATGATTTAGTAGAAAGAGAATGCATTTTTTCTTTCTGTTTGTGTATTTTGATTGGCTGACATGCAGACGTATCTGGCAACAGAAAAGTATTTAATAACCACGAAAGTTTAATTAATTAATAAATCAGGGAAATAATAGAGTCAAATTAATCATTATTGTTGTTAAAACAATAATAATTAGTGAATAAGAAAACAGCAATAGAGTAAAATTTATTATTATTATTGTTTTGAATAAATTGTTTTTTAATAAATCAGTGAACAGCAAAAGAGTGACATTAATTATTATTTTTGTTCAAAATAGCAATATCTAATAAGTCACGATGAAGCAGAGAGCATGGTAATAGTATGGTGTACTAGAACCAGTGAAGTGAGACAGATCAAATTACTGAAAGACAGATCGACCAAGCATACCCTCAAGGTGGAGTTAGCGCCCAAATAAATTAAGAGGAAGTCAGAAATTCAGAGATGTAACAGGAGAAGTGTAAGACACCTTCTTTCATAGGGCCCACAATTGCTAGCAGCACCCCTTCCGATTACACCTCACATTTTAAAATAACAAAATATCTTTCAAAGACGCACAGCATCAGCTCATAGTTTGGATCAGGACTATTCAATTAGTTTGTCATGGAGGCCAGTTCATAAAAAGAAGCCAAAATGAGGGGCCGGAAAGATATGCTATAGCAATATGAGCAGGGGTTCAATTTATATTTGTCATGTTCAAGTTCAAATTTATTTGTATAGTGTTTCAAAACAGCTTTACAGCAGAATAAACAGAATGACAAGCAGGGAAATATAAATGCTCATTTAATAACTAATATCTAATATCCAGCACTGCTAGGTGTGCTTCCTCAGTCGGTGCTGACACCAAAATGTCATTTACAGAGCTGCCAACTCTCACGCTTTCGTCGTGTGACACACGGTTTTGCCTGCTTTCACACGCACTCACGCCACACATCCAATTACTCACGCAAAAAAATAATGGCATCTATGGCTGGCTGCACCCCACAGTTAGCGACAGAAGAAGAAATACCCCGAAAGAACGAGAGAAACTACCACCTCGAGAAGTGAAGTCTGATGACGAGAATCTGAGCTGAGTAGGTATGCAACAGATCATAGACAAGGACTTTACCCAGCTTCTGATCTGCATCTGATACTGATTATCCCTCATTTTTGTAATGCATTCATCTGTTTTATTGCTTGAAAAATGTTACTGTTTAAGCACTTTATTTGTTGCACTTTATTTGTTTCTGATGGACCATGTGGTGGGAGGCTTTGAATGAAGAATAATATCTCTCCCTAACTAATCTTGTGTCGTTTTTGACTGAACATAAATCATCAAGTGCTCTTGAGAATACAATTATTCACAACATAGGCTAGGTTTCAGTTAAGAATTAGTTTAATACCATTCTAATCAAAATATCAATCAACCTACCTTACTCAAATCTTAAACACTGGTCTTAGGCTTTATTGTGGTACACAGGCAGTCATTTAGGCACAACAATAGTTTTCTGGTTGAATGCTCAGCTCAAGTCTAGAAGGCCCTACAAGTCATGATGACAAACATGAATCAGAATAAGTTCAGGTATTGCACATCTTTAGCATACCACCCAAAAATCCACTAGAATGCCGGAAATCACCTCTACTTAATCCAAAATTTCCTGGGGGTGGACCTTTAGCTATGAAGCTTCACAGAATGTAACCAATATTGTCCATCTCCAGTAGGCTGCCCCATCAACGGTTTTGGGCCTCCCCACAAACCACCAGAATTCAGGGTACAACATCAAATTAATTCCAATTCTCTGATATCTGAGCCACCAACTTGTGTAGCTGTGTGCGCGCCATAATTTTGATCACCCCTGACAAAATCTCACTCCAAGGTTTCTTAAAAAGTTGGCAGTGTGCTGAAAAACAGCTGGAGCTGTCGAAACACCATAGGCCAGACGGTGATTGCAGAAGAGACCCTTGTGGGTGTTAATTGTCAGGTACTGCTCTGACTCAAGATCTAGAGGTAACTGTTGGTATGCAAATGAAAAATCACTTGAGTGATAACTTCATGTCTCTGTAGCCGCTCCTTCTTCACTGCTTCCCTCAGAGCATATGGGACAGGTTGCGGCTTATGGAATATTGGTTTACTGTCTCACTCCACTCGGATTCGTGCCTGGAAATCTCTGATCTTTCCATACCCATCTCTAAAAAGATCCTTATGGTTGTCCAAAACTGCTTTAAGAGAGGGCTGAGTTGTTGTCTCTTGTTTTAGTCTTAAAATCTTACTCCATTCAAGCTTAATCTTCTGCAGCCAATTTTGTCCCAGTAATGGGGGTTTGTCACCCTTAACTACCATCAAAGGCAGTGTCCACTCCTTTCCATTGTATTGGACTGGCATTTGGATTTCTCTCAATACTGTTATTGTATCAGTCTTTCTGCCTTGAGCAGTGTAAACTGTGAAAAGTTCAAATACATCCTCGGAAGCACTTAATTCCTCAGTTACAGTTTTGGGGTGAAAACATTAACTGGACAACA
>CM032801.1:638229-766841 GCA_019155185.1 Beaufortia kweichowensis
AAATTGACTAAAAACAAATCATCAACAGACAAAGATGCTACACTACAGCACGGTAGTAATGATTTTATTAAATTCTTTGCAAATAAAATCAAACAGATTAGAGAAAATATCGAAACTACACAGTCAGTCACCTTTATATCTGATAGTATCCCGTTCTACACCATGCCACTAGTACAACTTGAATCATGTACTGCAATTACAATGGATGAGCTCACAAAAGTAATAAATTCATCAAAATCGTCATCCTGTATATTAGATCCCGTCCCCACAAAACTACTAAAAGAAGTTCTTCATGCAGTATCAGAACCAGTGCTCAATATTATTATCTCATCATTAGAATTAGGCTATGTTCCAACTGTTACCGTGCATCAGGCGAGGCAGAACACGAGAATACAGATTAAAGTCTTTTACTGAACTTCATCAGAGGAATAACAAACAGGTACAAACCTCACTTCAGAGGGGAATCAAGAACAGGCATAGATAACAGCGGTGAACAACACGCTGAGTTTAACTTACAGATATCCAGAACAGAATGCACGGTTACACAGACAAAGCAACAACAATACCAGACAAGAAATGAAAGCAAACACACACATTAAATAATGTCCATAATCATGAGAAGACAGGTGATGCTGGCTGCGGGCTGAGGCGGGTGATTGATGACAGGTGTGCGGGGTGCAATGGTTAGTGGGAAATGAAGTTCTTAATAGTCCGGGGATGAAGAACGGGTGAAGTGATGAAGAGAACCCGATGCTGAAGGCATCGACTCCGTGACACCAACAGTCTTCAAAATGGCAGTTATTAGGCCATTCATAAAAAGCCTAATCTCGACCAGGGAGAGCTGACTAACTTTAGACCAATTTCAAATCTCCCCTTTTTATAAAAAATACTGGAAAAAGTTGTGTCTAGCCAACTCCAGACATTCCTAGCGAAAAATAGCATTTATTAAAAATTTCAATCAGGATTTAGGCCCCACCACAGTTACACAGTTAAATATGGCGTACCACAGGGATCAGTTCTTGGTCCTATTGTTTTTGCATTATATATGCTCCCCCTCTCATATATTATCAAGAAACATGACATCAGCTTCCATTGCTACACTGAAGATACCCAGCTTTACATTTCCTCAGAGCCTGGCAAAATATTTCATAATAAATTGTAACGGGACCACAGGTGAAAGATGAAATCAAACACGGTGAGTAGTTAAATGTAGATGGTTTACGGAGTGATGAGCAGAACATGAAGACATGAGATGAAACAAACACAGGTAACAACCAACAGAAGACAGTCCAGGTAACAAAACATCCAACAGAGACCAATCCAGGTAACGAAACGGGTCAGAAAGACGATGCATGAGTTAGAGACAACCACTCCATACAGAAACAAGATCTGACAGAGAACTGAGGGGAAACAGAGTCTATTTGTAGTGTCTGGGTAATGAAAGTCAGGTGATGGCAATGATGATCGGTGACAGGTGAATGTAAGCCGGTGGCGGGTGAAGTGCAGTGCATCATGGGAAGTGGAGTTCGGAATTCCGGTGAAGCAGATCGGTTGACTGGGGTGCTGGGATCTGATGCTGGAGGAACTGTAACACAAGGCTTCTTTAAAGATATGAACGAAATATGCAAAGTTTTGAACACTGGACAGCCTGTGTTACAAATAATGACCGTTTTGTGTCTAGAGTTTAAAAAAATTACATGAAGGTTCTGTTATTAGTGCAAAAATGATTGTAAAAAACTGTAGTACATAATTTCTTTATTATTCTCTATCATTTTCTTTTACTGCCTAAAATATTAATGCAATATTAATAATAAAATAAGCTGATGAAATTTAATAAATGTAATTATTAGACATACTTTTAATTATTAAAGTGTGAATAAACCATTCAACAAAATCCAGAGAAATTACAAAACAGAATTATAAGGCAGCTTGTTTAAATGGGTCATGTACAGTATTTTTTTTTAAACATTTACTCATTTTTAGGGTCTTTGTAACTTATAGTAATAATAATAATAATAATAATAATAATAATAATATAATGACATTTGTCATTAAGTCTTTGTAACACCATTTGTAAATGAGGAAGGCAATGACAATGAAGAACAGTCACTATGACAACCAAAAACTAATTTCTCTCTTTGACCTTGTTTGAAGTCATTTTGTTCTAATAACACTGACAACAGAACAGAGGAGACAGAAACCTTTGCAAAAGAAAGTAAGGTAATAATCATCAAGGTCTGTTACTTACAGTAATAGTGTTACGGGTTCGGTGTACCTTGAAGACAAGGAAGCTCGGAGACAGGAATACACGGAATACTCTTTACTGGAAACAGGATAATCAAAACACGATACACACTAAACATAACTTTAACACCAGACAAAGACAAGGGAGAAATGCAGGGTATATATACAAGTCCTTGATGACGGTGAGCAGGTGCAGGTGATCACAGAAGACGAGTGAGTGGGAACAGGTGAGAGGAGTGCAAGGGATCATGGGAAATGGAGTCCGGGAGAACACATGGGGCTGTGACAAATAGATGAAAATAATTTAGTAATTTTAAAACCCCCATGCCATCTTATATGTATATGATGCCTTTTGGGACTTCAGTATTTAAACATGAATGTACACCCCCCAAAAAAATGGTGCTTCAACTCGTAATCATAGTCTAATTGTTACGGGTCAGGTAAGAGTCAGAGTCAAAGGGTTAAATCGAATTCAGGTTTACTGGTTATGTTCCACAAAAATAGTTCATTCAATAAACAGGTAACAAAAACATCCAAAAACAGGTACAGACAAAAATATCCAAAATGGGAACGGAAGATAAATCTAAACAGAATAACAGCAGATAAATCCAAACGAGTACAGGCATAAATCCAAACAGGTCCCGTGGGCGCATCTGCACGCGCAGAGGACAGTTCAAATGGAACGGACAAGGAGGGGGATCCCTAATTAGCTTAGTAGGCTAAACTAAATCAGTTACACCTGACTTTCTTCCAAATAACGCACATTTCATTCATAATATTATTCATAATAATAAACACAGACCTATAATTTGCACGTGTTTGTTTTCTCTAAATTGCGTGAAATGGCTAATAAAAATAGGTAATACAAAACGATTATGTGGAGGTGAATTGTGTTCGAATACGATCCCTTCAGCATCGGATTCGATCCCACACTTCGCCCGTTCTGCATCCCCGAACTATTGAACTCAAACTCCCACGATTCATTGCACCCAGCTCACCTGTTACCCATCACCTGCACTCAGCCCCGCAACCAGCTTCACCTGTTACCCCTCATTACTGGACTCTATTTAATGTGTGTGTTTGCTTTAGTTCTCTGTCTGGTATTGTTGTTATTTTGTTGGTGTGACTGTGTATTGTATGTTCCGGAGATCTGTAAGTTTAACTCAGCGAGTGGTTATATCTGCCTGTTTGATTCCCCTCTGAAGTGAGGTTTGTACCTGTTTGATATTCCTCTGATGAAGTTCAAGTAAAAGACTTGTGTATGTCTTGTCTGCTGCACGGTAACAAATTGGTTTAGTCTTGACTAATGCACTCTGATTTGGACAGTAGAGAGCTTGTGCAGGAAATCAAGAACTTCCCTCACCTGCCATCAAAAACCATGAACCTCCTTGAGCTCATCACTTTTATGCATGATAAGGATCTATCGGCGATCTACCCCAACTTTTGGACTGCTTTCAGGATTGCACTTACTCTGCCAGTCACTGTGGCTCAAGCAGAGAGGAGCTTTTCAAAACTAAAGTTGATCAAGTCATACCTGAGGTCAACCATGTCTCAGGAACGGCTCACTGGCCTTGCTATCATCAGTATCAATCACTCAATAGGGGAGCAGATTTCGTATGATTTGCATCAAGGAAGGCCAGAAAGGTCAGATTTTAGATTTAGTTTGTGTTTTCTGTTTTTAGTGCAGTGTAATAATTATAATAAGTGTTATTTGTGTGATGAAGGATTTGTGCTATTTATAATATTTATTCTATATTTTATTTGTATATTATTCTTAATATTTTATATTATTGTTCTCTGCTCTTGTTATATTCTGATTGTACATATTTTTGACACTTTTATGTATACAGAGTATATTTATTTAAGTTCTGATAACTTATACTGTTTTGTGCGGAATTGTGTTTTTCAAATGTTCTGTTGAAGGATTTGTGCAATTGTGAAATATAAGCTTGTCTTACACTTATATTGTTACAGTAAAACATGACTGTGCAAAAAAAAAAATTCCTCGGGGGGGGCGCTCAGAGAGGGTCTCGCCCCTCGCCACTGTTAAAACCTTTTCTATATAATTCATAATCACATGTTACTTATGAACAATGCAGTAATGTTTTTTTACTATGATTTGGGACAAATATCATGTAATTTAATATTAAAGGATATAAATATTCTTTCCGAAAACAGCCGAGCACCTGGAGGCGTGCCGTGGGTAAAGCAAAAGAGTCACGAGCATGCGCAACTTTTGTGGTTGTGGTTGCCTGCAAGCGGTGACATCGACATTTAAAAATAAAAACTTCTGATTCGCAAAAACTTCTCATTCACAATCCACAATCGGATCCAGAGAACTGATTCTTATTATCCTTGGTTATCTTTAAATTCACTATACTTTCATGTTGTTTACATGCTTGTATGCGCATATTGCCAAAACACAGACATTTGATGCAGTTTTACTCACCACTAGCGGGTCTGACGAATGACTGGGATCTTATAGCCATCTCTCACTTTCAGACAGTGTCAAACTGTGTCAAACTGAGCATTGTTTGTAAAACATTGGTCACTTAAATGCCAGAAACTTGTTGCTGCCCCAGAGAAACAAACTGCATACACTGATCCTTTAACGCTGGGTTTTTTGGGAAGCTGAACAGCGCTATATTTCCCTCACAACCAAAAACACACTTCTTTGGTGACATGGTTGGTTTCATGGTCTAAAAACAAAATGATGCGCGTTCTCTTATGCTCATCCGAGAGAAGTGCTCATACAAAGAATTCCACACTTTAATATGTACTACAGGGCCATACTAAAAAAAACCTTTCTATAAGTATAACAAGGCTATGGTTATGCATGACATACAGCAGAATGCCTACGCTGATACTGTAGATCAGCAGCCAAATGATTATTTCTGCTATGTGCATTTTAGCACTGCTGAAATAGCACATTTTTGTTTGTGACATCATTATTAGTGATCAAAATGGAATTCTTTTCAAATCTTATACTTATGATTTTTTAATCTTTAAGCAAATCTGAGTCAGTTTTCTCTTTGCCACATGCTTTTACGTAATTTTAACAACATAATTCTATGAAATTATTATGATATAAAGCGTAGGTATAGTTATATTTCCTTTATATTTGTTATAATTACAGGATCAAATTAAGACATAATAAGAAAGTACTTATTACAAATTTGAATAGCAACTGCTCATGAGCATGTGTGAAATAGAAATCTAGATGCATCCTAGCCACTCTTAAAGATCGACAAAGACACAACTGGTGGCTTTGCTTGTTTATTCCACAACAATTACAACATAAAGGATGGTCTAATAAACACTTCAAAATACATTCAGCATAATGCACATGTACTACAGCAGACTGATAGAAGTTTAATAATGCATGTAATAACATATTCTTGCTGTTTTCCTTAAAGCAATAATGGTACATTGTAATGAAAGTGAATGTTATGAAATAAAGTGCCATTAAACAGAAATTAATTTTAGCTTTCTGTTTCAGTGTGTTATCTTTATCTTATTATTAATATGAATTGAAAACTGAAAACATCTGAACTGAAGAAAAAAACTTTTTATCCAAGAAATTTTGTACTCCTTTTTGAGTAAATAATAGTAATTGTGTAATACACTCGTATTGACAAAAAGATTACGTTTGTCTTTAGTCCATCTGACTATCCTGTTAAACTGTCCTGTAGTTTATGCCCCCTTCATTTGAAATAACTCAAATGCATACATATATGCATACTGTTTATATTTTAAGCTGTAGCATATGTGATTTCTCATAATAACACTATAGCAGCACAAAATAAATACATTAAATACTTATCCATTCTCACACACATGTACACACACAAAAGAAAGACATAAACAATACATGCAAATGACAAAACATGTTATTCAAACAAGTGCAGTTCTCAGAATCAAGAAATAACTATGCAGAACAAATGTTTGAATTAAAACCAATAGACTATTTGGCCAAACGTTCAGACGAATTTAGATAGCAAATATAGTCTCCTGTTTAAATTGTTGCTATGAAACTTATTCTGTTGAAGTAAACTGAAACAAATGTTAAATTCCTTACTAATTATTTGATTTCTTACAATTTAGTCAAGTTTAGTCAGATGTGTGTCTGGTAAACACTAAAACCAGTATCTGGTGTTTTAAACCACATATTCCCATTGCACTGTGGGTTATGAGTCCAGGACACACAGGATGTGACTTACATTTAGACAAACAGAATAACAGTCTTTACTTTAGAACTAGTGCGGCATTTGTGGATCAGTTATCAGTTTCTTACCAAAGCTAACCGTAATTTCAATGATTTCAGATATAATAAGCAAACAAACTGAGTTGAAGACAAAACATTAGGGCAAATGATTTTAAAGTGAAGCTGGAGCACGGCAAATGCAATTTAATTCTACAGTGATATTAGCTGTATTTTATTATTTAATTGTGCTTTTCAATAAAAGGTGTGATGAGAAAAATGAATCACAAGCAAAAAGGATCTCATGGACAAGACTTTTGGAGATCAAAAAAGAGCCAGATCATTACAGGATAATGTCATAAACTCGTCCTACTCGCCCGAGCCACTCTCGCACTGCCTGCCGTACCCTGAGGTCAGTCACATGACAGGTAAGCTGACTGACGCAGGGGAACACCGCTGGCTGGAGGGCAATAAACGTGGGGTCCGGCAACAGTTGGATCTGATTTAGGATTGTAAGGACCATGTTGGTCCATGCCTGAGCAAAAAAAGCAAAACATATTAATATGCATATTAGAAAATATCAAGATCAGTGGAAAATGTGAGTGGTTATTGCCTGTGTAACACTTACTGAATCATGCTAGGAATACCTGCTATAGCATTCTGGTGGCTGTTAGGACATTGCTGTGTGATGCTTACCCACAATAAAAGAGCCCACCCAAGTCACAACAGAAATGTTTCCATTCAGATTATTAACAATAGCAATATTTAAGGTCAATGTAATTGCCTGGACATAGCGGGGAGCACAGTGATACATGATTGCTCCTAAAACAAAACCATTCTCCCAACCGAAATTAAATTACATGCCTGAGAAAGCATGCCTAAGTAGCCTTACACAACAAGATTGTAATTGCATGTTATTAACATCAAAAGACAAGTTAGCCGGTGCAAGACAAAGCTTGCAAACAGCGTGCTGCTGAGCCCTTATATCCGAGCGGCATGCATGCTGTAATTTACGGATGCGCATTGAACAGCAAGTGTTTTGCAGAATCTCAAGCAACAAGCATGTACCTAAAGCATAACAATTGTAGTACCAAAGCAGCGCAACCAGGCCTCGTTTTTGTTTGAGCTTTGGTAGACTCCATACGTAAAATGGCAGATAAGTAATTGCTATTGCAATTTAAATTGCAATATACATTTCCCCCAAATCTCTGTACTCTGCACCAATAAAATGCTACACTTTGTTTCACTATCAAATGATACAATTCAATAAATTTTATTTGAAAAGTATTCGTTGACATTTCAGGGTAATATCATGATAAATGGGATGCACTTGGTGCTTATTTCTCAGAAGTGTTTTTACTGTGTTCTACTTATACTTTATGCAAAGCCTTCCTGTCAGCCTACCTGTATCTGTGCTTCAGAATCTCTGAGTGAGATGTTATGGGAACTGGCCGTGGACCCAGAGCGAGGTCTTTTCTCTTGCCGCAGCAGCTCAGGCCCTGCACTGAAGGAGTGGCGCATGGGCCCCTGCTCCACTAACTGCTGGGGCCTCTGCAGCCCTGGGGAGTCCGGGCCCCGTAGAGTCTCAACCCTCTTCTCTCCCACCTTCACCTCTCTTGCAAATGTGGTGTGGTTGTGCTGTTGCTTGCGTTTCTTGTACTCTATCATCAGTTTGGTGATGGTCTTGTCAGTGGCAATGGTGTACAACTTATTTCCAGCACTTTCCCACCATTCCTTCTTTCTGCCCATGTCCCTCCTTTCCCCTCTTAGATGGGGGAGGCTTGCGCCCAGCCCAGCAGGGCTTTGGACCTCCTCTGATGGAGTCTCATCCGGATGCAGGCGAAAGCTGTCCTCAGAGGGCGTCCCGTGGCCTGACGGACCCCCAGTGGAGGGCGTGGAGGTCTCTGAATTAAAAAGGGGCAAGAAAAAAAGTGGGTCGGCCCGATGGGTGAGCTGCTCTCCGACAGTACTCTCCAAGTCTAGGTGCATTTGGATGTAGTTGCTGCACAGGTCCATACAGAGTTTGTGCAGGCGTCTGACCAGCCAGGCCCAGTCCACACTGCTGACGGGCTGCGTGCTTAGAGAGGGGATGCGGGCATGCCACTGACGCTTTTCCCGGGCTCGCGGAGGGCTCACCTGTGCCATCTCCTCAAAGATATCTTCGTCTTCAGAGGAGCACTGCTGCGAGGAGTCGGAGCCACCATCCTCTTCCTCAAGCAGGATCTTTTTCACCTGCTCCACCGTGATGTTCTCTTGGTTGGACAGTATGGCACACAGCAAAGCCTGAACAACATACATATATGCTCCATGAGGACATTTTACAAATGAAATGATTTGCTTTCAACTGTACCATGTTGAATACAAGGTACGTTTACCACATATTTTTCAGGTTATTTTCAGGTAACATATATATTTTACCCTTTTACGCGTACGTTTTAAAAATCCTAACTGTCCCCCTGGAGTGAGTTTTTTAAAGGCTGTTTTGGTTTCCATGGCGACGCATCAAGTTTGTCACCTGAAGATGGCGCTTTCATATAGACTGCGGCCAGAACGCATTCAGTTTCTTTTTCATTAAAACCTTCTTATTTGCAAAGATGGACAAAATCACAATAAAATATTGAACAAAAACGATGAAAACGGTCTATGCTTTATGTAGTCTGTGCTGTAATTAAAATATTTTTGTAATATCAGCATGAATACATGCAATAAATCCGCATATTTTCATTTCTAAAGTTCGCTATTATGTGTTATTAACGATATATTTTATTTATTGTTTACTTGCAAATGCTTTGAAAGGTTTTACTAGTTTAACCGCATTGGACGACCGATATGTTGACATTACTCTGCATTTATGAACTCTACATTTTATTGTGGTGTATCCCGTGGCTAAAAACACTGTAGGAGAAGCTATTTTAGTGAATATAAATGACGGCAGCTTCAAACGCATCTCCCTCTCTGTGCACAGCAAAAGCAGATTTAAATTGCATATTTTTTTCACTTCTAATGCTCTGTACATGAAATAAACACATAATTGCCTTAAAATCATTGTTTAACAGTCGGTTACGTCACTGTACATTCTGAAATCCCACATTTGGAATCGTACTCTCTGGGGCACAGACATTTGAAACCCAAATATGGGACCGTACGCGTCAAGCGGTTAAACATTTACAGTGGTGTGAAAAAGTGTTGGCCTCCTTGATTTTGTATTTTTTGCCATGTTTGTCACACTTTGTTTCAAAACATCAAACTAATTTAAATATTAGTCAAAGATAACACAAGTAAACACAACATGCAGTTTTTTAAATGAAGGTTTTTATTATTCAGGGAAAACTAAATCCAAAACTACATGCACCTGTGTGAAAAACTGTTTAAATAGGACCTGCCTGACAAAGTGAAGTACACCAAAAGATCCTCAAAAGCTAGACATCATGCAGAGATCCAAATAAATTCAGAAACAAATAAGAAAGAAAGTAATTGAGATCTATCAGTCTGGAAAAGGTTATAAAGCCTTTTCTAAAGCTTTGGGAATCCAGTAAACCACAGTGAGAGCTATTATCCACAAATGGCGAAAACATGGAACAGTGGAGAACCTTCCTAGGAGTGGCCGGCCGACCAAAGCGCAAGAGCGCAGCAACGACTTATCCAGAGTTCACAAAAGACCCCACAACAACATCCAAAGAACTGCAGGCCTCACTTGCCTCAGTTAAGGTCAGCGTTCATGACTCCACCATAAGAAAGAGACTGGGCAAAAATGGTGTGCATGGCAGAGTTCCAAGACGAAAACCAGTGCTGAGCAAAAACAACATAAAAGCTCGTCTCAGTTTTGCCAGAAAACATTAGAATGGTCCCCAAGACTTTTGAGAAAATACTCTGTGGACTGACGAGACAAAAGTTGAACTTTTTGGAAGGTGTGTGTCCCATTATGTCTGGCAATATGGTGGTAGTGTGATGGTCTGGGGCTGTTTCAGGACCTGGAAGACTTGCTGTGATAAATGGAACCATGAATTCTGCTGTCTAACAAAAAATCCTGAAGGAGAATGTTCGGCCATCTGTTCTAATCTGACCTCAAGCTAAAGCAAACTTGGGTTCTGCAGCAGGACAATGATCCAAAACACACCAGCAAGTCCACCTCTGAATGGCTGAAGAACAACAAAATGAAGACTTTGGAGTTGCCTAGTCAAAGTCCTGACCTGAATCATATTGAGATGCTGTGGCATGACCTTAAAAAGGCTGTTCATGCTTGAAAACCCTCCAATGTGGCTGAATTACAACAATTCTGCAAAGATGAGTGGACCAAAATTCCTCCACAGTGCTGTAACAGATTTGATTGCAGTTGCTGCTGCTAAGGGTGGCCCAACCAGTTATTAGGTTTAGGGGGCAAACAGTTCTTCACACAGGTTGTTCTCCCTTAATAATAAAAACCTTCATTTAAAAACTGCATTCTGTGTTGACTTGTGTTATCTTTGAGTAATATTTAAATTTGTTTGATGATCTGAAACATTAAAGTGTGACAAACATGCAAAAAAAGAAAAATCAGGAAGGGGGCCAACACTTTTTCACACCACTGTACATGCTATATGTCAATTCTGGTATCCTCGAGAATATGTCAAGTGGTTTTATTGTCATGATCAATACAATCCTTGTGCAATACCTGGACAACATTTTTAAAGAAATAATCTTTTTAATAAAGTTTAGGTTTAGAAGAACAAAGAAAGCCACAGAGGCCACGTTTGAATAACACAAGGCTGAGGATAAATTATGAATATATTTTGATTCTTGGGTAAACTAACCCTTGAGGGTTGATCGACAGATCACTTTTAAACCTGAAACATTTCTACACTGCACTTACCATCTGTAAATAACAATTATAATTATTTTAATTATTAAGGTTTAAATATAGATGATTTACTGAATAATGCAAATGAAATCTAAAAAGTCAAATCTTTCGTAAAACCAGCTAAAAATTGGTTTGAAAGAAATTTCCATTATTTAGTAAAGTGGTAACTTTGAGCTGACTTAAAAGACTGTAAACATACCTGAAAGTAAATATTGAAGCTCATGGCAGACTGGCGGTACAGGTTAGCGGCCCCACACACTCCTGAGACTTTCATGAGCAGATACTTCAGGCCTGGTCGAGTGTCAAACTCCCGCGCTGTGCGGTACGAATCCAGCAGCAGGTCAAAGATGATGGCCAGGTTTTGCATTGAAATGTAGCGGAGAAAGCCTGCAGCTTTGTGCTCGGACACTGCCGTGATTCTGCCCTGAGCCTCAGAGCTTCCAGAACCTTTTACAAACTCCTCTAAAAGGATATCATAGAGATTCTGCAGCAGTACTTGATGGGACAGCAAACTTACCACAAGAGTCCTGAAGGGAATCCTACACAGAGCATAGACAATTCACAAGGATCAGCGTTATGATTTGGATCATAAATGATTTGTTTTGGAGAGGAGGCATGTCAAATAAAACATCAGTTACATTAATACTATCCTGTTCTGTGGGAAAAAAATGCTCACTTATAGGGTTAGTTTACCCAAAAAATACACACACAAAATCCAGATGTGCATGCATCGAGGTGCTCTCGTGATAGCGTGTCGGAGACTGACAGGGAAGAGACGAATATGTTGATTAAAGTTGCTATTTGTTTCTTCTGCGGACAAAACGTATTATCGTTGCTTCATAAAATTAGGAATAAACCACTCTGATCACATGGACCATTTTAATAATGTCTTTACTACTTTATTGGAACTTGAAAGTAAAAATTACCATTATGTCTATAAGGGGTCCTGGAAGCTCATGGATAATATATATCTTCATCAAAAATATCTTCATTTGTGTTCCGAATACGCACCAAGGTCTTATGTGGCTGGAACAACATGAGGGTGAGTATATGACAAAATTTTCATTTTTGGGTAAACTAACCCTTTAACATCTTAAAAATATGAAGAATAAGAACAGAATGTCATGTAAGTTCTGTTTGCAGTGGCCTTACCCAATTTTTCTGTCAAGCAAACGAAAGAATAAAGAGAACAAAAGAAGAAATAACATCAAAAACATTTCAATTTAAAATGGAATACAATTACAAACATTTATGTAATAAATTGTATTTTATACAATAGATCAAATAAATAAAATCATCTCTTTTTGACTGACGGATTTCTTATATCACTACTGTGACCTACAAAAGACCTAAGAAGTATTATTTTCTTACAAACATCTAATATTAACTATAAGTTATAGCCTATATAATTAATATAAAATATCTAGAATGTAACCAATTCCACTAATCTAAATCATGGGGTGGTTGACTTCCTCACTGCCTAGCATGGTAATGAGCTGGCATCATGTAGTAAATAACATGAACAAGATGTATATGTTTGAATGTTGATCTGCTCACCTCTTCGGAGCATGACCGTTTGATAGCTGATCGGCTGGAAGTTCAATGATCAGCACACAGGACTGAGCATGCTCAAATCCTTCCTTGTTGCTTTGGGTTTTGGGGGAGCACTGTGTGTCCAGCATGAAGACCTAAGAGAAGACACAGTATTATACTGAATTCATCTATCAAAGATCATACACAAATCCACAAAAATTAAAATGCACTTTTCATTGTTGCAAACAGCTTTACATCAAATCATGAGCAGATATATGAAGAAAGAGAGAAACATGTACATTTTTGACAAATTGTAAAATAATTGTCTATAGAATTGTAATGAAACTGTAAGTGGATGTGCAGTTACAAATGACTATCGTTTATGTTACCATAGAGTGAGAGCTTCTAATAATAGTGTGAGTATATAAGTGCGGTATATGTTGGCGAACGGTGATATTGGGAGGTGTACAGGTACCTGCTGGGCCATGGCACGGATTCTCATGTACTCAGCCTCTACTGAGGGGGAATGTGAAGGAGCCGCAACTTTCACTTCACACGCATCTCCCGTGGAACTGTCCGATCCGCTCCGGAAACAAGCCAGCAGATTCTACCAAATGGAAGGAAATATAGGTCATGTGATGCGATGCAAGAGAACGCAGCATAGTGGCATGCTCTGTTGCTGTCTGCTACAATATCCTCTTAATTTCTGAGGTTAAAGAAGAACATGATATGGTAAAGTTTCTGGACGGCCTTATTCCAAAATTAATAGACTCGTCGAACCGGCAACTTTAGCTGTAGCGTGCACATAGGACTCCTAGTCAACGTTCCTACTCGACAGACAGACCCTAAACGATATTGGCCAGGTTTCTGTGTTCCACTGACAGGGACTTTGTGCTACGGGCCGCGAGGATCAAAGGCGAGCTGCGCTGGAGAAGCAGCATTACTCGGACTTCACTAGATCTACACAGTGAAAGCAAGATCGCTTCAAGGAATGAGCTTTACCATGCTAAGCTGAGAATCGAAGCAAAGGATGGTCGCAAGACTTTCTCATGCTCACGGCAGGCTATGGCTTTCACTGAAAACATTTTGATATTGTGTAGAGACTTAACCGGCCAAATGTTGAATTTCTCTAAGGGATCATAAAATTAGAGACAAACTGCTTACCCATGGGGGGGCCTGCAACAGAACCCCCTCGACTCCATAGAAGAACATTCCAAGGCACTGAAGAGACTTTCTCCTGTGCACCGACAGCCCCTGGCATTGGCCAGTTGACCTAACAAAGGCGTGGCAGCTGAGTCCTTAAGACCGACATGCACCGAACAATCTTTGCTCACAACGAACAATCTTTGGACAAGTCCATCCTTCGTAGGACTTCTCCTTCGTGCTTCTTCTTCGAGACTTCTTTTTCGGCAACTTTACTTCGTCAGACTTCGACTACCTTCGTGAAACTTCGAATCCACCGGGACTCTCTCTCCGCGCTTTAACTGTGCGATACTGTAACTGTCTCTGTAGTATTGTAGTATTGGTCATGGACTGTTATTTTTCAAGGCCAGAAGAATAAGGCGTTCATTAAAGTTACATGCGATCGGCTGAACGCTCGGCGGACGAGTGCTCTGGAGATCACTATAGTAAATTGTGCTGTGACAGATAATGCTACAAGATACATATACTTAATAACCTTTAATTCTGTGTACTTCCATAAATATAAATAAATAACTACTCCATAAAACTGAATAGTGTTTTAAATAACACCTTTCTAGTTTCGCTACAATTGTTTTTTCTTAATTTTTTTAAATTAAAACATTTTTCTCTTTCTACGAAAATGTTTTAATAGCTAACATCTATGCCCCCAATCTGGATGATCAGAAATTTTGATCAGCCAGATTGCAAGTAGGAATGAAACATTATGAGATTGTGTTGGGTGAAGACTTTCATTTACTAATGGACCCACTCCTTGACCACAGTATCTCAAGAGTATATAATATTTCTAAGGCAAAATTGACACTACATAGAATGTGTAAATACTTTGGCCTTAATTATATTATATGTGACCCTGTCTGTGAAAACCATGCTAAAGTGTAAAAATCTAATTCTGAGATAATGAGCCTCAAAGTTTGATTTCACCTATTAATTTCACTATGATTTCAATCTTCTTTACATTATGTAAAATCATTTTTGTAGAAAACAGAAAAAACAAGAAAATGACTTTAGCTGGGTTTTCACAAACACACCTTCTCTGTCAGGGTCACATTTGGAGACTCTTGAATCCACAAGGAAAGGACTATTCTTTCTATAAGGACAGATTCTTTAAAGACATTTGCAGATTTTTACATGGATCTCTATACATCAACTTTATTTTCAACTGATAAGGATATTAGTCATTTCTTGGTCTGTTACACCTTTAGTAACTAAATATTATATACTGACCGAATATTATAAGATGAACCTAATGAAGCCTACTGGATACATCTGTATAAGTGATGGTATAACTTTGTTTAAGCAATTGGCAAGGATCTTATCATATCTAGTTGAATCAAAAACATTGGCCGGTAGCTTTTACAGTCGCTCAAACCCTTGTCCTTTTTAAGTATAAGACTTTTGGCGCGGTTGATCTGTTTTGTGTTGGTCTGTTGACCTGTTTTACCTATAATGTTCCGTATTGATTATAAAATACTGCTTCTTACCCACAAAGCTTTAAATGGGTTCGCTCCCGCGTACGTAACCAGTCTCTTATCCTACTATAATTAATCACACCCTTTAGGGTATAAGAAGATTCATTCTGTGTTCTGCAGCTACACGTTGGTGACATTTTGTTAAGCTCATGCTGGTTTAACATTTTTCACTCAGTCCAAAGAAACACCATTACTTGAGAATTGTTATTGTGTTACAAACCTTCACAGGCTCCAGGGTGGCAGAGAATGCATCCTGTAGGGCACAGCATGCTAACCGCCACATCTCCTCAGAAAAGACAGGCCCCGCTGTTACCAGAACATACCTGCAAAACAGATCAACAGACCAACACAAAACCTCTTTAACACGTCTACTGCTATAGTACAAAAGATCACTCTAAATAGAGGTACAATACATTAATCAGGTTTTGCTCAACATTTTTAACACATTTTACAGAAAACAAGGATTCTGGATATTGTCTCCAGATCCACTTAATACATAAGCAACTCGCACACCTAATACAGGAGCAGCCCACTCTGGATATTGTCTCAGCTGGTTCAGCCACACAGCACACCAGCAGTTTGAAGAGATCTTTTACCATCAGGTTAATCAGACTCTCATAGCCAATATCTACAAACAGAAAAATACACAAAGATATTCATAAAGTTTCACCACTTCATAAATTAGTTATCAACCATATTGTTAGATTTAGGTGTTTTAAAATGCTTTTAATGCCTGAACTAATAAATGCATTATATAACATTTACTGTTCATATTGTATTTAGTATATCAGCTCTCTGCACATGCCATACCCTCTCCCACTCAAGGGCTCCATCGCCTGAGTACTTCTCCAACCGAGTCCTCTGTGTCGCAAAAATAATGTAAATGTGCAATGTCCAAGTGATCTTCACCTGATTGGATAAAGCTGTGAATATGTTCCACCACCAGCTCACAGGACAGTCCGATGGCATGCTTAAAGTTTGCAGCAGCAATGTCCCAGTACGAGTGGTCACCATGACTTCTCTGTAGCCACAGTGACATCACAGGGAGGAGGAGCTGAATGACAGAGAAGATGGCAAAGCCGGGGCCTACAAAACACAAGACTTTATTTAGGCAATATTGTGTGGTTTAATATGATAAGAAAAGTGAAATAGTAAACCGTTTAGAGAGGGAAAAAGACATGGGATCAGTAAAATAAGCATGTGTAGTGGCCATAGTTCTTAACAGGTCTTTTTGGGCATGCTCTTTTATGTGAAACGGTAAAGTCTTATTTGCAATATGGCATCTGACCTGGTATCTTGGTAACTTCCCGCAGGAGTTCAAACAGCAGCTGAAGAGTAGGAGGCTGATGCTGACGGGGACAGTTTGACACGGCTGCCGTCAGCTGCTCCAGCAAAAGAATCCACACTTGTATCAGACCTGTACACATATACATGTAAAACAAAACATAATTTATATTAACAAGATGTGCCACTGCTATTACTATGAATGGGTCAGTTTCCAATGCTCATTTTCCACCTTCCAGAACCAATGGACAATCCGTAAAGACTGACATTTCTCTGGGGAGGGGCTGTTTACTGAGGCGCTAGCCAACAAGTGATCTCGAAAAATGTCAGATTCAATTGTTGGTTGGAAATATGTTATTTCATTGCGATTTTTGCGTGCAATTGAACAAATATCTGCCATCCCTCATTAAACTGTTGCCTTGTCACAACTGAATGTGAAGAAAAGCTATAAAAATAATCACCTGTGTCATCATCAAACTCGGCTAAAACACAGTCCATGCCGTCCTCGCTGCTCACAGAGCGCTCCTGGGCTTTCAAGGGCAGACTGGCCAGTCTCGCACCCAAGAACACAGGCTTAGAAGGCATCTTGTAGATTTTGGCAAGGAGCTTGACAAATTCAAGGTAATGCAAAAAGTTAAAAAAGGAATAAGACACCAAAGTGTCTTATCTAATGCTTTATCTTATATATTTATCTAATGCTTATTGCTTTAGATGCTTTTTTTCATGCTTTATTTTATAATATGCTTTATCAATATTTCTTATTTTCTTCTTATTATTATTATACTAAATGGTGGATACTAAATGAACAAAACACAAAGTATATTATCAGAATAAAAGTGATAAATTGGAGTGAATCATGTTAATTCATTTTCAGGTTTAAATAATATAATAAAAAATAGCTTTTAATTTGAAGTCAAACCATATACACTAGGTATAGAAAATAATCTTCCCTTCAAAATAATCACATTATGTTGCTTTAAAGCTTGAAATGAAGAGACATGCAGCTTTTGCTTTATCCAGCTGTATTTACTCACAACATTGAAGTGAAAGATATACAGTAACAGCAACAGGTCAGATAACAGAAACACCAAGTTCTATAAATGATCCAAAAAAGACTTGTCAACTCAACCAGGTGTTGGGTAGAGCAACTGAAGCAAATGATTGAAGCTAGAGAAGAATAAACATTTTTATTAATAAGTAAACAGAGTTAGACAGTGGAAAGGAAAACAGTTAGGCATTAGTCAGGTGAATGCTGAACAGATGTAATTTGAAGCGAGCAAATTTTAAAGTCTAAATGTGCAAAGTTGGTAGAAATGTCTGTACTTAAAGCAAAATATGGTTTAACAAAAGCACATGGGGTGCTCCTTAATCAAACTCAGTGATTCTGTGTTTTTATTTTTCTATTTTTCTGACCTGTTGCTGTTATATCTTTCACTTGGATGCTGTACAGTAAATTGAGTTAATACTGCTGGATGAAACAAAAACCGTGTCTGTCTTCTTTTCAGGCTGCAACGCAACAAAATGTGATACTTTATTCTTATCTTATATATTCTTTTCTATTATTTCTTGGTTCTAAGCACAATAAACATAACACTGTAACAAAACTGTAAATCAGTTTAGTTTACTTTATGGACATGCTGTGTACCTGTGAACATTTTCTCAAATAGTCCAGGGCAGGCAGGCACAGATCGGTAGAGCTGTATCCACTTACATGAACACAATCTCCAATCTCCTTGTAGTCTACTTCTCCTACAAATAATCAGACACTTTTATAAAGCTGATTTTTAACAGTATACATTGTGAAAATCCCACAGAAATAAAATTAAAATGAATTAAATTGGATGTACACGTGCGCAAGCACTTAGCATTTTTTGAGAGTTGCGCGGAAAGTTGAAAAACGCTGCTCTTTAAATTGCCCGCACCCGCCGTTTTTAGAACAACGGCTTTGGGCACTGTTGGTTTTTCTTCCCTGCCACTAAGGGGGCGCTGCTGAGCTACATAACTTAAAGACAAAGAGGAAGCCAGTCTGTTGGGGAGAGGTAGGAATGGCCTACCTTATCTTGACTCACATTGTGTTTTGTGGGAAACTTTTGTTTATTGCCCAGCATAAGTGAGTAATGCTTTATTTCTTATTTATGTGATTTAATTTTTTGTATATGTGTGCTAAAACCTTGTATTGTTTGTTGTAAAGGGGCCTCAGGTCATGTGCCTATGGTCTAGTAGGTTAGCGTCAAGCGCTAATTCCATATGAAAAGGTCTGATTACAGGGCCACATAAGGCTTTCAGTGTTTTCACTCATGGTGGATGAAGGCCATGGCATAGAGGAGCTACAAAAACATCTACCAGTGTGAAGTCCTGTTTATGGATGGTGTTTCACAAGGATTGTATATTTGTATTGTTTCTTTTGGGGGAATCTACGTAAACTTTGTGCATTTTTCAAGCCTTCAGTGTTGTGGATTTTCAGATTAGTTTTCGAATATTCCGATATTAACACAATTAAGACATACTCTGATTAATAATCTACCATGTAAACAGAGCTTTTTGATTACCTTACTCGAAGAAAAACAAACTGAATTAAGACATGTGGAGTATCCTTATTTTAGTCACATTATCTAAGTGTGGTTATACCTCAGCGCACAGCATGATGACATCTCATACAGTACGTGCTTTTACATGCCTTAAAAATAATGTGATTAAAGTCGGCATTATTACATCGCATTATTTAAATCGAAGTATTGTGTTTACATAAGGTAAAATATAATCGCAATATTGCCAAAATCCCTTTAAAATCGCATTCTGAGGGTGCATGTAAATGTAGTCGGTGTCGCATGAGGACATATGTAACATGTAAACAGTGGCAGCAGTCGCAACAGCCTTATCATGTGAAGACGGAATAATGTAAAGACCTTTTTTCCACACCTCTCGCACTACATTTACATTTAGGCATTTAGCTGACGCTTTTATCCAAAGCGACTTACAAATATTAGGAGACAATAAAGCGACACATCAAAAGAGGCAACAATAGTACTAAGAAGTGCCTTCCTAAGTTTACAATGTTTGCAGTGCTATATAAGTACCTGTAGAGGAAAGAAAAAGGTTTTTTTTTGTTCGTGAAAGAGGTGTGTTTTTAGCTGTTTCTTAAAAGAGGTGAGGGATGTGGCAGATCGGATTGCGTTAGGGAGATTATTCCACAAGCAGGGAACAGAAAAGGAGAAAGAACGAGAGAGAGAGATTTAGTGCCCTTCTGTGAGGGTACCACCAGTCGACGTTCGTTCGTTGAGCGCAGGGTTCTGGATGGGTTGTAGATGTGTAGAAGAGAGTCAAATTATTAAGGTGCAGAGTTTGTGACGGTTTTAAATGTCAGCATTAAGGATTTGAATTTAATGCGGGCAGCAACCGATAGCCAATGGAGAGAGATGGAGAGAGATGAAGAGAGGTGTGACGTGCTTGTTTGGGTTCCTGGAAAACAAGTCTTGCTGCTGCGTTCTGTATCATCTGGAGTGGCTTGATTGCTCGTGCAGGAAGACAGACCAGAATAGCATTGCAATAGTCCAGTCTAGAAATTACCAGGGATTGAATTAGCAGCTGGGCGGCGTGCTCTGTGAGATATCACCTGATCTTCCTGATGTTGTAAAGTGAATATCTGCAAGACCGTGATATCCTTGAGATGTGTTCGGTAAAGGACAGTTGGTCATTGAAGATTACACCAAGGTTTCTTACTGATTTAGATGGTGTAATGGTTGTGTTGCCGATTTGAATTGTGAGGTTGTGTTATGTTGTGTTGTAGGTGAGGCCAGAAGTACCAGGAGCTCAGTCTTGGCTAGGTTTAGCTGGAGGTGGTGTTCAGTCATCCAAGATGAGATGTCTTTCAGGCAGGCTCCAATGTGTGATGCTATTGTGGGATCGTCGGGTTGGAAAGAGAAGAAAATCTGGGTGTCGTATGCGTAGCAGTGGTAGTCGAAGCCGTGTGATTGAATGATGGGTTCCAGGGATGTTGTGTTGATAGAAAAAAGGAGAGGCGCAAGAACAGATCCCTGAGGAATGCCAGTGGCCATGGGATGGGCTTTGGACAGCCCCCATTCCATGACACCCTGAAGAACCTGTCTGAGAGGTAAGATTTAAACCACTGTGATCCCTAGCGATGAGAGAGATGTCAGTAGGATCTGGTGGTTAATTGTATCAAAGGCAGCAGAATGAGGACGTAGGATTTAGACTCATTTGCCAGCCACAGTGCCTCAGTGACTGGAATTGGATGTTCTCCTGTCATCCTTTCCAGAAAATGGCACACCTCTGGTTGTCCTTGGACATTTCAACATCCACCTAGATAAACCTCAGGCTGCCGACTTCCACAATCTGCTTGCCTCGTTGGAGGTGGTAAAATTAAAAACTTAAACTGACCCTCAGATGTATCAATCTCTTCTCTTTATAGGCTTGTATAACAACACTGCTTAAGAAACCAGCTCTTAATCCTGCTTCTGTGGAAAACTACAGGCCAGTGTCTCTCCTGCCGTTCATTTCTAAAACTCTGGAGTTTTCACCCAACTCTCATCATTTCTCACACAGAACAACCTCCTGGGCAACAACTAGTCTGGCTTCAAAAGTGGCCACTCCACTGAGACAGCCTTACTCTCAGTCATCGAGAATTGTAGAACTGGCAAGAGCAGCATCCAAATCATCAATGCTCATCCTGCTGGACCTGTCTGCTGCTTTTGATACATTCAACCATCAAATCAATATGACATCAATACTTGTGGTGTTGATTACTTCAGAATTAAAGGAGCTGTTTCTTGGGGATTCCACTGTTGTTAGTGCATGGTACAGCAAAAAATTCACCATGGCTGGAAACATGCTTTTAAAAGACCTTCGGGATAAAGTTAGGAGAAGGCTACAAAACCATTTTGAAGGCTTTAGCCATCCCTAAGAGTACTGTTCATAGCATCTTTAAAAAGTGGAAAGTGCATGGCACCACCAGCACATTGCCCATATCAGGCTGTCCATCCAAATTGGATGACAGGAGGATATTGATATGAGAAGCTACCAGGAGGCCAAATGTAACTGTAATGAATTACAAGGCTTTATGGCTGGATCTGGTCAGTCTGTGCATGTGACAACTATCTCCTGTATGGCAGGGTGTCACGAAAGAAGCCTTTCCTAAAAAAGAGTCACACTGAGTCTGTTTGTGCTATGCAATAACACATTTGGAAGAGTCTGATGGCAGTGGTGCTACGGTCTGATGAGACCAAAATTTACCTATTTGGACTGAACCTCAAGCGCTATGTTTAGCGAAAAGCAAACACAGCACATCACCGAAAACACACCATACCTACTGTGAAGCATGGTGGTGACAGCATTACCTTGTGGGGGTGTTTCTCTTTAGCTGGGACTGGGCGATTGGTCATGACTGAAGTGAAAATGGATGCTGCCAAGAACATCACAATTTTTTAGGAAAACCTGCATCCCTCTGCTAGACCGCTGAAGATGAGCAGGTCATTCACCTTCCAACACGACAATGACCCTAAACATACTGCTAAAAACTGGAAAAGTTGATTTTGATTTGATTTCAGGCTGTATGCCAAATAAAGTAACTATTTCAAAGGGGTATGACAATTTTCTATTGGCACTGTATATTCTTGCAAACACCTTAATCATAATATTGTTTTATTCAGAATAAGGTAAATAATTGGATTACTGATGTCTATGTAAACGTAGTCATTGTGTAAATAGTTTAAAAGAGCAGAACTCACCTAAACCTTTAACAAACTTCATAAGGCACATGATGTAGTCAGTGGCTGCATTGGCAAACACCTGAATGTTGTCAGTATTAATGAAGGCTTCAAAGACATCAAACACCGGTGCCTGCGACTTCCCTGCATTAAAAAAAAGTAAGTGGCAATTTTAATATAAAAGGAATCATCCAGTTATAACTCGCTTAGAAAAGAAATGATGCTGTTCTGCAGCAAGAGCATAAAACAAATGCATAACAAAATGAAAGAAGATTAGGAATGAGGCCTGATGCACTGGTTGCTTCTTGTGTAGCTTTACAGATTTTAATGGTAGCAATTTTGAGCAGTTTACATCTGTTGAAGACAGAACTGTATGTCTGAAATTATGTAAAAGCAAATTTTGGAGTCTGTAGGTTGATGCTATAGATTGCAGAATATGTAATAGGGAATTCCAGCATTATGGATGAACTTGAAATACATTCTTTATTACCAATATATTACAGTCCAAAAATAAAAGTCTGTATATTTTCTATTTAAGAGGAAAATACGCATGCAAACCAGAAGCGATTATACCCAACAATTGGAGAACGGCTCTTTAAAGAATGGGATATTTCTGAAAACTTTTTCATGGTAAGGTTGACATTTGCATGGATTCCCTATTACAAGTTACAAGATGAGGTATGTAGTGTTGCATTGAAAGCACACAGACCCATTGAATATTCTCCTATCAGGTAATCCTTCATGTCCGTCTTGGTTCCATGTACAGTTCTGAGAGCACTAAACAGCGGCCTCCATCCAGACTGTATCTGTGCTGAACACATCTCCACCAGCTCTCCAATAGAGGTAATCACCTAAATACCATGAAAGAAACACACATTAAAACTTCATCATACATTTACATTTGTATGCATTTAGCAGACACTTTTATCACAAGCAACATTGCATTATACCACACATTTTTGTATGTGTAATCTCATGGATCGAACCCATGACCTTGGCATTGTCAGTGCCATGCTCTAAATCCTGAGCAGGAATTATATTGAAAATATACTGCAGCACTGAGACTGCACAAAACAAGAACTTTTGAAGAGTATTCTGGTCACTCTTTTCCATATACTTATAAACAGCGCTTTCAAGAAGTCTCTCTACAGAAGACACATCTCTCTATAAAAGACTTCTCTCTATAAAAGCAAAAACCAAGCCAGAGGAGCATTCTATGCCCCCAAAGGAGCCAGCAGGGACTGGGAGACTGGTCAGGGTTGAGGGAAAGCATAATAAAGCAAAGTACACAAACATTCCTGAAAACCAAAGATTCACCATTCACTATGACAATGACCCTAAGCACACAACCAGGACAACACAGGAGTGGCGTAGGGACAGTTCTGTGAGTGTCCTAGAGTGGTCCAGACAGAGCCCTGACAATCAAACATCTCTGGAGACACCTGAAAATAAACATCCACTGACTGTCCCCATACAACCTGACCAACCTTGAGAGGTTGCATTGTAGTTGTAGTTGTAGTTGCAGTTGCAGTTGCGCGTGGCATAATGGGGATATACCGCAGAGCCAGCAAGACTGCATTGATTGATAGTTCAGCAGAAAGTCCACTCGTGACTCACCAGTCTCACAAATGTGTTGTGTAGTGCACCGACTCAGTCCTCAGGTTTGTGCTTCTTAATAACTGTCAAAGAATCAAATCTGCCCCAGTCGAAGTGTACAGTATAACCATAGATTTTCACAAGTTATGGAGTGAACGTGTCACAGCTTGTTTCCGCAGTAGAAATAACGAGAAATACTATAAAAATTGTTCAATTCACATAAAACCAAATGTAATAATTTAAACAAAACATATAACATTTTCATAGACTGTGCAATAATTAGAAATATATCTTATGTGAGCTTGTTGCAATCCTTTTGTGGATAATAGACAGGCAAACTCTTTATTTGTTTTAATAATTATTAGACGCATGCAACTAGGTTACTTAGACATTAGTTATTAAATTTAAAATGACTAAAACTAAATAGTACTCTAAACGAATACAATTTTAAAAAGAATGACAAAACATAAAATTTTACAGAATTCATGCTGCAATAAAATTGCTTTAAACCCAATTTACACAGAGCCTTCATCCCAAGAAACTGCCGTTAAAAGGCCAGAATGCCTTCTGTGTACATTTAAACACTAATACTAAACACCAACACTTAAACACTAAAACTGCTATATCCGCTTTTCACACCCCTCTCCCTAAGGGGTCCATTGAAAGACATCCATTAGTAGTTCATTTCCTGTTTGACACTTTGAGGATGAGGCCTCACACTCAAGTTAGAGTTCTGACATGGGATTTAGCGGTGGTTTTAGATAGGTTTCCTTTGGCACCCTTCAAGCCTATTGAGTCTAGTTCAGATAAACATCTATCTCTTAAGATGGCTTTTATTGAGCTATTACCTCTCTGAAGAGGGTAGGCGACCTTCAAGTACGATCTGATTCTCCTTCAGTTCGCTCCAGGAAAATGAAAGCTATTCTTCACCCAAGACGAGGATATACAATAATGTGGCCAGGGCCATGATTCTACAGGCCTTTCTTCATCACAAGTCAGCAGACGACTACATCTTCTATGCCCCGTTAGGACATAGGAAGAATATGTCATGAGATCTTCTTTTGAGAAGATCTGACCAACTTAAGAATAGAGGTCAACTGGCCTTTAAGCATTAGCAAATGGATTGTAGAGGCAATATCTTTAGCTTATGAGGTGCGTGGAATGCCTTCACCTTTGCTAATTATGGCACATTCTACCAGAAGTATGGCCTTCTCTCAGGCCCTTTCAGCTGGGGCTTCCATGCAAGATAATTGTGATTGTGTGGTCCTCACCACAAATGTTTATTAGGTATTGGACCTCTCCTCTCTAACTGGCTCTCAGGTTCTTATGTCCTGAGAGGCTCTCAGGTTCTTATGTCAGGTTCTTATGTCCTCATTGTATAGCGTCATTTCATTCCCCAAAGTGTCATTCATGACGCAGTGTAAAGTTTCCTCGACAGGAAACGTCTTGGTTACGACTGTAACCATGGTTCCCTGATAAACGACCGGGTCTTTAATGTTGTGGACCTACTTTTCTACCAGTACTGGACATCTTGTTCAGATACATGATATCATGAATTTACCAACAGATTAAAAAAATCAAAACCTGACTTCCTCTGCTAGATATCCTATAATTGGCAGTGGTTAGATCTTCCAGCAAATTTGTTCAAAACAAGCATCAAAATCAACACAAAAATTGATAATTGAGCCATAGCGTCCCAGTTCCGTGACCTAAACCCTATAGAAAATTTAGTGAACAAAAGAGGAGAGAGCACCAACATTTAAATGCTTTGGAGAGGTTTTTTATGGAGATCTCTTGCAGGGCTTGAAATTAACTTTTTAACTTGGTAGCACTGGTGCTAAATAGGCTCTAAATTTTGGAAATTCTGTTTCAAATTTAATCGCCAGAGGCAAGCCTTGGTTTCACTTCCTCAGCATCCATTTTCGCATCTTTCTCACGCTAATCCAAACGCATCACATGACCGCTCATTTACCGCACTAATCGGAGCACAAGCCCGAGCCCGTGTAAAATGATAGAAATTAAGCCCGAACCCGACCGAACCCGTCAGGATTAGTGTGAGAAAGATGCAAAAATGGATGCTGAGGAGGTGAAATGGAGGTTTGCCTCTGGCGATTACGTTTTAAACAGAACTTGATTTTAAATCTTTTCAAGATTTTGCTTTGAACCAATGCTACATTGTAAAAGAGCTATCCAAATAAACTTTAACTTAATAGAATAAAATTTATATTTATATAAAATTAAAAAAAAAATACAATTTATATTTATATAAAATAAATTTTTTTATGTCACAGTGGCAGACCTGATCTTGGACATCCTCATCGCAGAGCTCCAGCTGCATGATGTGCTCAAAGGGTCTGAAGAGGGCTTCATTGAAGTGAAAGTGTGGAAGCTCCGCCCAGCTGCTAAGAACCTCCATCAGAACATCATGAATGAAAGACACAGCCTTCTGAGATACATGACGTTCCTTGTGACAGGCCGCCTGTCGACAGAACATCAAAAAACTGTATTGGGGAACACAACCTCAGTTACAACAACTAACTCCTATGTTCTGTAATGAAGGTAAAGAAAATATTTTTCGTTTTCCACTACATGGTTGTAGTATAAACATGGCCTAAGTCACAGGGGGCTTTGGTTTTTATACCTCCACTAGGTGCGGTGCCACAACACTCCAGGCTCGCATCATGTGAAGCAGTGGCCGGTTCTTGTTCTTCACAATCCACAGCATGGCCTCTCCCAGCCGGACGAGATGGAGGGCACTGCACTTGTCCTGGGTTGACTTTGCCTCCCCTGTTGAAAACTCAATGAGATGAAGGCAAGAAGCACAAGTCTACACTCGAAAAGCACTAGAAAACGACTTATTGTACATCACTCCATGTGCATATTTCTGAGTACTGGTTGCATATGGATGTTTATACAAAAGGGATTCAACAATTTCAACTCTTAAAGATAAAAATGTTAGATATTTTTCAGCAGTACTGAAAGAAGGTGCTTAAATTGAAATTTCCAGAAAAAGTAAGGTCATATGTAACACTACAACCCTGGGATTTTCTTTAATTAGATTTCTTACAATAACTTATTAACTTAATTAAACTTAATTAACTTAATAACAGGCTTTAGCCCTTCTAAGTTTCTGCCTAGCCCCCTAAAAATTGTAATTTATTTTGCAGATAGATCATCATGACATCTGTGTAGTTCTTAATTATTAATGCAGTTTACATGTTGCGGGAGCAATTCAAGTTGCTTTCCTGTCCACTGTAAAGTATTTATATCCAATAGTCTTAGTATTTATATCCGAAGTTCTTACCTAATTGTTTATTTAGCTAAAAAGGTTAAATCAACTAATTTACATTTAATTGTTTTTTTATTTTATATTTTTAATCACACCCTCATTGGGGGTTGAGCCCCCATAATATTAAAAACTTAGAATCGCCCCTGCTTTAAAGTAATGAGACAAAACAGTTTGCCCCCAATCGGTGGCAAAGGTGACAATGCTTTCTGGTACCTGGCATGGCTAAGGAATAGTCCCCGGTTTCTGTGACTGAATCGAAGAGTTGAGACTGTGAAGCTTTTCTGAGCTGGTGCAGAAAGCCCACAAGGCCCACCAGGTTCAGTTTACTCACGGCATCCTCAAAGAGTCTACAGAAAGCACAGGATACTACACATTAAAACAAAGACACATGATCAGAAATGATTAGTTAGAGATAATGCACAGCCAGTCGGCTGTTATTGTATAATAAACACTGACAGGGTGATGAGGACCCCTAATTATTACACATCTTGCCACATGAGTAAATTATTGGACACAACATATTGATTCAAAATATTTTATTATATTATTAGTAACAAATACAAACTTTTTGTGAGAACGTTTAAACTAATTTGGTTTAATCTTTTGCAATATCATGTCATAAATTATTTTTTTGGTGTGTAAATAATTTTTAAGGTAAAAATGACCCTGTGTTGTTAGTTTTAGGCGGTTGTAATCTGAATATAACATACCTTAGAATGACATGACTGGACTTATTCTAAGAATGATGTGTTATAATCTGTGATAACAACCGGCTGGTGATTATTATACCTACTTCAATGTCACCTTCACAAACAAGTCAAGATTGCTGAAATTGCGCCAGATCTTTACTTTCCCTCTGTCCAAATTATTTATCTTTTTCACAATGACACTTTCACCCTATAACACAAGTTGCACATTACAAGAGCTAAACTAACAGTGCAAAATAAAAAGCTGTTGAAAATCAGATAATCCATTAGGATCACTGATGACAAATGTAATCTGCACTGGATATTCTACTTTATATCAACAGCCACTCGAACAGGCAACTCGAGACTAAATGTTCAGAATGTACAGTAAGCCCAGGATAAGATATGATGGGTGAATATGTTGTCTCTGTACCTGTCAGCTTGTGTGGAAAGGGTGCAGACGGCTTTGGCCGCAATGGTGCCTGTGAGCAGACTTCCTCGCCGCAGGTCAAAGCCTTTACAACAGTCGCTTGCCCTCAAGAGCTCCTGAATGGACAAGGGCTGGATGACAGGATGGCTGAGGCTAAACTCCAGCTCAGGACTGACCTCTCCACTTATCTCTAGCTCCACAGCCATGACCTGCTGGGCCTGAGTGATGGCCATAGGAGGCTGAGAGCCACCGTCACTAAAGTGACTGTGTTCCAGTGAACTAACATACTCGATTACTCTAGAAAACATTCAATAAAAACAAACTCGGCTTATGTGGCTGAGTGACACTTGAATAGTTCACCAAAATATGAAAATCTCTCAGATTTATTCATAGTTTTTAATAACTAAAAACATAATGACTTTTATACTGTACAGACTGTATAAGTCATTTAGTATGATAAGTAGAAGTATAAGATGTTTTCTCAAGGGAACCAAAAAAATGCACGCACAGGTATACATATACAGTATATACACATATGTATGTAAACTTAAATATCTAAAAAAAGTTAAATTAAAAGTTAAATTAATCTCACATTGACTAACATTGAACATTGTTTACTTACAACTGTTTTATCATACTTAGTCACATTTACACAGTAAAGATGGTGTTGCCCAATGCCAAATGTGTGTATTACTCAGTCCCTCCAGAAAAACGCGGATTTTTTTTGTGATTGTTGCAGGCAAAAATCCTTGATTTTGCGGCACGTTTTCTTAAAAAATGTGATGGAATATGCGGGATATTTTTGCAATTTTATGCGATCAAATTGCGGGAACTTGCAAAAACTGCGGTTTGATGAGTGAAAAAAAGGTGATTCCCCCAACACCCTATTAATTCTCACTAGGCTACTACCTTAATGTAAAGAGTCATTTCTTATTACTTCCTATGATAAGCAAGCATACTAAATCACAGAATATTTAGACTTTGGCTGATTATGCATTAAATCAGGCGTTTGCATAATCGCGTTTTTCTGGAGGGACTGATTACTCTCTGCTATATTTACTGATATTACGCACCAATTATAAAAGGTTGATCTGTGAGTGTTGTACCTGAACACATGAGGCCAGCAGTCATGATTGTGGCTGCCCATTTCCAGCCCGACATTGAGTATAGCATCCATGCAGAGCACATGGGCTGTGTGCAACCTCACGCCCTGACAACGACCCATCTGCTCCAGTTTCTGCTCAACACGCTGCTTAACTGTAACAAAGACACATCTAGGTTACACACAAGTTTTTAAATTAATGATACAGTACATAAACACCTAAAACCTGCTGAGACATGTAAAAAAGGTCCTATTCATTTGTTAATGACAGACAAATGTTCTCTCCTTTACTTTAAACTGGGTGGTAGTAGAAGTGGAATTAGTAGAACTATTATTGAAAAATCAATTTTTATAAGCTGTTTGAACATTAAAGGTGCCATAGAATGGAAAACTGGATTTACCGAGGTATAGATGAATAATAAGAGGTCTGTACATAGAAATGACATATCGTGAGTCTCAAACACTATTGTTTCCTCCTTCTTGTGTTAATCTCGTGCATACAAAAGACCGCAAAAAATAGCCAAATCCCAACGTAACACAGACTGTGATGTTACAGTCGGTATGTATGCCCCCAGAAGTTCTGCAAGTACATTATTGTGAAGAAACTAATCTCTCCGTCGTTCACTCCGGTAACGATATGTTTGCCAGTAGTGGCAAGTCTTATGGCTACAACAACAAACACCCGAGTTCGAGACCCATCTCTGCAAGTCTTTCATTTTGTGCTATGGTGATATAGGCAACAACAGTAATGGGCTTTTCACATTGGGTGAGATGCAATGACACTTGGGATTAAAAATAAAATAGATCCCTATGAAGCCCTTTACACTGCGTGATGATTTGCGCCGTTTGAAAGCAATGGGGTTTTTTTTCGACCCGTGTGTCGTTTTTTTTTTTTCGCCCTGCAGTAAAACACGCCATCTAATTCAATTTAAGCTTTAGGTCACGTGCCCGGAGCCGCAGTTGTTGCACAAAAGAGCTACACGGTGGCGCTGAAGCGCAGACTGTTTTCAAAACCAGTTTACACAGCATAGAGAAAGAATGAGTGTTAGAGCTTTAGAGAAAGAGCAGCAAAATGCACCAAAGCAGCTTTTATTCAAAAGACACAAACGCTTTACATGATTAGCAGATCGGATTGAGGCATTTACATCACATATTTAACAGTGTATCACTATCCCGGACGTTCGTCATCAAAGTCTTTTATTCATGGTGAGTAGCGACACCTTGTGTGCAAATGTGAATTAGCACAAGGCAAGTCATTGTTTCGTGTCCAGTGTGAAGGATAGGCTCTCTGGCGATTCGCATTGCTTTATCACAACGCGTTCAATGTGAAAAAGCCTTTACACTACTGAGCAGCTCTAGTGACAAGAATGTCTCCTAAACAGACACGTTTAATGTGTTTTGTTGTTGGATGTAAGACTGAAGAGAAAAGTCACGCATCAAAACTTTGTATACTTAATGAGCTCGAATGAATGACATTTAAAGCATGGATTCTTAAAATCTGTCACAGACACCCAAATACAGGCCAAGATCATACACCCAGCTTAAGAGACTCACTTTCAAGCAGTTCAATCATTAGTGCATCACTGCATAAACCATATCCTGAAACATAGATATAAATACCTTGAGTAATGGTGTCTCCAGACTCCCCCCAATCTTTCTCCTCTTTCTCTTCCTGAACACATGAGGCGGCTGCCATCTGGGCTAGTGCTGATGCACAGTTGGCTGCCACACCTAAAACAAAGCTAGTTAAAGCCCTGCAGACACACAATTTACTAGTGGTAGCCGCTGTAGCTAAACTGTAACACACATGAAATTTGTGTTTGCAGGTACACTTATTATATTGTCCTAATTCTAATTAATCAGCCACCTGAGCAAAACTACGTTACCCAGAGCACAGCTGAGTGCCGCAGCTTTGCGTAGACCATCCAGGCTAAGGCAGATGGTGTCCCTCTCTCTCTGGGTTTGTTCTTTAACTCCCTCTGCTCCGAGAATAAAGGCGAGACCCCTGGAGCTCCCTGCCATGCGGCCTGTGAGCGGTGTGGACAGTGTGTCAATCAGGTTTTTCCAGCAGCCAGTCAGGACATAGCGGGCAAATACCACACCTGTCATAAAAGAAGCCATGAGAGGGAAATGTAAGCTTGACACTAATTTTGCAAATTACTTGCATGCACTCATGACACTTAAAGGGGTCATATTATGTGATTTTTTTTGCTTTCCTACGTCAGTATGTGGAGGCAAAGTTTTTAAACCGCCCAAATGTAACGCAAAGAAGGAGGAGCACCTTTTAGACTCGCTGTAGTATTGTTTCTGTTGGCGCCGCCATTTCGTGTAGACGCTGTTTTTTTCAAATATGGTAAGGGGCATAACATTTCCGTCATATGCCTGAGGTATTCGGGCCAATCACAATGCACTGGATTGCTGGACAATCAGAGGACACCGCGCTTTTCAACAATGAGTTTTGTAAAAATCTATGTGTTTAGAAAGGCAGGACAGAGAGGAGCAACAATAATCTAAGGTATGTGTAAGATAATGACTTTTTAACCCAAAAACGTGTGTAAATACATTAAATTAAACCAAATACAGAAAACGATGTTTTTTCGCGCCATCATATGACCCCTTTAACGATTAAAGATCCCAACTTCTCAGATCACATGCAGTATACATCCTGGCTAGTAGGAATGGGCCGGTGATGATTTTTTTCCACCAACTAATTTACTTTTGACAACACCGGTGTTACCGATTACACCTCACATTAAGTGAATGCTTAAACTGTTTGTTTTATAACATTTTAACGAAAACCACAACAGCAATACAGTACCATGATAACATTAATATTAAACATACACGTTTCTTTAACAAAACAAATACGGCAGCTAACATATACCTGCCGTCTAACTCTAAAACAAATGTTTTGTTTGTGGTTTAGGATTCTTTTTTAAGTGAAAATATAACAAAACAAAGACCAATGGAAGGAAGAAATAACACATTGCATCTCACTGGGGAGGGTGGTCGCACTACTCACTTAACTTCATGTTACTGTTGCTGCAGTACAGTTTATGCTGAATGGAATACTAAATTATTAGTATATTATTATTGACGGTAGGTGGTGTTCAAGTAATGTAAAACACAGACCATCGCCACATTCCTACTGGCTAGTCCATCACAGGGCACTCACAGACACACACACACACACTGCAATTCAGTATTTTCAATTCACCTAATCTTCATGAACTGTGTCAGAAACAGGGGCAAATATAAAAATACTGTATAAAACAGACTAAGTGCAGTCTTTAAAGTGCAGTCTAACACACTGCAGAGCACACTCAGGATATGCCATGTCAAATGCACTTTTCCTTTAGAGCTTACAAAGAAAATACATGTATGTAGAGCACATTCTGAAGGTATTCTAACCCTGTTTCCTGCCATTCTTTATTGCAAATCCTCTGTCAAGTTTGATGGGGACTGTCGGTAGACAGCCATTTTCAGGTCTGTCCAAAAATGTTTAATTGGGTTTTGGCTGGGCCACTCTAGGACATTCACAGAGTTGCCCACTTTTGTGTCGTCTTGGCTGTCTCTTAGGGTCATTAGCTGTTTTTGCACAAGCTAGTGGACCCAAAGTAAGAGGGCTGTCGTTTGTGGACTAAAGTTTCTCTCAGGCCATTTTCCTGGATGCATTCGCACCGGCAGTAGTCACTTGACGTAAACCGTCCGACAGTGCACATTTAAAAGAACATAAACAATCGATAAAGACTTGAGGTTTCTCTAGGCATTTCGCTAGCCAACCTGTGCACATGCACAGTAGCTGAAGCGATCTCGAAAGCGATCTCTTTTTTGCGCAAGTTTAAAAAAAACAAAGAGGCGAATACACTATTTTAGTTTATCTTTTTTCATACATTTGAAAACGTTTCTTAAATTCTGTTTTCACTTTGTCATTATGAAGTACTGAGTTTAGCTTAAAGAGAAAAATATAGTTTCACCTGTTAATCCACCCTCCCCAACTTTCAACCCAAATTAGACAAAATAGACAAAGTTGTGCTGTTTTCTGAAAGAAGACACCTGGGACTTTATTGTCCATGTGTTAGAATTAAATAAAAGAATTAAAGGGGGGGTGGCGTGGAGATTCAAATTTCCATTAATCTTTTGACATATAAGAGGTGTTAGGCTCATTAATACATCCTTGCAAGTTTTATAGCTCAAAACAGCCTTATTATAAATAATGAAAGGATTTATTTATATATTGGGATTTTATTTCTCCGGAAAAAGCAGAACGAGCGGTGGCTGGATTTCAGATGTCAGAGATGAAGATTAATTTGAAACACATTCAGCCTCGAAGCAACACAAAAACACCATTGCTTCGTTGGCCCACTGCCGCCACATGCAAAAACAGTCCTCACTGAGGACAACCACTGAGCGTGTGCGAAATGTCATCCACAACATGTGCACTTTGTCAGCATACAAGACAAGAGATGCAACTTTGAGGGAGACACTGGGGCAAGAGCAGTAAGATGTCAGCCAAGTTCCTGGTTGTGGGAAACGAACATCTTTGCACAAACTTCCAAAGGATTCTGAGGAAAGGAAATAATGAATTCAGTTCATTTTTACAGAATGTCCAACCCACGTCGATCCGGAATTACGTGTATCTTCAGCGCATTTTTCCAACGAATGTTTTCTGAACAACGCACAGAACGATGCTAGCTTTGCTAAAAGACGTATTCTGAAAGATCGCGCCGTGCCAACTATTTTGAATCTGGCCGAAATCCCGCAAACGGTAAGTTTTCACTGAATTTCGCTATGATTTGCTTGCACACATTTGACTGAAGTACTGTACAAACTCTTTTATACGTTACGAATTAGTAAGTAAAACTAAAGAGGTAAGTCAGTCCTAATATTTTAATTCTTACCATGTTAAAACAGGCCACTACATTATTTGTCGAGGGACGGATTGTTCATTTTCGTCAGATTCCTCATCAGATTCAGGTTTAAACATATATGGTTTAATGATACCAAAAGTCGCAGCCGTGCTGCTATGGCAATTCGAGCAGACGTGTTGTGGTTACGTGCAGAGCACATGTTGTGGGTGTTGAAACAAAATTATTGGCTAGACGCTAGCCAATTGTATGAGTTGACGATTTCACCTGATGGGAACACATAAATCCGCATTTTCCAGGAAGTGTTGGAAACTTTTTTCCGCGAAGACCAGGGGACTTGGATTTCCTTGAGCAGTAGTCTTTATTGTAGATAGCGACTCTTCAAATCAGAGCATACTGCACGGGCGCTGCAGTCATCAAGTCTGACTTGAATTGGTAAATACATTACATTTATAGCCATTTGAGGGGGCAGTCCCCTCAAAATGGAAAACAAAGGAACAATACATGAAAGTCTCACTCAGGCCACTTCATTACCATAGAAGTAAAGAATAAGAATTGACCTAGACCTTAGACTGGGTTATGAGCAAATGGCCACCAAGTCACACAATGGAACAAAAGGCACAAAGAGTGACCTGATAGCCTTGGCTGCCTTGCCCATTTATTTCACATTAATGTGAGACAGGAAATAGAAACCTCTTAAATTATTATTTGGCTGTCTAGCATTGTTATTTGATTTGGTTCCTACATACAAAAAATAAAAAGATATTATGCAAACGATGATTTAAAATTATATTCCCACAAAAGCATGTTGAAAAACTGGCTTAAAAAGATGATAAAATGAATATTTTTACAGCAAAAAACTTTGTTTATACAAAGATATAAAGATATGTGTGATATTGTTTATACACCTCAAGGAACAAAATAAAATAAAAACAAAATCTATGCCACTCCCCCTTTAAAATAAGCAAAAAAGAAATTCAGTTTTATGTGTTAAAGTGTAGTGCAACTGAAGTGTAGTGGAATCAGACTCCTTCTCCACTGCAACAAGGCCCAGCCTCACCAGTGGAAGACGTTGCCACTATTGGACTGCTCACGTGAACGTAAATATCACTTACCAAACCTCTTTCCAGAGACCTTGACATTAGTGTATTCTTATCTTAGTAACCTGCATTTTTCCATTCTTTTCACTCAATTTCTTACTATCCTTTAGCTTTTAAGTATCATTTAGTAGTGTTGTTAGTTAATCTTGTATGTCTCTTTTATTCTTTTATGTATGATCTCTTTTATTACAATTGTGTCTTCCTTGTGTTGATAACACCGTAGAAGGCTCTACAAGATGGTAAGAATCTCACAAAATCCTTTAAAGGAACCAGGAGATTTACCCACCCTCGTGGATTGGTTGGCTAAACAGGTTAATTTAAAATGTAAACAATTGTAGTAACAGTCTGCAACATAACAAAATTAACAAAAAAGAAGAGGATTTGAATGCTTTCTGTAATTCACTGAATGCACTGTAATTCATAGAGAAATGTACGCACTGTACCTGCCACCAAGTTGTCACTGCCATTCTTGTCGCAGGTGAAGGGCGACTGTGTGGAGGCCTTTCTGATTAGCTGCCCACCAATAGCACTGCTGCCCAGTCCATCAATGTCTGAGGAATGCAATGTAACTTTAGGACCATTCTGCATTCTGAATATTTACTTTTAGGTTCAACAAGAAACTGTAAGCAGTCATTTTTGCAAATACTTTTATTTAAAGGCTTTTTATGGGCCTTGTTGAAAGGAGCAATGATAATGAGGGCATGGTTGGGGCTTGCTCCTTGCATATCGAACAAACAACATTATTATTATCAGCCCTGAACTTAAGCCACTATATCATTCTTATTCACCAAGATGAATTTGAGAATTGTACATGAATTTAAGAATGTAGTTTGACGTATGCAGTATGTGTAAAGCAATTAACTGGAATACCCAGGTAACAACTCTTTTAAACTGGTTCAAGGGAGGTGGAGTATTACCTGTGAGCATGGTTATGAAAGGTAACGACTGCTGCTCTGCTGAGCCCCAGTATCCGGCTTCTCCCAGGAGGTTTCTTTCCAACACCTGATTGTAGAGCTCTTCAATCCAAGCCTGTGACAAAACCACCAGAACCCCACTGCTCTGGATCTGACGCACAAACTCCTTCTGTACACACACACACATATACAGGTCATCGAACACCACCAACAGCTTATGCTTTTATTTAGCGAGGCAGTAGAGAGATATGACACAAACCAGAACCGAACCTGCATATCCAACATAAGCAAGCAGCTGGAACACATGCATTAACCACTGGCCACCACTCGCCAATTATACCTTACAGAGAACAGTAGATCATTTTTTAACTTAGTAGCATCCCCTTGATCAAGATTTCAACACACTTCACTCAGCCACCTTTGACCACTAATGCGCTGAAAATCTGATAAGAGTAACAAACGCTTTAGAATATGTCATCCAATAAGAAAATAAGCCCACATGAACCCCTAAATAAAACCAGACCCTTAAACATCTGCCACATATCGTACCAAAGAGACCAGAGCAGGTGTGGTTCTCCTGTGGTAGTGTTCACAGCAGCACAGTTTGAGGTTGAGTAACAGAGCGTAATAGGACACCAGGTACAATCCATCTGCGTTCATTAGAGCCTGACAACTCAAGTTTTCACTACCTTCAAATCCTGGAGAATGAACCCCACCTACAGATGTAAAAACAACACAAAATTACCAACTTGTCTACAACACAAATGGGTTAGTATAATTACAAATGTCATTTTGTGTAGTCAGACTATCCTGTCAGACCTCTGGAGTACAGCAAATGAGCCATTTTACCTGCTTGCAGCCCTGAGCAAAAGGTGGAGGAGAAGTTCTGCAGCGAGACATCTACATCCGTGCTGCTGTGCAGAGCCAGTAAGCGTGGTAGAAGTGATGCTAGAGACTGGACAAAGAGTCGGGCACTCTGCTGGTCAGCTTCCTGGTTCTTCAGCAATTTCAGTGACAGTGCGGCAGTACGTAACGTACGGTGCCCTGGACAGTCCCGCGGAGTTTGCTCCTCATCTGCAAGAGAGCAGTTATCGGAACCCATATCAGACACATCAGAGCGTCCAGAGTCCTTCTCTGCAGCCATGGAGTACTGGTCACATGAGTCGAATTCTGTTCGGGACAGCTCTTGTTCATCCGTGCTGAAGTTACTCTCACTGTAGCGTGAGCCGTGGGAGCGTGCCCGAGACTCCACAGACAGGAAGTTGGTGATGTCAGGGAAGGCTAGGCCATGGCTGCGCTGAACTACATCAGGAGGTGCCGTTCTGCATGGGGCTTCTGAGGTGGTGCTGTCTTTGATGCATTCTGGCAAGTTAGAGCCCACGCCTGCTGTGAACCCACAGGAAAATGGTGACGGAATGCGTGGCTCATTACCAAAATCTTCTGGAGTGGTTTGACCCATCTCTCCTTCCAGAGTGGTCTGGCCTATGTCTCCCTCCAAGGTGGTCTGGCCTGTGTCGGTAGTGACACTGATGCTGATATCAGGGCTGCGTTCGACAATGCTGGTCTCCCAAGTGGCATTTTCAGATGAGAGCACGCGTCGCTGCCAGCGGAAATCCGCTTCGTTTACTTCTACTGACTCTCTCATAGACTCTGTACCTTCTTTCAGCTCATCCAATCTGCATAAGAGTGTGCGAGCTTGGTTCTGCTGAAGGCCACGTCCCTGGCTGAGCTCTTCTAAAGTACCCAATAGGGCACAAGCACAGGAGACAGAAGAGTAGCAGGCCTCTATCCCGCCCTTCATACACGCTTCTGTTATACCATCCATTACCCTGATGGAACAGAAAAGAGTCTGTAACATCTAGAAGACACTGAAAAAAGCATAAATATAAGGGCATGTCAAAACTTCTCCAGGGTCCCAAAACACCCTCAGACCCCAGAGGGTTAACTACTTTTGAATGTTTAACTGTGCATATAACTGTATTTGTGTGTGTGCACATGTGTGTGTGTGTCTTTCTTTTAAATATTTACTGTATTGCCTTGAAACAATGCAAGTGTAAAAAGCGCTATAGAAATAAACTTGACGTGTGTTGAGGTTGTAGCACATCTCTCCAGGACTGAGTTTGGATACTCATGCTAGAGCAGCTCTGATACATTGGACACTTACAATTTGAGAAGATCAAGATGTGACTTCCTTTTTGAAAAAGACCTCTTCCTCATCTCAGGCTCAATGACGCATGGACCGGACAGGTCAAACAAGCGCTGAGGGCTTCCTAGAATCTTGGGGTGGTAGAAATAAAAACATACCATTTTTGATGCCATGCACACTGATTGACAGAAACAATCAGATTTTTTATTTAGGCTACAGAAAGGCTACAATAGAAGTAGAAGTTCACCTCCTTACCTCCTTCATAATTTTGATGGCCTCCACTCTGTGCTGGGGGGGTGGATAGAGAAGAATACGATGGTACAGGGATTGCAACACAGGCTTCATGGATTCCACACAGGCCACAAGGCGAACTAACTCTGCCGCCACATAGCAGATGGTGCGAACCACTGGTCCAATCATGGCAGGGGCACTCGAAGAACATCCAGACCCACGGCCCTGGTCCAAAACTGCCGACCCTGATGCTGCGTCTGAGTCTTGACATGATCCACCATGAGCAGAAGTGATGGTTTTATCACTTGCAGGGTTTCCCATAATCACCACCAACGTTGGGCATAACTGTTTCCTTTGTGTAAACAATACATTTATAACATATACTTGCAGTATGCTCCTCCCAGTGCTCTGTGACCGTTTTGTAATAACAAATCAAGATTATGATATTATCATGGATTCTGGACATGCACAATGGTAATATCATGGTATTCTTAAAACATCTTAAAGTAGTATGTCAGTGGTGTCCAAGCTCAGTCCTGGAGGGCCACAGTCCTGCAGAGTTTAGCTGTGTTGAGGCTGGTTGGAGCAAAATTCTGCACGACTGTGGCCCTCCAGGACAGAGTTTGGACACCCCTGTACTATGCGAGTACCATGGTTCATTACAAGTACAATGCTGTTGAAGCATACTGTGTAGAGACTTTACTGAAGTGTCTTACCAGATAAGGTCAGTGAAATGACGATGCAGGTGCATTGTGGGAGGACAGCTGGTAAGTATGGACAGAATACACTCCAGGTACAACAGCTGCAGCAACTGGTTTTCACTAAAGAGAAATATAAAAAAACATTTCTCTCATCAGCCTAATAAAAACAGTCAAGTAGTTTGCCAATTTGACAACTGTGTAAAAATACCTGGCTATGTATGTTCTGACAGCCCTGAATTTAAGCAAACATAACTCCTGTAATAACATCTGAAGTCATGTAGTGGATGTAATGCTTACTTTGAGACAGCCTCGAGTTTGTCGCAGAACACAGTGAGCACCATAACAACATCTGCATACAATGCATCAGTGGTTGAAGAGATATCTGCTAACACATATAAATACATGTTATATAAACATAAAAATATTGTACTATATAAAGCCTCTATGTGCTAGGGGTGACTCCAAAAAGTTAAAGATTTTGATAGGAGGAGCCTGATTCAACTATCAATCTCACAGTCAAATCTTCTGTGAAGTGTTATGAAACTATCATAATGCCATTTTGGTTATATGAGGGTACTCAGTGTCTGATTTAACATAGAGCTACTGGTTTTCTCCCAATAAGTTAATATACAGCCTATTATGATAATGCTGTAAATGAAAAGAAAGAAGCTTTAATAAAGAAATTTTAACGCGCATGAACAAATCCAACCACCTCTGTGAAAGATTTAAGTTTCACTTTCCATAATCTGTGACTGACACAGGAGCATCGGCGGCTGGGATTTAAATAGTTAACAATGTTTGGAATAATCTAAAGTGATCCACAGCATCCCATCTACCTCCACACCATCAGAAAGGATATTCTCCAAGGCTGAATTTATTATCAGAAGATTATGATTCGACTATGTAAATCCCTTTAAAAAAAATATGATTGAACCACTATAATCACATGGACCATTTTAACAATATCTTTTCTACTTTTCTTGAACCATAATGTCTATGAGGGGCCTGGAAAATCTTCATTTGTGTTCTGAAGACACACGGAGGTCTTACATGTGTAGAACGACATGAGGGTGAGTAAATAATGACAACATTTTCATTTTGGGGTGAATTAACCCTTTAAATCAAGTGTTATGTAAAGCAATCTGTTATAAACTTATTTTTATTTTTTTGTCTAGACTGCAGTTTAGTCTATATAGGTATTGGTCAACCCAATAGGAACCAAAATGCAGCTGCTAGACTTCTTACTGGCATACGTAAATATTAGCACATTACCCCCATCTTACTCTCTCTGCATTGGTTGCCAGTATGTTTTAAAATAGGGTTTAAGATTTTAAGGTCTTAAATGGGCTGGAACCTTCTTATTTATCTGAGCTTGCGACTGTTCACATATCTGCTAGATGTTTAGGGTCATCAGATTAGAAATTGCTGAAGATTCCCATCTCGCAGTTAAAAAGAAGGGAGACTGGGCTTTTGCCATAGTCGGCCCCAAATTGTAAAATAGCCTACCTATATCTATCAGAATAATCTCTGCAGAATCCCTGTTTAAAGTAAAACTTAAAACCCACCTTTTAGTGAAGGTTTGTAAAATGCAAACTAGTTTTTTTTCTGAATGTACCATGACTTTGTAATCCGTTTTATTGTTTTATTTTTTTTATTTATTTTGATTTTACAACTTTTGTACAGCACAATGGTCAGCCACTGTTGTTTTATTATTTTTATTTGTTTACATGTTTTATTGTGCTATATAAATAAATAAACTAAAAACTAACTATAGCAGATAATGAAACGAATGAATGGACCAGCAGCACATTTGCAAGCAGGACCAAAGCATGTTTCACACAAATATCAGGTATGTGCACACACACACACACACACACACACACACACACACACACACACACACACACACACACACACACACACACACACACACACACACACACACACACACACAATATCCATGTATAACACAGAACAGCTTTTACAGTGAATGATAATTTAGGGCATGTTGGGGAAGTGTAAGTGATATAGGTAACAAGAAATATATTCATCATGGTTAAATTGTGCTAGATTTACAAAGCCCACATAAATTATTTTTGCGGCTGTTGTTAACACATCATAGATCAAGGAGCATACGGGTCACATGACAATGAAAACATGGCGGATGTAGTATGTCCAAAATGTATTCATACTGCACCCTCACATACTATATAGAATGTATTGTTTTAACAGTCAATAAATAGTTACTTCATCTAATTCATTACGTACTGTCTGAGTATGCGATCCCGACGCATGACATGTATTTTGTGAGCATTCTTGATTCATGACATATATGCTCAAGCAGCAACATTACACACTAACTAAAGTTGAAAAATAAAAACGCATAATATCAAAACACATTACTTATTTTTAAGACAACCGGTTTCCTGAAATTTATAAAGTATACTCAACTGTCCGACTTGCACTACAGTGCAATCTAAAACACAGCATCTCATGGCTTTTTGCTAAAGCGTACCTTTTCTCTGGAGCACAGGTATAAAACGTTCCTCTCCATCAACATCCTGCAAATGTCGAATAAGACAAATGATGATTAACACCATACAATTCATTGAGAGATCTAAAACCGAAGAAACAGGAAGCTATGGTAAGTAAGAAAACAGTAAGAACATTATGAAAAAATAAATGACCAAAACATTTTCCGCATTTAAAATACCAAACAACAAAACTAAAAAACAACTTAAAAAAGTGGGAACTTAATTGCTGCTGCTGGTAGAAAGCATATTCCAAAATGGCTGACTGTCATTTGCCCATGACTACTTACTAAAAGAATGTAAAAAAATGGACATAAAATATTGAGTTCAAATTATTTGAAAATAAGAATACAAAGATACAAAAGACAATTGATCTGACTGCAGAATACTGAGATCATGGTTGTTCTGGAGCATTTACAAACATTCGTAATGTTTTATTATATTGTCCTCTAGAACAGAGTTATCAACTTTGGCCCGTGAGGACCAAAGTTGGAGTTTGGCTCCAACCCCGTTTAGATACACTTGGCTGTAACTTTCTAGTAGACCTTGATTAGCTTGTTCAGGTGTATTTGTTCAGGGTTGGAGCTCTGCAGGAAAGTGGTGAAAGATTGTATTCAAATTCAGTTACATTGTATCTTTACCATCATGGCATTAATTTGCATTGCATTCCTGCCATGCATTGCATTCCTGTAATTAACATACACATGTTAAGGTGTGAGCCAAATGGCCCATATAATCAATATACAGGAAGACCCACCTATCCTCTGTAAGGTCCCTGGTAGGAGGTCTCAGTAGGAACTGTCCTTTTATTTTGAAGACCTTTAAATACAATGTATAAAGGTCTGCTCACCTTTTGGGGCAGTTGTAGTCTAGTGGTTAGAGAGTTGGACTTGCAACCAGAAAGTTGCTGGTTCGATTTCCAGTACCAGCAGGAAACAACTGAGGTGCCCTTGAGCAAGACACCTTACCCCTAATCGCTCTCAGTGTGCCACTGGTAAAAGTTGTAAGTCGCTTTGAATAAAAGCGTCGGCTAAATGAATAAATGTAATGTAAATGTAAATGCTCACACAGACAGTACTTTGGGTTAAGACTGTAGAAGGTTGGTACAAGAACATCACTCCAGAAGAACCATGCTACACAACCACCTTCAATAAAACTCTTTTCCCCACAAGCACTTGGTCCTGCTTTCTTCTTTGTATGTACTAGAAGCATTCTAGTACATTGGCGAGCCACCCAAAGACTGCTCAGCCAAATTCAAGAAAATCTAACAGTGGACCTCCTGAGCCAAATACAGGAAATACATCATATAGGTAGTCAAGTGGTCAAGTGCTTGGACCGCAAGTGTGGGTATTTGGACAGGGCCAAAGTTGAGAACCTCTGTTCTAGAGGACAAAAAAAATCATAATTTTCCTTTGCTTAAAAGCAGCTTTAGAGCAAATACATGTAGCACAAACAACAAAGACATGAAATAGTATATTAATAAAGAAAAAAGAGATGAAAATGATGAAATGCATGGCAATAATGCAAGGTGTTTTTTATAAGATACATATTAACTCACTGTATTTTCGTGTCTATGGCGCAGTTGTAGTGTAAGGTCCCCAAGTATCTGACTGAGTGTGGCCCTGACAGCTGTGTTGATACTGCGTAGATGACAACTCGATATGTAAGTCTCAATGCACACCTAGATGCAAACAAACATGAATAAAGTGAGACACTAAAATCTTCCATAGCAAACTGCCTTTGTTTGTCTGGTATTAAGTAGGTAAACGTCACAACACTGAAAAAATTAATTTTAATTGAATTGAAACAAATTAACACAACACAATTTTTAAAATGTTATTAGAATTTCATCATGCTAAATCAACACACTTGGCCCTTTCCAAGTTGAAACTATGTTAATGATATGTGATGTATTAAACAGGGGCGGATTCTTCATTAGGGGGACACGGTGATGCACCACCAACAAATTATGAAAGGGGGAGGTTTTTTTCTAGCACATTCAACCACAGTGTTACGCTAGCCGCCACAGTTCTAGTCTGTTTGTTCTGCCTCTGGATACTGTCCAATTAGCGTAAAAGTCAGTTTAGTTTTTTTTCATTAATTAGGCATTAATTAGGTGACTTATCAATCATGAAAACATTTGCCCCCACTGAGAGATTTGGCCATAACTTTTTCATAACAATAACTGACATGTAGATTGACATGTAGGCAGTTTTAAAACATCTCAAAATATGTAGATGATATTTGTTTTGTTTTTTTATGTTTTTAAACAATGTAAGCGCACTCTAAAACCAATGTGTTGTCCTTAACTAGACACATCTCTGTGTTAAGTTAAGGACAACACATTTTGTGTTACTTTCAACTCAACATGTGTTGTCCCTTTTACTTATTTAACACAAAATAACACATAATGTGTTAAACAGCATAACATAAAAATGTGTTAAAAAATAACACATCCTTTTTTAGACTGATTAGCTCATTTTCTTATATACTATAGAAAAAAATTATGGAATAGTGAAAATTAAATATTATAGTTGAGGCTATTTATAGAAGGTACCACATGATCTAGAAAGCTGTGGATATTTTGCATGTCACACTACTATGACTAAAATAACTTTGAGACATTGCCACAGTTAGATTTAGATCTAACTAAATTTAAATCCGTCTCAGTGTAACACAATCAAACTCAAATGGAGTTGCTTTTTTTGCACAGAGCATGTGGAACGTACTGTCTGTCATTAGAACGACTGCACAAAATATTTTAAAATATGTAAACAAGCAGAGAATCCCAGCTAACACACTACACACTGGTTATGTAATTTATTGTGCTTACTACATCACAAAGGTCAGTGTGGTTTCGAGAGCAACCATTCCACTGAGACAATGCTTCTGTCAGTCACTGAGGCACTGCGACTGGCAAAAGATTTGATACAGTTAACCACCAGATCCTACTGACATCTCTCTCATCGCTAGGGATCACAGGTACCCCACTCAAAGTTTGTGGTTCAAATCATACCTCTCAGACAGGTCCTTCAGGGTGTCACGGAATGGGGGGCTGTCCAAAGCCCATCCCATGGCCACTGCCGTTCCTCAGGGATCTGTTCTTGCACCACTTCTCTTTTCTATCTACACAACATTCATTCCCATCATTCATGGGACCCATCATTCAATCACATGGCTTTGACTACCACTGCTACGCAGACGACACCCAGATTTTCTTCTCTTTACAGCCAGACGATCCCACAATAGCATCACGCATTGGAGCCTGCCTGAAAGACATCTCATCTTGGATGACTGAACACCACCTCCAGCTAAACCTAGCCAAGACTGAGCTCCTGGTACTTCCGGCCTCACCTACAACGCAACACAACCTCACAATTCAAATTGGCAACACAACCATTATACCATCTAAATCCATAAGAAACCTAGGTGTAATCTTCAATGACCAGCTGTCCTTTACCGAACACATCTCAAGGATATCACGGTCTTGCAGATATGCACTTTACAACATCAGGAAGATCAGTTCATATCTCACAGAGCATGCCGCCCAACTGCTAGTTCAAGCCCTGGTAATCTCTAGACTGGACTATTGCAATGCTCTCCTGGCTGGTCATCCTGCACGAGCAATCAAACCACTTCAGATGATACAGAACGCAGCAGCAAGACTTGTTTTCCAGGAACCCAAACGAGCACATGTCACACCTCTCTTTATCTCTCTCCATTGGCTACTGGTTGCGGCCCGCATTCAATTCAAATCATTAATGCTTACATTTAAAACCATCACAAACTCTGCACCCTCATACTTTAACTCTCTTCTACATACCTACAACCCATCCAGAACCCTGCGCTCAGCGAACAAACTTCGACTGGTGGTACCCTCACCATTCGACGTAAGGAGGGCACACTTGTTCTTTCTCCTTCTCTGTTCTCTGTTCCCTGCTTGTGAAATAATCTCCCTAACACAATCCGATCTGCCACATCCCTCACCTCCTTTAGGAAACAGCTAAAAACACACCTCTTCCACCAACACCTGACATCATAATAAAAAACTCTATTTTTCTTTCCTCTACAGGTGCTTATCTAGCACTGTGAAACATTGTAAACTTAGGAAAGCATTTCTTAGTACTATTGTTGTACTTTTGTCGCTTCATTGTCTCCTAATAAGTCGCTTTGGATAAAAGTGTCAGCTAAATGCCTAAATGTAAATGGACAATAGCCTTTAAAATGACCTATTCGGTCGGGATTAGTTTTACATGGGGAGGTGAGGGTAAAGTAATTTTACCTCAGGACATCTGTAATATTAATGGCCAATTCGCACGGGACAAGACATCTCAGTAAAACTAGCAGAAGTGGGAGGGGTAACTCGCTTTACGCACCACAGTAACCTCCTTGTCGTCATGTGCGTATGACGTTGCTTCTTGTTATCACGTGCGCAAACACACAACATGGCGCCAACAAGAAAAACGCGAAACTGGAGCAGGGAGGAAACGCTGTGTTTAATCTCGGTTTGGAGAGAACGTCGGCTTCAGAGGCAGTTTGAGACCATGGTGCATAATCACACTATTGTGTAGGTAATAGACACTTACCTAGAGCTAAAAGAAGTTTTGTGCCTCTAATAAGTGCTTTCGATCTTCTTTTTGCTTTAAATGGTATGCGGAAAACACTGGAGGTTTGCCACAGAGTTGTCTCACCACCTACAACACAACCGAATGCTTCTTCAAGTGCCTCCATGCTTGCAAAACGCGCCAAAAACTACTTTTAAACAGGAAATGACGGAATTTTACCGTACATTTTTACAGCAGGTCTATTCGAACGGGATTAGTATTACCCGAGGTCATTTTTCTGGACCTTTTTACAGAAGGTAAAAGTCGCCGTAATCTTTACTGACATTGTCCGTAATGATTACCAAGATGGCACATTCAGACGGGACTAAAATCACAGAGAAGCTCTGGTAATAATTACTTTACCCCCACCTCCCCATGTAAAACTAATCCCGTCCGAATAGGGCTTTAAAGTGAAAAGGGTTAAAAAGGGTGTTGTTTCACACAAACATTTTAACCAAATTATGTTACTGACATTTCATAAAGAAGCTAAAGAATACTACTAACTTATGAAAAATGGGTATCGAATGTTAACCTTTATCAGGAAAGGAAATGTCAGGAAATGTTAATTTCAGACAAAACAAAACAAATAATCTCCCAATTATTCTCCTTCTCCATTCCCTGCTGTTGAAACACCCACTCAACTATATCCGGTTATGCCACATCCCACACGATTTTTAGGAATCTTTTCCATGAATACTTAACAGGACAATCCTAACATCTTTATTAAAAAACAAATAAAAAAATAAAAAACACTAACTCTTCTCTTATTATCTAGCACTGTGAAACTCTGTAACTTACTAAAGCACATCTGTATATAAATGTTGCCTAAATATGATGTATTGCTTATTATCTTCTAAGTATTTATAAATTACTTTGGATAAAAGCATCTGCTAATTGCCTGGATGCAGATGTAATGGAAATGTTTTGTTAAGCAAACAGAATGGCTGACCACTGATTTCAGTGACAGTACGCTCCAAACTGCTTGGTCATGGAAAATGACCTGGCATCTGCGACCAGTCTTAGCTGTAGCCATAGCAACAAAATGACACGTCAGAAAAATGTGTTTCATGATGGGAGTGAGACGTTAGGAAGCAGGAGTTCACTATGTGCAATTCTGACATTCTAGTCATTGCTATAAATATAAACACCATGCCTGATGAAGGGCAGTGGACCGTCTTGATTAGCTATAATTATTAATCAATATTGTGCATGATTTCGTTTTACATAAAGATGGACAACAAATAACGATGAGGCAATTAATACGTTTTGGAAAACGGCTCTGGTGCAGCACAAGGCCAAGCGGCAGAAGCAGATCCTTTAATAACAGCAAATTTCCTCATTAATATTAATTACGTTCCACCGCTGTTTCCAGTAATGAAGGAGACAAACCAATAAAACGTGCTGCGTTGTCTCTCTGAACACATTGAATGAACGTGCAATATGAATCCCCGGAAAGGCTTTGCAGTCCATCCTTATTTGAACTTCTGAATTCTAGGACCCTGAAAGCATTCTACACTGTAAACCCTAACAGTTATACTAGCTCATAACTAATAAGGTCATAACAATCAAATGTCGTTATGCAGTTGACCAAACTATAAAGTATTGAGCCCTGTTGAGATTTATGCCACTGTAATTGAATAGGGCTCAATATTTTATAGCTAATTTGTGTGGAACGCTTAAAAAGTTTAGAAACCACACAGTAGTGTCCTGACGTTATCGACGTCATGACGTTCTGGTGGGTGGGTCTTATCTCTCCCTCAGGTAAGCTGTGTCAGCCATCTTGATTTTGCCTTGATGCGAGGATATCTTGGCCAATATTTAATTTGTTTTAATTTGTTTGCAATGCACTTTTATCCCCCGCTTCAAACTACCACCACCTCAGTGTTTTTCATCAGTCTTATTGCCCTGGTTTTCTTAAGCGCCGTCTTATCATCAGCCCTGATTTGGTAAGTAACGTAAGATTTTTTATATTATTATTGAATTTAGATAAATAGTCTTAAATTTGTAACTGGGAATACATTTGTCCAATGTGCATAGTGAATATTTGTTGTAAATAGTTTACAAATCCAAGTAATTGTAACTTTAGAAGTTTAAATGTTATCAGCGGGTTTCCTGCATGAACTACATTTCCCATAATGCATGTTTGCCCGGGAAACTGACAGTGTAGTTAGGTCCACGAGTCTGAACGCTCTGGCGGGGGCCAAAAGCTTAACTTTATCCCCGCTTACCGGTTTCTGCCGATTGTTGTTTTCGCTGTTCGTCAGTAGTGCACGTGAATACTGTGAGTATACTTATTTAAATAAGTGTCCGCGTTACACGTTACACAGTCTATATTTTACGTTGTCGAGTTGTGTGTATGTGTGCTAGCGTGAAACGACCAATGCTAAACAACATGATGGCAGTGTGTTTATCATGATGCCTAAATGTAAATGATGCTAACCGTTTGTATTTCTTCGTAGGCTCAAGTGTGTGGTTGTGAGATCATCTCGAAATCATTTTAACAGTTCAGGTAGGATGTGTTATGAAATAGTGTTGTTAACAATTGGTTTTATTTGATGTGTTTCCACAGTCATTCTTTTTGCTATTTCTTTAAATGTTTTTATATCAACTGTGGGGTTCACAGTTTATCACTTGAACCCTTTATTAATACTTATTAATACTTATAAACAAAAACAGAAATAACAGATCTATATGCACACAACTTTGATGCTTTGCTTGTTAATAACTAACTTGCTCATCTTTTAACATTTTCATTTTTACTGAAATTAGTGTACAATGAATGTTTTTGATATATTTTGATATTTTTTTTAATCTGTATATTCATTTTTTTAAATTTCATTTATTATTATGTATTATTTAAAAAATGTTTTTGAACTATAACAAATCATCTTTGTGGCATGTTGTGTACAGATATTGGACTACAAAGAGCGCTACAGAGAGTCAGTGTTTAACCATCAGTCAGGTGCCAATAGGTGAGTTTTGTAAATTGTGTACTAATTTGAATTAAGAAAAACTTACAATTTTCACCCTGAATTATTCACAGTGTTTATATTTTTGGCAGAAGAATTGACTAAATCAAATGTTATGTAATTAAATATAAATGACTAAATGTGTTGTCAACTGGTTGGCATAATAATTTTCCAAAACAGGGCTGACATGGTTTTGACTTTTATTGAATTTATATATTTAAATTGCAGGCTGAAGTTGGCCCAATGGAGTGGAAGTGCAAATTGTGTTCTGCAACATCAAATACCCGGGGACAATTATTTTGGCACTATACTGTGCTGCATAGCCAGTATTCAAGAGTGTCCCCCCTGCCCCCCCAGATTTAAGATGCGACACTGTTTACCTCCTCTACCTCAGATTTAAGATGCAACACTGTTTGCCTGTTCAACCTCAGATTTAAGATGCAACACTGTTTGCCTGTTCAACCTCAGATTTAAGATGCGACACTGTTTACCTCCTCTACCTCAGATTTAATACACTGATTGTTAATAGATACATTTCACAACATTGACATATTACCCAGCCAAAGTTTTTGTACTGAATAACATGTGGGAAACAATGGTTCAATTCATGCACTATACTGTACATGTTTATTCTGCCTACCTTGATGCACTATTACAGTTGAAGTACGGCAAAGTAGAAACCAGTACTTTATTTAAATGTATTTTAAAAAGTTTGTTTTAGAGGAAACAAAATGCTTTTAAATGTTAAATGGCTCCACATTCTAATATTTGTCATTGCTGTTGAGGACAGATTATTCTTAGAATGTTATTAAATTTCTCAATTATTAGTTTTTATCATAATGTTGAATAATGTGAGATGGAGACCCAAAATACTGAATCTACCCTCTGTAGCAATGACCTTTTCCAGAATATGGAACTATCTAACACTTAATGTTCTTTTAAAAAGATTTTGTTTTTATGGAGTCATTTCCTTTTGTTTTAATTAATGACAAGCACTTTGTTTTGACTGAGCTCCTTTGATTCGTGCCTTTTAAAAAGCACCTTGTGTTGAATAAAAACAGTTGTTAAATTGTCACTGTGGTGTCACTTTCATGTTTTGTAACATTTTCTTGTCCCACATTTTCAATAGAAAATTATTAAATTTTGAGTATATTTCCCATATTATATGAGTTGAACAATATTGAAAATTGTAAGTGTATTTCAAACAGTATATGAGTTGAAAATATTGAAAATTTTGAGTATATTTTCAACATTATTTTAGTTGAGGAATATCAATATTTATAAGATAACTTTGAGATAATTTAAGGCAACTGTAAATATAATTTTTATTTTATGTAAACTTAAAAGATTTAAAAACATCACTAAAATATTTTTGGGTAATCTGTTACAAAATAATTTTTAAGTTCTGTGAACTTATTAGGTTTTACAGTGTAGGTATTGTCAGAGACCCAAAGCCCTAATATTCATTGACAGAAAGAGAGTCAGCTTCTGTCCGGATTTCTTGTCGGAAGTGATGGAACAGCAAGTCATGGAACAAATGATTAAACTTTTTTACAGTTGCACCGCACGCAGTTATTTTTAAATCCCTAATGCAACAAAATGGTCAGTAATTAACATATACATCAAATATTTAAAAAATATAACATTATATAGGCTACATTTATTACTTAAAATAATGTTTTTATCTGTTTGATTAAATCATTTAAAAGCCATTCATCATAAACATGGCTAATGGCATCTGGCAGGAAATAATGACAATTGGCATTTCATATAGGCTGGCATACATTCAAATTTCCCTGTTTGCCATTCGGAAATAATATTTTTCTGTTTCGTTGGCTTCATTCTTGGTTGTGCCAGGCAGATTATAATAAACCTGCGTTGTAGCTGAGACAAGCACACGTAAGACTGCTAAATTCCCTGCTTGTTTTAGACCCCTTGAACGCTATCAGAAGCACTGTTCAATGTGAAAGAGGAGAAGGCTACATAGGCTAACCAAATGTAAATGTAATTGACTTGTTGCTAAAATATGTATGAAACAAACATTTTAGAACTTAACAGAGTTTAAAGTTATTTATTGTTTCTTTGATCATTACGAAAAATTACAATGAAGATGATGTTGGTAGTCGAATAGCACAGGCAATTTATAACAAAAAATTGCGGAGGTCGATTGCTTTTCTTTGAAAACTGCTCTCCAGATCTGGGGGGCTGAGGCTGTGTTTTACTTAAACTCTTGTTAAACTTTTACTTGTGTTTAGTTAACCATGAGTGCTAAAACAAAATTCTGATTCCATTTTTACTTTTTACACATACTTTTTTAAACTTCTTCTACAGCGTTTGTCCGATTGTCCCAAACTTTCTAGATACTTTTTTATTCTTTAAAAATCTTTAAAGATTTTTGATAAAACCATCCTTTCTCATACAGCACATTAATGAATTTGGCAAAGAGCAATGGAAATCTTCAAAACGCTTTGGTGTATTGACATGAAACTTTATAGGTCTCATCACTCTCATGATCTAAGGTGACTTGCAGAATTTTGGCACAGCACCACCTAGTGTTGCAAAGATATGAAAATTGGCTATTTTTGCTTCAAACTTTTGGAACGCCTTTGTCTAAAATCATAAGAACTGTCTCATTAGATGACAAGTAAAACAATACTCAGTGTTTCTCGATCTGCCATCTTGGTCATCTACCATTTTGAATTTTGTCAAAAAATGCAATATTTCACAAATAGAAATTTGGAGCGCTACGAAACTTAATATGCTTCATCTGGGCCATGTTCTAAAAGACCTGTAAAGTTTTAATACAGCGCCCCCTACTTGCCAAGACACCCCTTACACAAAGTTATTAAAAGCTTTTCAGTTGATCAAACGATTCTGGTATACCGCGTAAACAAATTCAAATGTCAGAATGCCAAAAGAACTCGATCTTAATCACCTCATTGTAATTTGGTAATAACGCCACCTACTGGTCAAAATTAAAACTGGTCAAAAGCAATTATATTGTGTTTTAAATGCTTTTTCCTGTATTATAACTGCTTTTTATCATCATAGATGACCACATATCTTTTCTTTTGTGTCATTGGTGGGCTTGACTCCATAACTGCTGCTTGCAGCTATATTTATATTTAATATTTGCTTTAGCCTCATTGTTTCCGGGCTTCATAAGCTCTGGAAAACACTTATTGTGTCAAGATAAGCAGTCTGGGGCAACCAGGCCTATTTACACATGATGATGTAATTTATTGGGCTGTTTATGGCTAGCCAGGGGCAAGATAACCAAGTTAAACAACACAGATAGTCAAAGAGGGGGAAACAATTTACACAGACATGCAGCAAGCGACTGAAATGCTTCACATGCAGACATATACTGTAGTGTGTGCGTGCGTGCGTGCGTGCGTGTGTCTATATACATACAAACATACATACACACACATATATATATATATATATATTTACAAGAAACAAAGCTTAGTTAAAAAGCTAAAATAATGTTAACACATTACATAAAGCAGGGAAGACCAATGAAAGCATTGCAAATAAATTGTTTACCTTAAATTCTTTGTGTATATTTTTGATCTACAGAAGACTTACTGTAAATTACAGTAGAAGTTACAGAATTTTTGTCTGTAAGGATTTTGTTGGCCACCCTAATAAAATCGCTGGGTCTTACCTGTCCCCTCTAAAAAAAGTTCTGCCTACAGCTAATGCTAATGACATCATGTGGATGAGAAGCACTGTGTCATGTCTTTAAAAACAAGAGAAAGAAGATTTTAATCTTTGGAGATCACAATGGGGCATGGACCTATGGATGTCCCATGGAAATATTAGTCCAGCTGGGGTTTGTGTTTTTCTTCATTGTTTTAAGGGGAAAGTTTTGTTGGTTAAATGTGACCCAAATGGCCCATATGTTTGAAATTTCAAATAAGAGGTTTATTGTCACCAATGTTTACGGCTTAATCAACCTAAAGAAAAAAAGATCTTTTTTGATCAGTTGGAAAAACATGTACTCTCATTATTAAATAACTACCCCTATTCATATTTGGTGTTTGGAGGTGACTTCAATAGGGTCATAGACAATAATATGGATAGATGGCCCCCACCTGGGGTGAAACTCACCCATTTTTAAACATATATACATGAAGTAGTAATTCATTCTCATCTCAATCTCGTATAGATATATGGTTAACTTCTAAGGAGCTGCACGATGTTTCAACTGATATTATTCCTTCTCCTTTGTCACAGGATCTTAATTCTTATAGAACTCACTCTTATTGGAAGCTCAATAATTCATTTCTGGCCTATGCTGAAGTTAAAAACAAAATTAGTGACATTATTACAAATTTTTGGTCCAAAATAAAGGAAAACGGCTAATTACGGCAGTAACTGGGAATTAACCAAATGTGATGAAGTTTGTAAAAATTTGCGTAAATTCAGAAGTAACTTGGCAAAAAAAAAAAAGAAAATCTAATAAGAGTGAGGTTATTTATAAAACTGAACTTGCTGAATGCTTATTATCATTATCGAAAAATAATACGTTATTTCTACAAATAGATTTTTTTATTAAAAATTTTATAGTGACCTTTTGTGGGAATTGATGTTTTTTTTAGGTGGCCAATTCTGTGAATTTTGACTAAATTTAAAAAATTATGTGGTGCGACCAAATATCATGGGGCGCGGCCATTGGCCCAGTGTTTTCCATGATACAATGTCCTAGATAGCCAGTTTTGGTCCTTTAATATTCAATTAATGGTTTAATGGTAACTTTATTTTAGTATTATTTGGGATAGTTTTTTGTGCAATTTAGGTAATTTTTGTAAAAAATATTTCACATGGCTTATGTTTAACAGTTCTCGGAGCACACACGAATGTAGGGAGCGTGACCTTTCTGACGCTTGATGACAGAAAAAGTACTTTTGCAAAGTACTGAGAGAAAAATGTAAGAAAAATTAAAGTTATGCAAAAACTTACCAGCAATAATTTTGCAGCAAATCTTAAAACTGTTAAAAATGTGTTAAAAATGCGACGCTATGGGAATGCTTTTGCATGATTGTGTCTGAAGCACATGTGTCCAATCAAACAACCGAAGGGGCCTGATGTCACTGACATGGCGACGTACAACCCCAAAGTATAAAAGGAGACATCCAGCAAGCGCTCTGTGCATCTTGGCCTTCAGCAAGCGCTCTGTGTGTTCAGTTTGGATTACTATTTCTGCTCATCCTGGCTAGCAGATCATTCAAGGCTTGTGTTCCTCCTTGTCCTCGCTTTATTATGGATAAGGAAATGCATGCTTTGTGTGTTATGTGCCTGGGACAGAGGAAGCCGACTGCCGTCATTGCGAGTGGCTGCCGCTGCGTGTTCTGTTTGTCGCTCTTCGAGGAGTTCGACCAGCCGCGTGCTCCCTGCGGTTCTGGACCATCTGGAAGGAACCTCGGTTCCTAAATCAGGGCCCCATGCTGGGAGCCATTTGTCATTACCACGATCACAACAGATGCGTCCCTCACAGGCTAGGGAGCTGTCTGGGAAGGGAGCTCTGCTCAAGGGTTTTGGTCCGACCATCACTTAGGATGGCACATAAACTGCCTGAAAATGCTGGCGGTCATGCGGGCATTGACCTATTTTCTTCCTGCCCTCAGGGGCCATGTGCTTGTCCGCTAAGACAACACATTGGTCGTTTCTTATATAAATTAGCAGGGGGGTCTATGGTCATGGCAGCTGTACAAGATAGCCTGCCAGATTCTCCTTTGGGCTCAGGACAACTTTCTCTCTCTGAAGGCTCTCTACATCCCTGGTCGGCTGAATGTGCAGGCGGATTACCTGTCAAGGCAGGTCCTCAGCCCCAGGGAGTGGACACTCCATCCCGAGGTGGTGGGAGACATATGGAGGATATTCGGTCAGACGGACGTGGACCTCTTTGCATCACAGGAGATGACGCATTGCCCTTCTTTGGTTCGGTCTTGTCCATCTGGGACTGGATGTCATGGTCCAGCCCTGGTCGAGGCTATGCCTGTATGCCTTTCCCCCAGTTGCTCTGCTGCCGGAGTCCTGAAGAAGGCCTTTGTCTCCTATTAGTGGCTCCACGCTGGCCATCCTGAGTATGGTTCTCCAATGTGGTCTCTCTCCTCGACGGCTCCCAGATCCCAGTGAGGAGAGACCTTCTATCTCTAGCAGGGGGCACAGTGTTTTAGCCTCGTCCAGAGCTATGGAATCTGTGGGTCTCAGGATACTAGAAGACTGCTCCGCTAAGAAAATCGAAACTCGAATCGATTTGAAACTAGGCCTTCCAGCATCTAAACAGATGCTTAGTAGCTGGATAGTGGAGACTATCTCGCTTGCCTATGACACCTCTGCACAGCCGTGTCCACTTGCTGTCAGAGCCCACTCCACTAGAGGGGTGGCAGCCTCTAAAGCCTTGTGGTCAGGAGTATCGGTGCTAGACTTATGTGATGCAGCGGGTTAGTCATCACCACTCATGTTCATCAGACACTACGATATCGAAGTCTGATCTTCTCCTGGCTACCTGGTACTTTCCTTCTCGTGTGCTTGGCTAAACACACACTACATGTATGCTAGGTCTGGCGGCATGGGTATAGCGTTCCCATAGCGTCACAGCATTGAGCTCCCTCGAAAGGGAACGTCTCAGGTTATGCATGTACCCATGGTTCCCTGAGAAGGGAATATTCATTTGTAAAATAATTGATAAGCATGTTAATGAAATCAGTTTATTTTAAGATAAATCTCGGTCGCACCACATGAAATTTATTAAGGCTAAATCACTTAAATCACTTAACTTAAAATTTGAATATGAATTTGTGTGCACACAACCTTCTTAACGTTTGACAACAGATATTATTATTTTATGTATTTTAAAATTGGCCTGTCGAAAATCCTTATATGTCATTGACCCAAAATCAGCATTACAGTGTGGTATTATACCCTAATATTTCTGGAAAATTCACTTGTTATAGTAAATTGCCTCAACTGCAAAATTGTCTGCATTAAAAGAATAAGGTCTTTAACAACTAATGCCAAGAACTTGAACTTGATAAGAATGTGACCAGACCTGCAGGTTAGCAGTATTCGATCGGCTGTCTTATTCTGTCAGGCAAACATCAATGGCACTTGTTCTTACCTCAGCAATTCTCAAGATGTTATGTCCGTTCATCTCAAAGGTAGAGGAGTAGGTGACACAAAGAAGAACCTGCAAACAACTACAAACCATCAGTGTTGGACAATACAATTACCTTTAGGCAGAAGCTCCATTAAAACGATTCAACACTACTGTTTTAGAAACATGAGATGAAAAACACAGTGTAACTTGAGATGTACAGTTATGCTGCAGATTCATGCCATAAACTCTGCAGATGCAGACACTAAATTGGCCACATTCAGTGTCACAGATGACACTCTGCTATGGGAGAGAGTACAGTCATCTGTGCTCTCATAACACACATATACTTGTCCACGGACCTTCATGACCTCCACCTGCAGGTCTTCATGTAGGGTGGGCGTCACCTTGATGGCTTCCAGAATTTGACTCAACAGCTGCTTCTCTGGAGCCTCTGTGTCCACAGAAATAAAGCAGTCCTCACTAAGGATCTTCTGTGAACGCCACGCGAAATAGCAAAACATACAACAACAAATTATTAGACAAGCTATATTTATGTCTGGATGGTATTCAGATTTAACACTGTTGTAGTGCTAAAATGCTAGTGGTTGTAAGGTATGTAGTCTTACTAATTGGTCTTACTACTTTTATCATCTGCTACTTTGATAATCCATTTTTTTTTAACAAGGGTATTGTAAATATACCTTATTTTTAAATTTTACATTTAAATTACATTTTATGTCATTGTTTTTTAAAACGTAAAAGTTTTCTTAGAGTGATCCCACAAACAAACGGCAGGTAGTGACAGTAGGCAAATAGTCTGTCTCCTGAAATCAGAAGTTTGACAGGGCAAGAACTTTTAGAACAACGTTGGCATCACGTTAACATTTCTATGTAAAAGCTGCTCACCTGCATTCCTGTGAGGGCAGTCTGGGCCAGTTTAGTGTTTTTAGACTCCAGTGCCAACTTAAGAGGAAACAGGCAGCTCTCTCTGTACAGACACACAGTTTAAATGACTACAGGACAACAAGAAAGATACTACATACAGACTACTTTTCATAGTAATAGAGAACATAGTTGTTATTCAAAAGTGTCTGCGAAATGAATAAGGAAGAGAAAAAGGAGTAAGTGTTTATTAACAGAGAATGCGTGTGCAATCATGGTAAACAGAATAAATGTGCTGGTCTATTGTTTTGAGCAGGCGTCTCTATTCATCATAGAGAGATACACAAACACTGACAGAAGGTTCTGAATCTGATCTAAATTAAACTTGCCTGAGTTTAGATGGTGTGAGTTTAACCAATCTTTTATGAGCATCAAGTGTCTCTGCAAAACAAGTAACATGAGAAAAACACTTTAAAAAGCAGATAAGGTTAGATAAAAACCCTTAAACCAAAACCATTTTACTTCAGAAACATCCTAAATACTAGCCCTACACTCATTAATCATGTAATATAAACCAGAGGTAACAGTACAGCAGTTTCATGATCTGTCCACACAGCATGACCTCATCCTCTTAAAAGACTAAAGCACTATAAAGCACTATAGCCCATCTGTAACACTTTCAGGATTTATTAAAGGTGCTTAGCAAAAATAAAACAACAAATATTAGAAACTATCTGAGAATTGCAAATCATGCGTTTATGTTATTTTGCAAATGAATGTACAATTTGACAGCTATACAGCAACAGCTGTTGTACATGTTAGTTGCACTAAATAAACATCCGTGAGAGGCGGGCACGCGCATGTGTTGCGCTGTCGCTGTTATTGTCGTTTCATTTCATAATTAGATTCGCATATTTAGATTTATAAGCTCAACTAATCCGCATTGCATTCATTCTTATGGGACGCTTCATATACAGACAGACGTCGGTGCATCTTACCGCAGGCGACACCGCACGCGTCCCGAACCGCTTTATGTTTGCTGCCCGACGCCTCTTTCTGCAGTTTTCGTAAAATCTCCTCCATTGCGCTGATAAACGATGTATGTGAGGCCGATAAATAATGCGCGTGGGCTTAAAATGATGCTTTCAGGCCTCCTGCCTCCGATTGAGCATCCCTACATTAAACACCTTGCGTCATATTACACGCACGTCTAGATGCGAGGACGACGCTGGTGTTTGACAACATGAAAAAATGGTCCCAGCAAAATTCAATTGAACATCCAAGGCTTTGGTTATTTCTAGTGTAGGCTACGTATCTGATTTGTAAGGTGGGTGCGCACCCCCCCATTCAGTTACTTCCCGTCCGGAATTTATTTACATACCCTAGTATGGGAAAAGTCTTTGGATGGTTACAACGTAAATTGGTCATTACTCTATTAATATTTATAAACTCCGTCTTGCTATTGGAAGGTTATCAGGCATCAACAGGAATGTATACTTAATATTCATGAATAATCTTTCGCCATAGTAGAATAATGATGTAGGCTATTTAATAGCTGTCCAATCGGCAAGGACAACGTATTTTATGGATTTAATTAGAATTTTAAATACTTTATTTACTTTACACTTAATTTAATGATTAACGCATTATTTCCTGGTTCATTTGTTTGTCTATATTACTCTCTGAAAAGTTTCATATAAAACTGCATGAGCTTTAACAGTTAATAATTAATTATCTGTGTGCCTGTGTGTAACACATTTAAAACTTTTACAATCAATTACTTATTTAAAAATTAGACTCTTTTCCATTGGTCCCAATGATGACCACTTATATTTATATGTCCAGAGAAATCGTATGACAGTAAAATGCATTAACAGCTTTTTAGACACTGAACAAAGTGATGGTTAGAAATGTTATAGTGGGATTACATAGTTAGCTTTACTGGCGCAAATATTTGTAGGGTTATTTTACCTGTCATACGAGTGAACTCCTATTCTTGAAATTCAGCTGGGAGAGAAATGCTAATGCTGAATTAAATAGTAAAAAATGTAGCAATTGATCTAAAAAAAAACATGTAAAACGATTATTGAAAAGTAAACAGTAAGACAAATAAACAATTATATATTTAGTTTACATTCATATAAAAGTCGTAACATTACTACTTTTAATTAAAAATATAATGTTAAAAAAAAGAAAAACATTGTAAAATAATTAATTATTAGCAAGACGGCCAAAGTGGTATGTGACTTTTATTTTGAAGTCCATTACCGGCTGATCTCAAGCTTTGGCTGAAGTATGTGCGTGAGCGCGTTGGTGTCACTAACTCATCGGGATGGCTGCCGTTTGGCGAGCTCGTAAATTTGCCCGTTGTGTCGTGCGTTTCTCTGATCGTGATCTGTGAATAGTTTGATGAAAGCACGTTAAACGCGACATTTCCAAATAGATTTCCAAATAAGCTGATATGGTCAGTAGTAAGATTTTGTTTTGTAAGATTAGCGAGCTTGCTAGTAAGGTATTAGCACGTTAGCAATTAGTAGTCCTTACACAAGTTTTACAGGATGAAAAAAACTATTATATTAAAGTCATTATCATCTTAAATCTTTAATTAAACGCTTAACATGTAATTGCACGTTGTCAGTTTATCAGCTTTAAACGCATAACATCCGTTAAGTTCTGCATGTATGTTGTTGACATTTTTACATTTTAGTGAGCCAAAATACATGATCTCAAATCTATGTCAAGATAAATAGATTTTTATTGTTGTTGTTTTTAGTTATTTGTCAATGCTGTTGTGAATGCATGTGCTGTTCTCTGATTGGTCAGTGTTGTTTTCCACACCAAATTTGGACTTGAATTTGAAATCAAAGGTTTTTTTTTGTTAGACCTGCTTCACTTTACTTAATGCCATGTGTGTAAATACTGGCTATTTGAAGTTACTGATCATATATTGTTTCTAGGCTGAAAGCAAACACAATACTGATGGCACTGTCGAAGAAGGCGAGGATGAAAATACTGAAGACTCAAATATGCAAGTTAGTGAACCTTTATGGATTAAAAATCGATGAAAAAACGTTTTGAATGTAATAAATTACCTGGATTCTTGTTAAAAAGGCATAAATATGGGGTGAAAACAGTATTAAAACCTCCCATAAATAATTCACAAATGCACACCAGAGATCCACATGCATGTAATTGTAATGTCATGCACAGACATCATGTGTGTTTTGCATTTCAACTCATGAAAATGTGTGAATGTTTGTGAATACACTTTATGTAGATCAGTGGTGATGTCACCTGCTAATATAGCGTCCTCCTCAGGAGGGTGCTCATCCCTTAAGGCACTTTTCCACTGCATAGTACCGTACAGTACAGACTGGTATGGCAAGGCTCGGCTCGACTTGCTTTTCCACAGTATTTTAGTACCACTTCGAAGTGGGTGGGATCATAGACTTGTGGTTATTGTTGTGTAATGAACCGTACCATGCAGTGTATGGAACCTGTTACTTTTTTAGTACCACCTCGGCTGAGGTTCCAAGCGTACCTGTGACACTGCAGGTCACTGATTGGTTAGAGAGAAGCGTCCCTACCTGCGTCATTGGATTTGCAACCCGACACACCAACCCGCTGTATTGGTAAAAAAAAGTCAGCAACAGCCACTGTGACTGCTGTATCATTGGTTTGCACGGCTTCTGCAACACGATTCCATCGGATATGCTGGCAAATCAATGCCCCAAAGAAACGAGCACAAAACTAATGCACGTGTGCAGGTAAATGAATTCTGCGAGAGGAGAACAGATCTACACAAGAGGAAAGGAGAGCCGTTAAAACTCTCGCACGTGCATGACTGTGCTGGCATTATCTTTTGTTTGTAATCTTAAATGTCATTGGTTACTTTACCTTTTCAATTTATTATTATTACTTAGTATAATGCACAATACGCATTATGCACTTTATACGCACTACCGTATATGCATATGCACCCGTGAGAGTTTAATCCTTTCCTCGAATCAGTTGCATGTGCATTTATCCTCTCATGGAATTCATTTACCTGCACACCAGCGTTAGATGTGCGCTCTGTTCTTTCTGGCATTGATGTACCAGCATATTATATACTCCATTGCTTCTGTGCTGTATGTTTGTATCGTATTCGGTCAGGGCAGTAGAGGCGGCGAAACCATAACGACAAGTCTATAATCCCAATGGATTATAAAATGCACCGAGCCGACCTGTACTGTGCCGTTATGCTTATAAACTTGTAATTTTGTATTGCTGGTAAATTGGTGCCCCTGCAGTCTTTGTGCCCATGGGCACTCGCCCAATTGCCCATATGGTTAATCCGCCTGTGAATGCTGGACGCTTTATGTACTCAACAGATGCAGTTCTGCTTATGTAGCGTGGCTTTCTGGCGCTGGATGAGCAAAGTTCACCTACATAGACGATTACGCTTCAGCCTGACGTAATTGAAGAAATGTTGGACAAAACAAATAACATTACATCAAAAGTATAATTAATGAATACATTTTTTTAAATGCGCATTGTTTTAAGCAGCTGGCGTAATTTACCCATTTATTCATTAAACAGAGCAACATTTACATTTATCCAAAGCAACTTACAAGGGTTATACTTATACTTCCGGTTAGTAAAAAGCTGTTTTACTAACTGCGATGATACTGGTCTTCTAAAATTCATGAGTACATAGGGCATATTTTAAGTGCGTAGTGTATAGTATGTCAATTGGGACACAACTTTAGCAGCGACTATACTAAGGGGCGAGCACCTTCTTCAGGAGGACGCTATATCTCAGGTGATGTCACCAGTGAGGCACAGATCTGCTTTTGTGTATTTGTGAATAAGAGCTGCAGAACAACAGTTTTAAAAGAATCCACAGGTACAGAAGCGTATATTCACACACGTTCATGAGCACGCATGATTTCTGTGCGTGAAATTACAGTTACATGTACAGATAAAGTATTCATGGATTGTATGTATACATATACGTGCGCACACAAACAAGCTCCTCTGTCATACACCCATGCAAAGCAGTATTGCACACATGCTACAGGGGTACATTTATTATTCGCACAGTACGATTTGTACGTAGCACGTGCATATATGTCGCACTGTACAGCCCTGTCTGTGTGCGGATCCCTTGCGTGAATTTGTGAATTGTAGTGTGTGCTGGGATTTCCTGCCTGCATTGATTGTCGTCCGCATGTGCAGATCTCCTGCGTGCATTTGTGAATTACAGTTTGCTGGTCTGGATCGATTTTGTGCATCTGTGAATAAACATGCGTGAGTGTGGATCCATGTGTGTTTGTGGGAGGTTTTGATACTGTTTTTATCCCATACATAAAAACTCATACAAAAGGTGTGGAAAGCCTGTATTTCTGATAAACAAAGACCCCTAAAGGGTTAAATAGCTATATATAGTAGTATTATTGATGTTTCAGATGGAGCTCAGCGCTTTTAGGGCAAAGTGGATGTCTGAGCTTCAACCCGGCGCAGGTGGAAAAAGACGTTTACCTAAGACTGCTGACCTGAAGAGAAAACAGGAATTAGCCAAAGAGCAAAGGGTGCAGTTATTCATTACGTTTACCACTGCCATTTTAATAATGTGATCATTGTAAGACAGTAATAACCCTGTGCTGTTGTGTTACATCCATCACATGACCTTGACCTGTCATTTTGACTATTTTCTCGTAGGCCCAAGAGCTATTTTTAAAGGCCGTTGAGGAAGAACAGAATGGAGCTGTTTATGAAGGTTTTTAGTAGATTTTTCATGAGAATCCACAAATTGGATTACATGGAGAAGAAATAGCTTGAGGTATAATTTGACCTTTTTATTTTGCAGCTATCAAGTACTATAAGAGTGCAATGCACCTGGTGCCAGACATTGAGTTCAAGATTAACTACAGCAGATCTCCTGATCCAGACCGTGTCACTGGGAGCTAGTAAGTGACCATATGGTGTTTTGATAAGAACGATAGTATATCAACTTGTCCCTAATGTGGTTTGAAAAACCTGGAAAATCAGTTTTATAGTGTTGCCTTTTGAGAACGGTTCACTTGACATTGCATAGTAGCTGACTCCCTACATTACGATGGTTTCCCAGAGATGGCCCTCGTTTTGAGCGACTCTTTCTAGACCACAGCCAGCGCTGTCATGCCTTGCCCTCTCTGGGGTTTCCTCTGCACTTCATGAGGTCAGCGAAGAACTGACAGAAATCAGTGGGAGCCAGATACTGTCTGGAGAAGGCCAGAAGTGTTCTTCATGGAAGAATTGTGGCCAAAAAGCTATACCTCTGATGTGACACTGAGGCTAAGCGACTCAAATGGCAGCAGGTGCTCTGGAGTGACGAGTCAAAATTTGAAGTATTTGGCTGTACCAGGAGCCAGTTCATCACTGAAGGGCTGAAAATTGGTAAAAGAACGAGTGTCTGCAGGCAACAGTAACACATGGTGAAGGTTCCTTGCAAGTTTGGGGCTGCTTTTTTTGTTGCTGTGAAACACGAGCAGATACTTATCCATTATTCAGTACCATCAATAGCATACTCCAAGATGGTAAAACAACCTACCTGCTGCTTTTTTCAAAAACTGTCTGCAAGTGTACCTCGAGGAATCGATGCCGTTTTGCAGGCAAAGATCTTGGGACTTGGTCTTTGTCTCGAGAGCGCTGTCACTCTGTCTGTTTAAGCCACTGATCAGCTGCTGGTGCCGTGTCTCGTTCCCATCTCTTAATCCGGGGACACATTTAACGTTTTTTTACGCTGATTTTTAATCATAACCAGTAATCGTGTCCAGTCTGTTCCAGTCGCTCTTTAAAGTCGTTGTTTAAATCATTTAGTGTGTGTTGTGTAAAGATTCCAGTCTTAAAACTGAAGTGCCAGTTGTTGTCTAATATTAGGAATGTTAATGTTAAACAATGTATGCGTGATTTTGTAATTATTTTTGTTATTCTCAAACTGTTATACAGTATAAAATAAACTAGATTTAGTTAGATTAATAATGACACAATGAAAATTATAATTTCTTTCGATTTTGGGCTAAAACATTCACACATTCTTGTCAGATTTGTGTGACGAGTATTTTATTGTCACACTTTGTTTAGCTTGGAGGACGATGAGAATGATGGGGAGATAGCTGATCTACTGACATACTTCCAGCAGCAGCTGACACTAGGGGACGCCACCATGAAGCTGTGTGAGCCTGAGACGGACACATCCCAGGTGCATATCTCAGGTAATTCTCACACTTGACATTGTCTTATGATTTCGCAGCCTCTGCAGTATACAGATTGGCATGAAACTTTGCTTACTGTGTCAACAGCTTTGCCCCTAGAGGTACTCATGTATATCTTCCGTTGGGTGGTGTCATGTGATCTGGACCTTCGAGCCTTAGAGCAGCTATCCCTGGTCTGCAGGGGTTTCTATATCTGTGCAAGGTGAGCACGCATTGCAAACTTATAAGTGGTGTTTGCTGAGCCACAGTCTAACTCACAAGTATCTCGCAGGGACCCCGAGATTTGGCGGTCTGCTTGTTTAAGAGTGTGGGGGCGGAGCTGCACCAAAATGTTGCCATTTTCCTCGTGGAGAGAGATGTTTTTAGAGAGGCCACGTGTACGCTTCGATGGTAAGCCTGTGTGTTCATGTACAACTACTTGACTGTACAGTGTGAAACATATAGCTAAATCAGTTAACGAAGCGCCTGTGGTTTTGTGCAGGTGTTTACATCAGCAAAACGTCATACATCCGTCAGGGTGAGGAGTCTCTTGATGGCTTCTACAGGGCTTGGCACCAGGTAGAGTACTATAGGTGAGCTATGATCGTTCTTGTCTTGTGGGAGTCTTTTTTTTATGCTCATTTGGTAAAATGTTGTCAGGTTTTCACAAGTCCTGATGTTTCAGGTACCTGCGCTTTTTCCCTGATGGTCAGGTGATGATGTTGACCACACCAGAAGACCCTTTGACCACTGTTCCAAGGTTGCGCAGCAAGAACTCAAGGTGCGTTTGCATTTCTAAATCAAGATCATAGATGTGTGAGCATGTTTCTAGTTTATCTGACCAAAAGTTTTAATTTCACAGGACTGATTCCATCTTGTTTGGCCATTTTCGGCTGTCCCAGGATACAGACAATCAAACCAAAGTATATGTTGTTGTCTCCAAGAGGAAAGAGGAGGTTGGTTCGTCTTTTACAAAATTGCTATACAGTGTGTGACCCTGCCTGTGAAAACCCAGCTACTAAGTCACTTTTTGTGATTTACTGTTTTCCACATAAAATCATCCTACATAATGTAAAGAACGTTTTGTGAAACTCTAACTTTGATGTCTTTAATATTGACTGAGTAAGGTTGAAATCAGATTGAAATCAGTGATATGCAAAGGTGCAATCAAATATTGATGCTTGTTGTCTTATACATTGATTTAGAGACAGACAGGGTCACACATTCTTTTCTTCCAATGCTACTCTGTTAGTTTACTTTTTACAGAAATAATATTCATGTGAAGGTATTCTTTCAACAGAAGGTGGCAGATTACCAGAGGAGCCGGTTCTGCAGGCGGAACCCAGTCCCCGAAGCAGAGCGCTCCTTTCATGTAGGACTGCAGTTGTCCTCTGGAGGGCGTCAGCGCTTTAACAAGCTAGTGTGGATCCATCATTCATGTCACATCACCTACAGGTATTTCAGTAAAACTACAGGTGAAGTTCCTGAATACTTAATTTGATCCAAAAATGAGGAGCCAGTGACCATTTTATGAGTTATTCTGACATGCTGGAAGGTTCAAATTGTAAATATTTTGCTGCCGCATGTATTGAAATGATCAAATTCAGTGTGTAAACTGGTTGTTTAGTGAAAAATAGAATAATTGCTACATAGGATAATTGTTACAGTGAGTCTCTGGGAGTTAAAGCAGTACTGTAACACCAATTTGTCCAAAAACGATTTTCTTTTCTTCACACAGATCAACTGGAGAGACTGTCATCACTGCATTCGATGTGGACAAAATGTACACGCCTCTGTTTTTTGCACGAGTGAAGAGCTACACGGCTTTATCTGAGCATCCACTGTAGGACAAGAGATGCATGCAGACACCTTACTGCCACCTCTATACTCTCTCTATACCGCTTCCAGCTTTCTTCTTATAAATGAATGTAAAGGAATGGGGTGACGTTTTTAGATATATAGTCTTAACTGCAGCTAAAAGCATTATGTTTTGATTTCTTGGGTAGATGTCTCACGCTCTTATTGTAAAGATAAATATTCTATAAAAACGTGATTGTTCGCTTTGTTTCTGTGAATTTCATCGAGGGAATAAGTCTACTGACAACTGGATCAGCCAAATAAAAGAGCTGTATTGTGTTCTGTTGCTTTCATTTATGTATGTACATTTTTCTGTATAAGTCTGAAAGTCAACATGAAATTTATTGAGTTTTTTATAAAAGAGTGCATAGAATCTCTACTAAAAAAAGATTGAGATTTATAAAGCCTAGTGTACGCACACCTGCACGCAATTTTTCCCTTTATAAATCTCAGTGTACCTTTTCATATTGTCCTCTACATTTCCACATTTAACCATAATTAGTCAATGCGAATCATCTCATCAATTACCAAGCATAGTAAAATTAGCCAGCTAAATAATGGGCAACAAAAATGCAATTTCTTCAAAACAGAAATCGAGGATCTTGTGAAGACGAGACGGATCTTTTGGTTTGATTCATTATCATTGGTATAAACACAGTTTAATTATGAATACCATGGTTAAACTATGATTATTGTAGCAAAACCTTGGTTAATTTGTAGTTACCATAGTCAATAACTATAGTAACCATGTTTTTGTTTTATTTGTATGGTTTATTTTTTATAAGGGATTAGGCCATACAAGAGCAGAAAAGCAAAGGGTTATGGTCTAAACATATATAGTATAAGGGCAGTATAAACATCAATAGGCATATCACTACCAACTAGATAAACCTAAAAATTAGGGCTAACAGCAAGACAAGGGTCTCTTTTTCAATTGTGTTTTATTGTTGTTGGCATTTCAAGAACTTGTTTGAAAAGTAGCAAATAGGGAGTTTAATAGCGTTAGAGTCTTCCTGTTATAAGACCGCCTGTGCCCGAGTGGCACTGGCATCTACCAGGAGGAGACAGCACTGGTGTATGACAGCAGATCTTTGGTGTATTATCCATTTTTCACTAAAGAAACTGAAGTATAGCAGCAACTTTAGCCTCAACTGGCTTGATACAACCCTGGCCAGCTTTATTCCTCAGGTAAGTTACAATCGCTTTGCCTCTCACACTTGGCAAGGTTCAAGGTTAGGGAGGCATTAGCCAAACGTTAAAACACCAATTCCAGGGTTTTTACATGGTCCTTCCAGGTCTTTAAAAAAATGACCAGATAATCCCAAATCACCTCCATTAGTACCAGGCGCTGGAAGGTACATTTGTGGACAAAAATATTGGCACCCTTGGTAAATAAGAGCAAAGACAAAAACGTTGTAATAATAAATCTGCATTGTTTCTCTTTTTGATATTTATTTTTAAAAAAATCCACAAAAATATAACGTTTCATTAATGCAAAACTATTGAAAGTGGTGAGCCCCAAAACCTGTATGACTTTGTTGCTTCAGCAGTACAGTCACAGAAGAATATTTTGTAAAACGCTGGTTACCGGCACCCATTCACTTTCATAGTATGGACACAAGGTACAATGGAAGTCGATGGGTGCCGGTAAGCAGCGCTTTGCAAAATATCTTCTTGTGTGTTTCACAAAAGAAATAATCATATACAGGGTTTGATTTTAATTCATCATCGTCATGGTAACTTGTGAAGGTTGCAGAAACTCCAGTCTGTTGGCACGTCGAGTCCCCATGTTTCCGAGCAAGAAAAAAAGTAAAAAAAGTGTGAAAGTAAAAGGGACTTATTTGTCAACATATGGTGACCCATAAACTGAAATGTGACCTCTGCATTTAACCCATTCAGTGAGTAGTGAACACGCACACCCGGAGCAGTGGACTGCTATCATTGCAGCACCCGGAGAGAAACTGGGGGTAAGGTGTCTTGCTCAAGGGCACCTCAGTGATCTTCCTGCCGGCACTGGGAATCAAACCGGCAACCTTCAAGTCACAAGTCCAACTGTTTCAACCATTAGGCCACGTCCAGGTGCGATTTGTGCCAGACACGGGACTTGGCATCTGCATCTTCTTCGAGAAACACGGTGGTGTTTAGCCGCTGTGATGGCTATCATCCCAGCAATATGATGGAGTTTAACATGGGATACTGAAGCAAGAACCAAATGAGACACAGAGCTGGTGCGGTTATTTAAATTAAATTCAATCCCTCCCTCTCTGTCCTGCGGTGATGAAAAACCGCTAGGCTATCATGTAATGGTAGTGTGGACAGATATTAACACGTGTAATGCTTGATCAAAGTTTATTAGTTTCTGTTATTGGTAAGTAGCAATACTCCTATATGAACAATACTAGCTTTGCTCAGTGTTACATATCGTTAGCTAACACCTGCCCTGTTCTCCACTTGTTCTCCTCGCACACATTGCCATAACTTTGAAAAAGTAAAACGTGGTGGGGACAAAGCAACATCACTTGTTTCAGCAAATCCTACGACATGTCCATAATAATTAAAATAATTAAAAATTATAAATATGTTGAAATATACCGTGTCTCCCTGCCGTTACGTCACTTCCGGTTTGGCGATTTTTCAGATACGAAAGTAATTATTTTTCCAGAAGCCTCAATAGCGTATTTATCTAAAAATCTAGTTCCTACATTATTTTTCTATACATTGCCTCACTGGGGTCTCTACAATATGCACATTAAGACAATATAGACACACATCCTCTTTCAGGTAGATTTGCAACATCACCAGGGCATTAAAACCTTTGTATTGTTACCCTGATGGTGCAAATGGGAATTTTTATTCTTTTGACTATTTCATTAAAGCCACTTTCTATTTTGTGTAGATCAGCAATCTTTGAATGCACATCAGAACTATATTATTTCGTTTTACATATTGTGATGAACGATAAGGATATTTGACCTTTGTGTTACTTAATATTTATTCTTTTGTAAAATAAAGTCATGACTGGACAACATTATATTTTAAGTCAACGTAAATATCAATGGAAAAATACTTCAGAGAAATTTTACACGTAAACAAATTCTAGGGGTGACAATAATTGTATCCAACATGCATTTAAGAAAAACATTTTTTTCATGATGTGATTTTCCTCCACTTTCAATTGTTTTGCTTCAATGTTACATTGTATTTTTGTGAATTATTCAAATAAACGATCATAAGGAGAAACAACTTTCTTTGCTTATATTTACCAGGAGGGGCAATATTTTTGTCCACAACTGTAAGTCTGTTAACTACATTTAGGAAGGCAGCTCTGAAATTATAAAACAAAATATGAGATCATGTTTTACAAAAATTCAAAAGAAATGCATATACTTTGTTTCTAAACACTCTAATTACTGATAACTTGTAAAAAAATGTTAAACATGTTAAGGAAATTAATTTTAAGATGTCACGGTCACACCCACTTTCTCACACACTTTTTTTTAACATGAATTTACATGTACACAACATGCTTAATGTTTAAACAATTGAAATAAATACTGTTATTCTTTGCATTTTAAAATTGGCCTGTTGAAAATCTTTATACGTCATTGACCCATTTAGATTAACTGCAACAATACAAAAATCATTCGACCAACTAAAGTAAATAGTTAATGTCTGGTTGTATTCATGGCTAAACCATGAATTAAGACAACTGGACTAAATTATTAGCAGAGTTAGAAAAATACTCCCATAAATTAATGTTACACAGTTTGCTCCATACTGTAGTATTACTTTTAATACTATAGTATTAAACCCATATAGAGTTTATGTTATTTCATACAAGCACAGCAGATGTTCTAAATCATCAAAGAGATTCAAAAGATACACCGAGTTAACTCAAAACTCTGCAGGTTAACTTTATTTATACTTTTTCTAATTTTCCAAATAAGTTGTTTACATTGACTTTGGGACTGAATTAAATGTACAGAAATGAGAAATAAGAATATATATTAAATATATTATATAATACATTTAATGTATTAGTATATTGCAAATACATCTTCTTATGATAATAATATAATAACATGATTAAAATATTAATATAAAAGATTGACATTAATATTAATAATAATCTTATTAATAGTATATAATCAGATTCAAGTAACTAGTAAATCACACCACTAGAGTAATTTTTTATTGCATACTCTTTTACTTTCACTCAAGGACTTTTTAAGACAGTGGCTTTTACTTTTAATTTGAGTAATATTTTCTATAAATAATTATCCTTTTACTTTAGTGAAGTTTTTGGCCTTTGCTAAAACTGTTGTGAAGATGCTTCAGTGCATTTTTGTTGCAGAACATGCTAAAATTTTTTAAAGAATACAAACAACAGTAACAAACATCGGTCCCCATTGATGTTCATTGACATAGACACAAAAACCACATTTCTCAAAATACTGTCGTTTGTGTTTCACACAAGAAAGAGTCATATGCAGGTTTTGAATAACATGAGGGTGAATAAATGATGACCTAATTTTTATTTAAGGATAAGATAGCGGTGCAAATTAATACATTAATAAGCCTTGCCTCTTATTTCCAACATAATATAAAAAATACTTTTAATGTGTCCACCTGAACCCTGTTAGTTGTCTACCTCTCTTCCCTTAAAGGGGTCATGTGATGTGTTTTCATATTTTCCTTTTTCTTAGTGTATTATGTATTTGATGTATTGTAATGTATACTGTTTGGTGTTCTTGCGATCACATGTACAGAGATGGTTTTATGCTTACAGACATATCCACTGTTCTCCACGTATAACTGGTGGATACAAAAAATGTATTCATTTAGCAGACGCTTTTGTTCAAAGTGACTTACAAGTGACCAGTGGCACACTGGGAGCGATTAGGGGTGAGGCGTCTTGCTCAAGGGCACCTCAGCTGTTTCCTGCTGGTACTGGGAATCACAAGTCCAACTCTCTAACCAGTAGGCTATGGATCTTTCATATCCTGTCTGGATCTAAAGGATCATTAAAGGGGCCAAAGATCCCAGACCGTCAGAATGAAGGTCTCGCGCAGCTTGCGTCCGGTGTAGACACGATGTACATGTTCTGCCTCACACTGGCCCAGCGTGCTTTCATATCACACTGGTGGCCTTTATGGTAAGGGGCTTAACGATTCTGCCACTTGCTTGAGGTATTCAAAAATCACTGATCAGCTGACCAATCAGAGCATACTGCGCTTTTCAGAGCTTTGTAAAAATCAAATGCATTTTAGATACACAGGGAGGAAAGAAGATGCAATAATGTATAGTATGTGAAAAAGAATGTGCTTTTTGAACCATAAACCCTGTTAACACATTGTATTACACCAAATACACTAAATAATGATCATTTTTAACAGTGTCATATGACCCCTTTAAGTTTTTTATTCAATATGAATAACAAGAGGCTGTGATTTGCATAAGTGTATAGAATTAATAAGGCAACTATTTTGCTTTCATTACTGTGCTACATAGATGTGGATGACACAAACTGCTGTCAATCTGCACGAAGTTTCCTGTTTTTAACCTTCTCATTGGATATTACACCATTACTGTGACCATTTCGAGATCCATTTGAGTAATCTGTTTTTTGAGATCCTTTTCTTTTATAGGTCTGTGAAGAAAACAACCGCAGCATTTTGAGCAACTGGTAAACCATACTTTTATATGAACAAAGATGAGAATCTGAAACTGAGAATTTGTTTACCTGTACGTAGAAGTTGGTGAAGAGCAAGATTAGGGAAATCATGTAGATGATCTGGAAATACAGCCAGCCCACTGGGAAACCGCATGGCCAAACCACAGCACAAGATGTTTGGAACATAGTTAGAACAAACTGGACCTACAGTAATGAAGAAAAAGCCATCAATGTCCTGCTGTTGATCTACTAAAGAAACACTTCTGACCCGTGTACTGTAAATTTGTTTCATCGGTGTTAAAAATAATTCACCTGTCACATGGAATGGAATAAAGGACGTTATCAAAGTGGATCAAGTGGATTTTTGGAATAATGTGTGATGATGTAAACGTTTGGCATTGTATATAATACAGTAATTAACGGTAACTAGGTGTGCTTTCCTTACATTTTACATTTACATTTATTTTGGTTGAATTTGAGGTTTTTGAGAAATTTAAGGCCCTCATCTAGCGATTGCAATGCTGCAAATAGTAAATAAACATCTACAATAATCTTTATTTGTCCGTTTTCTGAGAGGTGTACCTCTCACTAACCTAATACAAAGGTTGCGTGTCCATCCATTGGAAGCAAAGCGCTTGCGGCTGACGTTTTGGTTTTGCTTTTAAAATGAACATGTAGGAAAAAATGCAGGACTTACTTGATTTTAAAAAAAGTTTTTAAGAGTTGAAAAGTCTGGGACCTGATTGATGTTAAAAGAGTTATTAGGAAAGATAAGTCACGAAAGATCTCACTCGCACTGACTGACGCATTCATGAAGGAAGCGAACAAAGACAGCGTGCGACCCCCATACACACATATATGGGTCAATGACATGACATGCATATTTTTGTGTCTGAGTGCATTATTTCCTTTTAAAATAATTTATCAATTTATGACATGTATCAAATACATTTTCAGTACATTTAAATAATATTTATTATTTAAATGTTTATTAAAATAAATTATTTATTATTATATTATTTATTATTTAATAAAAATTTATATTTTATGTTTAGCACCTCAAACCCCCAAAATGTCAGGTACAAATGAGCAGACAAGGAAAACTATTAAAAATGCTATTTTGAAGATAATTAATTCAAAATAAAATACTATGGCATAATTTCATGTTTGCCACCTTTCAAATAAACCGTGTTTTACAAATATTCATCATTTTAAAGCTGTTGAGATTTTGTCCAGCAATTAGTATGTTGTCAAATGTCAGGGTGGCACAACTGCAGTGTAGAGGTCATACAGTAAACAGGATAATGCATCATCAAGAGGACCCCATCTGATTTTTATGGCTGAGTGAAAAGGTTTGTAGATCTCTTTGAAATATTGATAAAAATAGCTACTTTCAACTTATAGGTAGACTGGTACACTTATAATGTCAGGTGGTACAACCAATGTAAAACTAGGATGTAGGAAATGTTATTTTATCATAAAACAATTTTTTTTATTGTATGTATGAACTTGATGGCAAAGGTGAAAGTTAATATAGGCATCCAAGTAGAAGCCTGTTTCATTTGAAATTCTTTCATTTCATTTGAAAGCCATAAAAAAATCAGTTTTAAAGGAATCTGTGTATACTTGCCAGCTGCCCTTGAGTGATGTATCTTTTCCACCACAGATACGGTCTTATGGCCGGGACAGCAGAGAGCCCGTAATACGAATACATCAGCACATGAATGAAGCTGTTAAACGTTGCACCAAAATATGCTAATAAAAAAACAGAGATATTAATATCATTACTGCATTTAAAAAAGTGTTCAGTTAACAAGAATACATAACAAGAGTCATATCATTTCATATTTAAACATAACATGGGTTTACGATTACTCATTTTTGTATCTTTTGTTTTAGTGTATCGGTAGGAAAAGTAAATTTCCAAACATTCCCTGTTTACATGAAGAGACGGGAGAAATATAAACATCTCAATAAACATCATTGCTTTTTTTGTTGAAGCATCAAACATGCCTAAAACTTCCACGATCATCAATAACTCCAACACAATCAAGAAAGCGGTTCAAATGTTTCATCAAATGTCTCCACGTTTCATAATACCAACAGTTGTTTAAAGAGCATCTGGACTTGCATTTCATTGCTTTTATGCATCTGAATAATTCAGCAATGCAACCGAAAAACAGCATATTACTTTTGTGTCAGAAACTTACAGTGGCCACATGGCACCCAGTTCAGGACAAACCACCAGATGTTAAGCATGGTGGCGTGATGGTAAACATGCAAGAATGTGATCTGGTGGTTGTTCTTCCTCAGGATGAAAAAGAAAGTGTCCATGAACTCAATGACTTTGGAGAAGTAATACCACCACAGGACATGTATCATCTGTGGGGATAAACAGGTGAAAATACCAGATGGTACATAAGTCACACAAGCAAAATCTTGCAGTGTCGAACCATTTCACCAACAATAATACTTTTATTAAAATAGGTTTATTTTTACTTATATATTTATTTATATTTGTATAGTAGATATTAGATCATATATATATATATATATATATATATATATATATTAGATCATGTTTTTTACCCTACTGTCAGCCTCTCCTCCACTGTGGGTGTCTTGGCAGAAGAAGTTGTATCCGCCTTGATACACTGACATCACTAGCTGTAGACAGCAAACAACATGATCATTTTTACATTATTTCTTTCTAACTAGCAAAGATGTTTCTGTAATATTCTCCATAACTATATGCTTTTCTGTTAAAAACTGTTCAAAATTTAGCTATGTAAAATAATATAAATAGTTTATTTGCATCAATTAAAAGTTGTTTTTTCATTTCTAATTAATTTTTTTAAACAATTTTCAGGACTATATATATTAATTTCAATTAATAGAAATGTTTAAATACTTCTAGTGTATGATAATAACCCTGCGTTTTGTAGATTAACAGAAATATAAGCCTTTTATCAGAACGCTAAAAACATTCGCTGTTTAAAAATATACATTTATAAAATTATGCCACAAAAATGGTTCCGTTTTGCAAATTACACCTGTCTATAATTCATATTTACACAATTTTGTCCATTTATCCTTGTTTGGTTTTAGTTACTCTTTTTCTGGTTCAGCTTTAGTGTTCGTTAAGCTGTTTTGCGACTTTGTCAGGTTTTGGGAAAAGTGGACAGACAAGTACGTCACGTGACACACATTCCGCAATACGAAGGAAATCCATTTCTGTATTAGACACATTAGGTTAGGACCTGTTATACATTTTGTGATGTGGGTAGATAAAGTTTGTCTTCTAATATTTGTAAGTTGCTTTGGATAAAAGCGTCAGCTAAATACCTAAATGTAAATGTAAAGTTAGTTAGGGCGTCCTTGACGCTGAAGACGATCTCTGTATTGTTCGTGTCCCAGTTAGATTAGAGGATTAGTCTTAAATCATACATATTCATGTCACATAAACCCAAACAATTACATGAATACAACAAATGAAGATTTTACCACTAAATTGAGCATATAAATGAATAAATAGCAAACGCAGAACACAACGCACTGTGTTTATTCTTTTAAACAGAGGTTTCCACTCTAAATAATGCACATACTATCACAGATTATAGACACTATTATAGTGTGTTTATTTGTTTGTGTATTAATGTTATTAAACGATCCGAGTTGTGTGCATGAGCTGGACACGGCGCTTCCGTCCTGCGCCACGAGATTCAAAGTTCACGGATAAACTGGTCATAACCGGTTAAAAATAGTATTTAAATGAAATAAATTACAGTATACAGGATCCTTGTTTGGTACAAAACAGTTGGCACATAAGTCCACACTGACATGACTCGAATGTTGGTTTAAAAAAAAAAGTCGACCCCGACTCCCAGCAGAGTCGACTCCTCGATTCAATTTACTTTGACTGCAGTGATATTTGTGTTGTTATTGATAATCTTAAATGTATTTAAAAATGTAACCTGTGCACCACAAAATACATTTGGGAGCATTTATGCGAATGCACGTTTTTGTGGTGCATCCCGTTTTCATTTCTCTTCAGAACGTTTGCGTGCTGTAAGCTAATACAGTGACTGTTCCATTCATTCCCTGAGAACGCATTTCTCCATTCCATTGCGCTAGATTTTTATTGTTTCGTATGTAAACGTACTACGAACGTGTTTGACCAAGCGTGCGTATCATGTCTTTTGAAGCGTCGCGGATTAGCGCTGTCTGCGTGTTTAACCCCGATTTTACACCACCCACGAGTAAGCAGCACGGGTAACTTGGGAGTGTGCACCACAAGTATAGCAATGGCAAGTTCACATTACGTTATAGTAAATAGATTCACAAGCAAACTGAATTTGCTTCTCACATATTTGCAATATAAACATATAACATTAAGTGTTGATGTAGTTTTCCCTATATATTTCATTATTGAGGATTTCTGTAAACAAGGCTAAAAACCGTGTCTCGTTCTCGTGAACTCAGTCTCGTCTAGTTTGTAGATGTTTATTCCTTTAATACACACCTTCCTATTTTTCAAAAACATTCAGAAAGTGGTGGGGACACAATCGGCTTTGGCAAAACGCGGTGGGGACAATTATGCCTATGTATTACACAATTCATTTCACCCAAAAGTACAAATCACCAAACACTCATATTTAAACAGCATATTTAAAATACCTAATGTAGATGTCTAATTTACAGGGCCTGATGACATAAGGCTCGTTTCCTTTACCAGTTTGCTCAAAACTTTTGCGATAATTTCTAAATGTTGATAAAAAACTATTGCGAAATGATGGCATTTCCATTAAGCATATTATGCGACTAAAACTCATCCTTTCACGCTACGTCATTCCAAAAACCATGGCAACAGTAATAAGCAGGTTTACTAATATCGCAGCTAAAGCAATCGCAATTTTTGTTTTGTTTCCATTTGGACCGTAAGATTTGCCTTCTCTTTCATGTCTGCTTCCAAGAAAATGCATTTCGCTTTCAAGGTAACGAGACGCTGCGTCAGTGTTGCGACGCTATGGAAACGCCTTTACGTGACTGCGTCTGAAGCATGTGTCTCAAAATCTCTCTTCTCTCCCGGGTGGCATGTTTCGCGGCCCTTGTGGGGGTCGCAAGTGGACCTTGCTATGGGGTTGGAGACAGGCGGCGCCCTATCTCCGCCCCTATCTCTACTGGTGTTCACCTCACTACACAGTGCCCAGCTCTCCCCGGTGTCCATCACGGGAGGCTCTGTTTTCCCCGTGCTCTGTGCTTCGGGGAACAGATGTCTCCTGCAGACATCAACGTGCAACCAAGCACTTCATACTCTCTCGGGTTGGTCCCTGCCAGCACAAACCAGGGCACCGAGTTACCCTCACACATCACACCAGCCTCGAGCGGCTGGTTCCCTTAGTAGACTTTCTGTCAGCGTGGAAACTTCTGCCGAATGTGTCTCGTTGGGTCCTGCAAACTATTGAAAGCGATTAAACGATTCAGTTCAGTGTGGATGCTGCTCTGGCACCTTTGCGTCTCTGGAGCATCCTCATACTATCTGGACGACTGGCTTATTTTAGCCCAGTCAGAACATCTGGCAGTTCATCATCAAGATGTTGTGCTGGCCCATATGCAAGTGCTGGGGTTGAGGCTCAACGCCAAGAAAAGTATGCTTTCTCCAGTTCAGAGAACTACTTATCTTGGTGTAGAATGGGACTCGAGAGTCATGGAAGCGAGGCTGTCATCAGCCCGCATAGCATCCATTCCGTCAGCCGTGAATGGGGTCCAGCTTCATCACCGCATTTCGGTGAAACAATTTCAGCTGGGTGTCTGCTGGGGCTCACGGCAGCTGCAGTCAACGTGATACCTCTTGGCCTGCTGCACATGAGACCACTACAGTGGTGGCTGCACATGTTGCACATTAACTGTCTAGAGCTCATGGCGGTGTGGCTTGCTCTGAGGCAGTTCCTTCCACACCTCGAACACAGGCATGTGTTGGTACACACGGACACCTGGCGGTGGTACTGGAAGGCTTATCTAAGGCTCCATTTGAGCCCATTGAGGCCGCTTCGGCCAAACTTCTCACCATTAAGGCAGTTTTCTTATTGCCGATTTCTTCACTGAAGAGAGTTGGGGATCTCCAAGCTCTGTCAGTTTCTCCTTCCTGCCTGGAATTTGCCCCAGGCATGGCTAAAGCCTTTCTGTATCCAAGACAGGGCTACTTGCCCAAGGTACCCACCAATGTGCCGAGGCACACCCATTGTGTTGCACGCCTTCTGTCCTCCCCCTTTCCGGAATTCGGACAAGGAGAAGTTGAACTTGGTGTGTCCAGTGCGCTACTATGTTCACAGAGCTGCTTCCTGGAGGAAGTCAGAGCAGCTGTTTGTGTGCTTTGGCCCAGCCAGCAAGAGCTCGCTGGCGACCAAGTAAACCATTAGTAGGTGGATAGTTGAGGCTATCTCACTAGCATATACAGTCTCTGGACAGCCATCTCCATTAGCTGTCAAAGCTCTACTAGGGGTATGGTCTGGGGCTGGGGCCTCTTTACAGGATGTGTGTAATGCAGCAGGTTGGTCCTCACCACTCACATTTGTGAGGTTTTATGACCTAGACCTGGCTTCTACACCTGGTTCTCATGTGCTTTTGCCATAGCTGTGCTCTACGGACTCACACTATTAGGCATTGGCTCGTATGGTGGCATTGGGATCTCGTTCCCAAAGCGCCGCAATGCTGATGCATCGCGAGTTCCCTTGAAAGAGAACGTATGTAACTATAGTTCCCTGAAGAACTGCGTCTCCCTGTCATAATCCCTGCATCCCTGAGTGCAGCTTCGGCCTAAGAAGCTAGAAATGCGATCGTTCCGGGGTGCTTTATACTTCCTGGGCCTGACGTCATCCCACCTATGATGTCGCAGCCTGTCATTCGATAATTTTGATACACGTGCTTCAGACGCGGTCACGCAAAGGCAAAGGCTGACGCAGCGTCTCGTTCCCTCTTCAGGGAACTATGGTTACATACGTAACCTGAGACGTTCTCTGTTGCTCTGAATCTTATATTCCCATATTTTTTGTCTTTAATTAGTTTAACAAAGAACTCCGTCTTGTCTTTGGTTTCACACATACCGCACTATCTTTAAAGAATTATCATATGACTTTCTATGTACACCATGTGACCTGTAAATGCGGAAAAAAAACATTTCCATTGAAGTTTTGGGAATTTTTCCTTTTTCGCATTGCCTGAAAAACCGTAAAAACTATTTTGTGATATATGGGTGTTTTTGCGAAATTGACGTGTTTCCATTAATGGAAACACGCCTATACATTACCTGATGCCACTCACATCACATTTGAAAAAACAGATTTGACACTGGGAGTCGATTCCTGTCCTGGAGTTGATTCTGACACTATGTCTATTGAGAGTCGAGGAATCAATAACTTTCCCTATTATCAGTGCACCATTATCAGTCCAGGTATTTATAAATGTGTATTACAATGATGAAAGCTTATTGTTTGTGGCGTGGAGAGTGCAAATTATGCAAGAGAGGTCTCACATGGTCTATGACTCATCCATTGTTCTGTTGCACCTATCATGCAAAATCTTTTTTTTACAAAACATCCTCACAGGCATTAGAACAACACCAAGTCCCTGCACTGTTTTGAGGAATTGCTTATGATTATCCTACCTCATAGAACATGTAGAGTGACAGAAGCGTCAGTCCGAGGTTATATGGCACCAGCAGAGCTCTGCAGGAATATGGCTGTTTATTCTTCATGTATTTTGGTCCGATCCACACAATCAGAAGGTACAAAACAGTTAAGGTAAAAGTAGGGATGTAGTCATCCAGTAGAAGCCATCCTCGAACCCGAGGATCTGTAATTGATATAACAAAATAATCCTTACACAAAAGCAACAGAATAAAATGACTATTATTATTTATAGGTACACATTTAAAATAGTAACAATTAGAATAAACATTTACCATAGCCAAGTATCTGCAGTGACTGATGTGTGTTTATTTGCATTTTCTGATGGTTTTTATTAAATCAGAAACAAGAGTGGAAACCATTGATTTTAAATGCTTTTTTTTTACTAATTCTATTTGGCTAATTCTATGTTGGTATCCTGAGATAACATGCCCACAGTACTTTAACTGACCGGCTGATGCAAAGTGCACAAAATAATTCAAAACACTAAAATTACCAGTTGCAATCTGCATTTTCCAAAGGGAGTCCAAAGGGAGATCTTTATAGTTATTGTTCTTTGTGTAAAGGGGACTTCACATGCATGTTTTATTTATGTCTAGAAATTAAGTGTTTCCAAGGTATTAAGCTGATCCAATATGTGCATCAAAGATGTCTACCACATAATAGCACATCATCAAAAATGCAAAGGCAGAAAGAATGACAATACAATTCTTGTAAAAAGTTTATTTGTTAATTTATCTTACCTCTGGGTCCCATCCATGAGTCAATATGTGTGTTAACTTTGTGATTAAAGGTCTCCATCTCCAACCTTGGAAAGCAATCATATGAATATTAGTTCAGATATTTAAAAGGACATGTAAAGTGAGGACTTTCAAGCTGTACCAGTACAAGAAAGAACCACGTCATAATAGAACTGTTTAAAGGGGCAACACAAGTTAACCATAATTCTTTTAAGCAAACTTACTGAGAACAGCATCAACTAACTGTTTCCCGAACACCGACATAGCTCGCCACTTAACCACCATAGTACGATGCAACGTTGCTAGTAAACTAACTTCCCAAAAACTAATTCATTACTAATTAATAAATTACTAATTTACTAATTTACTAATTTACTAATTAATAAATTCAAAACGAATTCATGTCCGATTTTTCATCTAAATAACGTACATTGTATTTTTGTGAGCCAGTTTTCATGACACTAAGAGGTTCGTCCTTGAGAACCTATTACATGAATTTCAAAGCGCCAATGAACTTGGCAAATGGAATTTGCATGCCATTCTCCGCCCCGTACATACGGATATAAAAGGAAGATCTCTGCATCGGAACATCAAAGAGACATAGGGGTGGGCTCGTTTCACTCGAAGGACCAAAGGAATTGAACGGGCCAAAACCCCTGGCTGTTGAACCTGAGGAAGCCCTGGCAAAGCATGTTCAGGCCCCGGAAGTGACAGTGGAAACGCGGCGGCCCTGGCTCACACTAGGACGCCCGGTTTTGGCTTGATAGTGGAACGTGGCTATTATGCTATAGAAGAACGATTTTTGGTTCCCCAAAATTCTTTTGGTCAAGGGTTCTTTAACTCTTTTTTTATCTTTTTATATTCTAAAGAACTTTTTCCACCACAAAGAACCTTTTGTGATGTTAAAGGTTTTTTATGGAACTGTTTAGCCAAAAATAGTTGGCATTGTGACGTGTAGCACCTTAATTTTTAATTATAATTGTAAGATATTATAAGATACACCCTACACTAGAGGTTTTATTAAAGGGATAGTTTACCCCAAACTAATAATTATGTCATTAATTTTTTCACCCTTATGTCATTCAAACATATATGATGAAACACAAAAGAAGATATTTTGCAGAACGCTGGCTTCCATTGTACCTTGTGTAACTGTTCTTCTGTAACTGTACTGCTGAAGCAAGAAAGTCATACAGGTTTCACATGACATGAGGGTGAATAAATAATAAAAGAATTTTTATTTTTGGGTAAACTATACCTTTAAAGAAGAGCTATCAGGGCTGCAGAACTTTACTTGCAAGAAAGAGGTTTTCTAAGTTCTTTGAGCTCTTAACAGAAAGCAAAACAGCAAACCGCAATACAGAAAAAATACAAATAGATACAGTGAGAAGCTAGATACACTTTTAAAATGCATTTCCATCAGCTTTGACTTCTCTTTGGACACTATGATATTCCTTGTCATGTAATTATCATAAGGGTATTATGTAAAACCTTACATATTAACACTTACCATGGTCCTGTATTTAACCTCTGATGCCCCATAATTATAAGGGCTTATGACGTTACTGTTATTATGCTTAAGTACATGGTTATTGTCATTTGGATTTACAACTAACAAAAACATTAAACGTACTTATAAAAGCACACATAAAAGTACTCAGTCTAATCTCTCAACAATCACAAATTATTCATATTAACCATCTGCTGTCACCGCTTGACATGTCAGATACCCATATATAGACAACAGTGTTGCTTTATACAACAGAGGCCAATCTGTAAACCTTAAACAAACAAAACTAAATCAGATTTGTTTGCGCGCATGCGATGTTAGTCTTCGTCTTACGAAAAACATGTTATATTACTTGAACAAAAGCAGGCCTAAACTATTGGCAAACTTTTTCTAACGTCATATGAAGCTTGAGCATCACGCGCATTTTAAAGTTCACACGCGTATCATCCACACCGAGACATCACGCTTTATCATAGATGTGTTTAAATGTGTTTACATTGTTATTAATGCAAAGGAAAATATTATTCAAATGAATCTTACCTCTTTTCTTCGGTGTTTAGCAGAATTCAGACACTTCGTGGATCAGTGCAAAAGTGTAGGGGAAGCACGTAAAGTAATGAGCGTCATGAGTGATGCGTACAACGGGACGCGCTCGCAAGAGTGCCTTTATACTGGCGCTGTGTGGGGCAAAGTCTAAGAACACCGCGTCCTCCTCTCACTGCTCTGTCCTGCTCATTTCCATAACGTAGAATTTTTCCAAAACATTTTATTTGTAAAATATGTATCTGGTTTAAATATCAGGACAGGTCACTGGTAGGAAAATCAGCGTTTTAAAAGTCTGGTTATTAATAAAACTGATATATAAGCTGTTGTCATGACAGCCTTGTCTCGCGTGTAATCACTGCACTGTCAGCTGTGGTGTTTGAACTGTATTTACAACTTAAATGCATCAGTTTTGAGTGTCATTATGTCATGAGGCAAAATTCACGGATTCTAGCAGCGTGTGCAGGGCGTGACCTGAGTCACCCGATTCATCTGAAGCTAAAACAGACCAATCACAGCGCTGAGCTCGAATGGAGCCAGACCGGACCAATCGCATCGCTGCTCTTATGTGGTGCCACGGCGGGCCAATCACAGTGTTGCTCTCATGGGAAGCCAGAGCAGACCAATCAACTTACGTGAAGCCAAAGCAGGCCGATCACAGCGCTGCTCTTATGTGGAGCCACAGCGGGCCAATCACAAGGGTGCTCTCACGTGAAGCAAGAGTACCATAGATGCCAACTTAGCAATTTGGTTGGTAGATTTAACACAATTTAGCTATTTTTTACATTTACTTTCAGGAACTTTCAACTTCTGATAAATAAACAGTCTCAGACTCTGACTGCAGAACCAGAACCCAACCAATCCCCACCTGACTCTTGGAGCATATCAGTTCCCTACTCACTCCTCTTTGCATTTGCAGATACTGATGTCGGCATTCACAAACTCGCTAGTTTTAGCTCTATAGCCTAATGTGTGTCTGTCTCTCTCTGACCTATCGTGTCTCTCTCTCTCTCTGTTCTACACGGTCTAACAGCTCTATAGCCTAACGTGTGTCTGTCTTTCTATAGCATATCATGGCTCTATCACTCTGGCCTATGCAGTAGGTCAGGGATGGGCAAACTCGGTCCTGGAGGGCCGCTGTCCTGCAGAGTTTAGCTCCAACCCCAATTAAACACACCTGAACCAGCTAATCAAGGTCTAATTAGGCATACAAGAAACTTTGAGGCAGGTGTTTGAGGCAAGCTGGAGCTAAACTTTGCAGGACAGCGGCCCTCCAGGACCGAGTTTGGACACCCCTGCAGTAGGTGCTAGATGATGATTCAAACAAATTGTAACATGATACATCATATCATTCAAAAGATTCAAGAATTGCATTTTTTTTACATCTTGTGACCCATTGGTGGTGATGTTCTCAAATTTGGCATGGATTCCCACATCGTGGTTCTGATGAAGAGTACCGAGTTTTATTTCTTTAAACTTTATTCGCTCGAGCCAACAAAGGAAATGTCAAGGTACATCTGAAACGATTCAAATCTGACTCAAAACTTTATACCCTTTTTCAAAGCAAAGTAGATAACAACCCACCTGGTGCTACCAATGTGTGTGTGAGTTCTGTGAGTTTTGGTTCATGCATGATATGTTATGCATTATGTGTGAATCCTTATGTGATTTTATCATGACTCAGTATTATAACTCAAAGTGATTTTATTATAACTCAAAATTTACCATAGACTCTACTAGTGAAACTAATAGTGATAGCTTATGGTTCTGTAAATTTTGTTACAATTGGGTCTTAACCTTTTATATGTTATTTATAATATGTCCTTTGCACTATATCCTTTTGTTTTTGTTTTCTCTAGAAAGCTGCTTTGAAACAATATGAAGGTATTTTTGTGTGTAAATTTAAGTTCAAGAGTTGTAAACTCTTGAAAAAGAAAAACTGTAAAAGAAAAAAAATTCTCTCCCACAAACAACTCAACAGTTATGTCTTGTCAACTTCTCTAATATAGGTGCACAAATCACAAATTAGGAAACTCACAAACATTTTTTGCTACTTCTGCAGTAAATTTGGTGCAAAATACATTCACACACCTGCAACAAAAATATAAAGTCATGAACAAGATTTGCACAGTATGCGATCAGTATGTGAATTCATGCAGTAAGAGTTGCACAATTGTAGAAGGTTTTCTCACAAATAATACATTTTTTCTTAGATAATTTTCCAGCACAAACACAAGTGCATAACTACAACTGCTTGAATCAAATACATCAATCAAGTACAAATCCTGCTTTTCACTTGCAAATGACAAGTTTGGCGTACTCTCTCTTTTGCACCATACATCTACGTGATATTTAGTGCAAAAGTGATTTGTAGAGGTACTCGTCTCCACAGTGACACTAGTGCTCACTTGCATGTGTTGATCTAAAACAACTTTGACAACTAATCAGACAAGCATTGATGAATATAAACGACATGTTGTTTCAGTTAGGCCTATGCAAAGATTTGTATTGAGGAGTGATTAGCAAACGTCCAAAAATATAATTTGCTCAGTGTGTGAAACACTTTATACACCTTGTCTATGAACACCAGATGTTTCAGCTTAACATGTATGTGTCACACAGTCCCTGTCTGTTCCTTTCTGGATTTCCCCGTGTTTGAACTTCACTTCCCAGAATCCTCCACGCTCCTGTTTCCCTAGTCACCCCCAGCTGCCAGCTATAGCCTTATATTATCACTCCTATAAAGTCACTTTGTCTCGTTTGTCTTAGCATGTTTGCTGTTAGTTAGTCTTGCGTTTGTATCGTATGCCTTTTTTTAGGCATAGTAGTCCCATAGGAATTCCTGCTTCTGACTCTCACTTAACCACTACTTCATACAATAAGTTGCATAACTGCATAGGCCTATTTATAAACATGTTGTTTATAATTTCGTCAATGTTTGTCTTAAAATGTTTCAGATCCACACATGCAAGTGTGCACTAGGTGTCACTATGGAGACGAGTATCTCTACAGATGCAAAAATCACTTTTGCACCAAATATCGTGTAGATGTATGGTGCAAAAGAGAGCAGTTGTAGTTATGCACTTGTGTTTGTGCAGGAAAATTTAAAAAAATGTATTATTTGTGAGAAAACATTCTACAAGTGTTTAACTCTTACTGCATGAACTCACATGATTTGCGGATGTTCAAATCTTGTTTGTGACTTTATGTTTTTGTTGTAGGTGTGTGAATGTATTTTGCACTAAATTTACTGCAGCAAAAGTAGCAAAAAAGGTGAGCGTGTGAGTTTCTTCATTTGTTAAACCTGCATTAGATTCGAGGAGACGTAACTGTTGATTTGTGTTTGTGGGAGAGAAAAGAAATCTACAAGTTTACAACTCTTTATCTGTGACTTCAAATGTACTGATACACATGTGTGACTTCTCTCTACAAGTACAAATTCCACCGTCACAGGTGCTCAGGTGTTTTGCACAAAAATACCAACTTTCCATTTTTTCTTCACCATGATTTTGTTACGCTGCGGTTCAGGGCTTCCGTATTTAACAAAAAGTTACAGATCTCACTTTATTAGTATTTTAATAGCATATGCTTATGTTTACCTGTGTTCGTGGGCATACAGTATTAAGCAGCACACACATATTCAATATGAAGTGTTTCTGGTTGCTGTATTTTATTTAAAGCAAATATTACATAATAAATATTACACCCACTTTCTTTCTTTTTTTTTTCTTTTTATTTAAGGTTGCGAACATTACAAAGATGACATTAATAATATACAATTTTGTATATAATATACAACATGTATCAACATAATGTACAATGTCATCTGAACATACAGAACAAAAACATTAATTGCAAACAGAAAAAGATAAAGAAGAAAGGAAAAGAAAAAAAGAGTGTAAGATATTAAATTACATTTCAATTAGAGTGTACAGATTAAAGTCATTACAAATTGAGGTTGTTCTTCTTGCTTTCTTATTTACAGAGGATGAAATAGTGTTAAGGTACATTTTAATTTCTTTCAAAAAAACAAGAAAAATTGGTTTGTTGTTAGAGAATTTACATTTATGGATATAGAATTTGCCAAGAAAATAAATTAAATTTATAACAAAATCAGCTTTGTTTTTATTAGAATCAGAATCAAAGTGGCCAAAAATAATATCTTTAAAAGTTACAGATATATCTTGTTGGATATTAATTTTAATAAATGTTTCAATATCTTTCCATAGTTGTTCAGTATAGAAACATGACCAAAATAGATGATAGACAGTTTCTGTGTGAACTTGGCAAAATGAGCATCTTGTATCAATATTGGTTTTATATTTAATCATAAAATATTTAGCAGGGTAAAATTTATTTATTTTGAAAGACACTTCTTTTACTTTATTGGTAAAAAAATTTTTTTGTTGTAAAGACCAAATCTTTTTCCAATTTAAATTTGTAAATAAATTATTCCAGTAAAAGATTACAGGAGATATGGAGATCTTCAAGAAATAGGTATCTAACTTTCTTGTTTCTATCTTTGTTTCCTGAAAAACATATTTTACCTATGGGAGTATCTTTTGGCTCAGGGAAATTAGAGTTTATAGTAGTAGAGTGAGTGTAATTCTTAAAAAGCATACAGATTCCTGTTGGTATCGCTCCCATAACTATGGCAAATTCTTTGGGAGTAACTGGTAAATTGTATTCTGAAAGAAACTCAGTGTAAGTCATTAGTAATCCTTTGTTGTTAAATAATTGACTAACTAAAAGTAATCCGTTATTAAACCAATGATCAAAAAATAAAGTTCTGTTTTTGTATAAAATATTTTGATTGTCCAAATAAAAAATGTATGGGGAGTGATATTGTTTATATATTAAAGCCCATGCCAAAAGTACCTGTTGGTGGAAATTTGAAAGTTTGATAAGAAGTTTTGACAAATTATAGTTGCACATCAATAAAAATCTTATACCTCCAATATATGAAAAAGCTTGTTGAGGGAAGATGTTCCAGATGGTATTACACCCACTTTCAAAACTCGCAGCCAAATCGCCGCGAACGTCACTACGGCAAGCAGCAAGTGTTCAGCTTGAGCGCTTTGAAAAAACCCTGACGGCTCTGATTTCAACTCCTCCTTCTCCCGAGATCTTCGCGGAACACACCTAAAACTACAACCTAATATAAGATACGGCCAATTCACTCGACGGGTTTTTTTCTTGTTTAACATTTATTTTTATTTTTTTTGCTCTTTGTGGTAAATGAAACTGTAATCGGCATTTATGGTCCATCGGCTTGAGTTTATTTACAAACACTATTGCGAATGGAAAGTTTTGGAAGGCCGTTCACCGCTTGTTGTGTTGTTGAGACATACACGTTTCGCCTAATTTATACCATCTTTTTACTTAAAAAGAACACAAAAATACAAAGTCGACAGGTATTGTAGCCGCAGTTATACGAAGCTTTTTATCTGAGCGAAACTCGAAGAGGAAAACTAGGCAAAAATGATGCCGGTAAGTAAATAAGCCTTTATTTAAACGTACAAAAAGAACTTACGACTCGAGTTTTGTTTAGAGTTTCTTTATTTTCTCGTAATCTTGATTATTGTAACAATTTGCGCTGTTTATTTTATTTTTGTATAATGAGTATGAGTCCATAAACGTAAGGTATTACTGGTTGTTTTCATAAAGCTGTTAATTCACAAACCTTACAGTTCAGTAGAAATACAAAGTTCTCATCCTGTCGAATTGAAGTGGTCTTCAGTGTTTACAGTGTGTTGAGTTCAGATAAAGGAGATTTTTATTACGTTATTAAGTTTATGTTCGGCCTGTCTTCCTGTAGAAAGTTTGTTATTGTTGATGTTAAATTAATTTTTATTAGGTTATGTGAACACAGTTGGGCTAAAGTTAAAGACGATTTCAGTCAGAGATGAATACAATGTAAATAATAAATACAAAAGTATAAATACGATGTAATGTTTTAATGTAAAATGAAACTCAGTGTCTCGATGACGTCACTCGCAGCGCTGTCGCCATATTATACGAGGAAGCTGATCAAAACATTGCAAAGTTTGTTAAAGGTATACTGTTAAAAAGAGAAAATAAACAGGCTAGCTTACCGTATTAGCACTTTAACGTTAACCTCAGCAGGTGGTACTAGTACTAGTTCTTTGGCATATTTATTACCATTTTATTATCATAGTTTTACGCCATAAATTATGTGTACTTGAGCAAAACCATGGTTAATTTTGGGGTTTTATTAATTTGTCTGGAGGGTTGTTTTGTGGCAATGTGTTAGTAATACTAAAGTACAACTGTATTTATTATGATAACTTGACAAATGTCTTGAAATAAAACATGAATGTCTTTTTTTGGTAGCCATGGTGTTTAGCATTCTGTTGAATTATTAGAAACACAATGCACACTCGGCTTCATGTTGTAATTGCATAAGCACATTGGGTGTGCATTATTTTCTATTAATTCAATGGCCTGTCATGAGTTAATACTTGCATAATTACCTCTTAAGTGGAAACTTTAAAAAAAAAATAATTTACTAGTCTCACACATTTCCTGAGGCAGAAAATCTGATCATTCTGTATTTTTTTATCAAGCCTCATGTTATTTCAACTTTATGTCTCTTCTTTAGCTAAACACAAAAAGAGAAACCTTGCAGAATTGTCTTATAGGAATATCTTTTCATTAAAATGGCATTTAGCAGGGAAAGTCATTTTTAAAGAAGTAGTTCACAGCAGAATTAAAATGTGATGATAATTTACTCATTCCCATGTAATCCAAGACATCCATGTCTTTTTTTCTTCAGTAGAAAGGAAATCATGAGGAAAACCGTTGGCAGATCTCATTTTCTCCTTCAACTTTAATGTCGTCCGACATTGTTGTTTAAACTTTTTTTGTAAAGAGCGTAAGACTTGGTCTTTGCACGTTCAGTGGGTCGGTACATCTGCCTAAGTCATCCGTGACTGCTCCAACGCGATTATGTAATACGTAAAGCTGTTGACGCGCATCACTGAGATAGTGCAAGCTATGTATTTGTGGTTAAAAAGTATAAAATGTATTATTTTTCTTAGATAATGCATAATCGTTTAGCTAGGAAACACCCTAATTCATCGTCTGGAATCCTATAGCCTTTAAAAGCTGCAAAGAAACTGAAATTTGGACCTTAAACCCATTGATCCCCAAATAAATTCATTATGTGGAGAAAGAGAATGTTTTACCTATAAACTTTGGATTCCTTTCCACTGAAGAAAAAAAGACATGTACGTCTTGGATGACATGGTGGTGAGTAAATGATCATGAAATGTAAAATCTGCAGTGAACTAATCCTTTAAGCTCTCAATCTTAACATACAGGCAGAGCTGTTAAGCCAGGGACACACTTTTCAAATCAATCTTTAATGTTATTTCATCAAAACGACTGATCGTGCCAAATCTAGTTCTGCTCAGAGACTATGTTTTCAATCACAGATAAACGTGTGTAGCATTATATACTATGTTTCTGTGAAAATATGTAATTAGTGAGTAAAAAAATACAGAAAACAAGCGTTTTAAACTTACAAACCTGTTAATAAGACAGACTGCCCATAACAACGTCTATAACACTCATACACTCAAAATAATCATATCTACATGTTAAAAGGCTGTAGCAGGTGCTGCAGGTACAGCTGTGGGCAAAAATATTATCCCCCCGTTAACATAAATCAAAGAAAGTTGTAAAAATAAATCTGCATTGTTTCTTTTTTTAATCTTTTATTTAAAGAATCACAAAAATACAATGTTTCATTGAAGCAAAACAATTAAGAGTGGAGAGAAAATAACATCATGAAGACTCAATTATTGGCACCCCTTGAAATTGTGAAAAAAGGCTCTGAAGTATATTGCCAGAAAGTATATAACCAGGTGACTAGAAACATAATGATGTCGTCCAGGCATAAGTCATGACTTTCTTTATCACATGAGAATAAATATTAAGTAACACACAATGGGTAAAATGAAATAATATGGTTCTGATGTGCATTACAAGATTGCTGATCTACATAAAATAGAAAGTGGCTTTGAGGAAATAGTTAAAACAATAACAATTTCCATTTGCACCATCAGGGTAACAATGACAAAGTTCGGGAGGAGTGTGGTAATGTAATGGTCACCAATCAGCACAGAGAGGTCTCTATATAGCCGTCCCTCTCCGCTGTCCCGTGACAGTTTTTTGCAGCATCCCTCCTCGACCCCATCGCCTCTCTCGCGACTATCTATCCCAGTTAGAAAAAGGGGGGAGGACTCTGGGTTCAGGCTAAAATTCAGAGTTCGGAGCCCTCCTCTCTGAAAGCATGCCAAATATGCTTTGTTTTATATCTGGTTTTATGTTCATGCGAATTCGTGAAATGAAACAAAAAATCAGGTTTCTTTCTTACAACTGTTACATACAGTAAATATAAATATTTAAACATTAAGCTACTGTACGCATTAATTTGCTCACTCAAGATCAGAGGTTTTTGGCCAAGAATACACGTCTATCAACCATTGCAGACTTGAGACTGGAATGCTGCATGTTATTATGTTGCCATTTGCACTGAAAAGCCTCTCTGATGGGGAACTTTTAGCGGGGAGAGAAAGGTATCTGCGGGCAAGCTTGCCGAGATGTGGAAAGCTTATTCTTTCTGTAGTCAAACTGTTACCACTCAAACAAAAATTAACTCACAATTAGACAGGTATGTCAGCGCACTCACTGATTCACTCACACACTCACTGATTCACTCACTTACTCACTAACTCACTGATTCACTCACTTACTCACTAACTCACTCACTCTGAGACAGGTTTTTTTAAGGAAAATTAGCATATCAGTGTTTTCAGGTAAAAGCTGAAAAATCTCTGGGCATTTACAATGTCTTCAGCCATAGAAAAGACCCCTCTCCCTCGAGTCTGAGGTTGCTGGGACAGAGGGGTATTGGCCAAGGTTGACAGCAGTCAACAGATCCATAAAGTTACTCTGTCTACTCCTTCGCCACTAGCAGCATCTGCCATTTTTGCTCTACAGGATCTGTAGAGACAACAGAGGGCACAGGATAATGGGCACACATGGGCTTCTGTGGTTGCCGTAGCGTGTATCAGAACGGGAAAATAACGCTGAGCTAGCTCTTTTAAGCCACTTTTATACAGAGATTATGGAAGATACACAGATGAATGAAGAATGAATAAGATGAATGAGAATTAAGAAGCCTAATAGTCTCTCTCCTGCTTTTTTATGTTTATCCTACAGTGACTAAATCAGCCAAGTTTCAATTAGTATATAATATGCTATTTATCTGTATGACTTCAGAAAGCTGCAAGTTCTGAAAGGCGTTTCATGATTTGAAAATGCATTGTATTTTACAAGTCTGACTCCCTTGCAGCATTGGATTAATGGTTTGCTTTGCTTCGTTGTCCTCAATTGCACCTCAAATACTCCCACTCAACCTCTTATTTTGTTTTTTAGATGTTCCTTACCGTGTACCTCAGTAACAATGACCAGCATTTCACAGAGGTGCCCATCACCCCGGAGACGGTGTGTCGGGATGTCATTGAGCTGTGCAAGGAACCAGGCGAGGTCAGCTGTCATCTTACTGAATTGTGGCGCGGCTCAGGTGAGAACGGGAGAATGTTATTGCATTAGACAACATGAATAAATAAATAGATCTATTCTTGTAATTAAATAGTTATATTCTGTTTCTACTAGTTCCCATGGGGTACAATATTACAGTATTGAACTAGTATTGAAACCAGTGGATTTTAGACATGACAGGAAAACACTTTGAGTTTCAAATGTTTCAGAAATGTTTAATAAAGAGCACCTATTATATCCTTTTTACCTATTCTTTACATTGCTTTTGGGGTGTACTTGAATAGGTTTTCATGTAGGGTTGGGCAGCAAGACGATGCCATCATCCATCTCCAATGACTGACAGACATCACAATGTCGAGCTGGCATTGCGATTCCACCTTAATTAATTAAGAGATCTTAATTAATTGCATTATGGTCTTCTCTATTCATACTGACTGGAACAAGAGATTGTGCCTGTTGCTGATCAAACCAAACAACCAATCACAGGATGCATCGCAATGCAAATACAAACTTGTATCCGATGCGCACGTCATTAACTTTCATGGCGAATCGTTGAATCTTACCATCACTACTATGCGCTAAAATTAGGAGCGCTTGTAATGCTGTCTTTGCTAAAACCAGCCTGACCAGCTGGAAACATGGACAAAACCCCTCTAAAACCAGACTGCCATTCCATCTTAACTAGCTAAAACCAGGCTGGGAGACCAGCTAAAACCAGCCAAGCTGCTTTTTTAGTAGAGATGGCTCTAGACCTTTTAGTATGTGAAGCTGTGATTTACCCTTGAGAGAGGAGGTGTGAGTATGTTACTGTGGCGTTAAACGCAAATCCAAATCTATCCACCTTCCAGGTGCAGAGAATTATCAGATTCTAACCAGTTAATCCTGCTTTGTGTTACAGAATAAAAGCAACAAATCTATCCACCTGTGTGCAGAGCGATCTATAAATGACAGTGAGAAGATGTTGGATCTGTTGCTGCAGTGGGGACAGGAGAGGTCTGATGTGCGCTTCTTTCTGCGACACGATAGACCACCCAGTCTACAGTCAGGTGAGCCGGCAGATTATATCTCTTTTCCTACTGAGTGAAGAGTCTGAATACTTATGTAAATGTAAGATTTTTTACAATAAATCATTTTAATGACCATTTAGTACAGACATTTTAAAGATTTCTGTTGATTTTGTTTCAATCTACACTGAGGGATGTTTCCCCACCACTAAAGCAAGAGCTTATAAAAGCATAATTATTTGGTGTAGCATACAGTCTGAGGTTTACATAGGAACATTACATAGTCTTGTCTTAATCACAGAGACCTTTTCAATTTGCAGGAATTCTTATTAAGAAAACACAATTGAAAAATGGCAATACTTATTGCAGTCATTAACCGCATTGCAGTCATTTTCGCTGTCGGGCCAAAAGTTCATTTTCCTGCAGTATTACTGTTGTTCAGCATGTGTTTGCTTTTTTAGACTCCAGAAGCTGGAATCAGAAGAGGAATGTTGTAAAGAAACCCACAGACAGACAGACAGAGAATGGGGTGAGTACGGTTACCTCCAGACGTGGAATTCTGTGTTGTGTGACAAGCTCTCATATAAACAATGCACAGTATTTATGGTAGATGTTGTGATGTTGTGCAGGTAAGCAGCCCATGGATGGACATGACCCTAGCACAACTCCAAGAAATGGCTGCCAAACAACAACAGCAGATTGACAAACAGAAACAGCTCTTGTCCTCGAAGGTACAAGTTAAAGGATTATACTGAGAAACATTCAGTGTTGAAGGGCAATACAATAGCAACAAGCATGTTGCTAAGCAAATTGTTTAGGTGAGAGGACAGCAACTTTTAAAAGTGTACGTTGTAAAATATTCAGTTGGTGTTGGCGGTATGGTTCTGTACATTCCCATCCATGCAGTTAATCCTCGACAGAGCGAGGAGAGCAGCAAGTCAGACCCCCAAAACAAATCATATGCCAGTTACCCCCAACACAACTGATGCTGAAGTGATTAGTAGCAAGATGCAAACTTTAGCACTGGGAATCTGATGTTGCTGTTAAGCCAAATTTAAAAGCAAAGTAGATATGATCTAAAACAGTGGGAAGCTACACTCCTACTGGCAGAAATTGACTTACTACAACATTGTTGTGCAAGAGAGGAATTTTATTTCGAACAGTGTGTTTTTTTATGTCATGTGTCCGGAGCCGCAGTTGTTACACAAAAGAGCTACACGGTGGCGCTGAAGCACCGTGTTTTAAAAACCAGTGTAAACACAGTAGAGAAAGAAGATTGTTACAGCATTAGAGAAATAGCAGCAAAATGCACCAGGGCAGCTTTTATTAAAAGACATTTTACATGATTAGCAGATTGAAATTAGGCTTTTTACATCACCTATTTAACAGCTAATCACTAAAGAGCCTGTCCTTTACACTGGAGGCGAAATGACTTGTGCCATTTCACATTTGCACACTAGGTTGCGCCACTAACAGTTAATAATAAACATGATGAATAAATGCCCACGATAGTGATATGCATCACTTCATCGCATGGTTTCCAGTGTGAAAAGGCCTTAATCCCTGGAATGGCACATGACCTGGGCATGTTCTCACCAACTGAGCCATCAGATCATGAATCAACTACGATCCGTTTAACCAACATTAAAGTGTAAAAAAGATGGTGTCATGATCATATAACCTGAACAGCTGAAGACTGGAAACAAATGATATGGTCTGAGGAATCATCATGTCACTGTAACATGTTTCCATAATAAACTTAAATATGAACATTATTTACTCACCTTGCCGTCACAGATGCATATGACTTTCTTTCTTCAGCTGAAACGTTAAATATATTAAAATGTTTTAAAGCATTATAATAATAAAGTAATATACATATATAGAGTCCTAACTTTCATTTTGATTTGACTATCCCAGTGTTAGACTAGCAATAAAACTTTACATGTTGAATTGAGTGCTCATCATTATTGTTTCACATCAGTGCTAAGAAAACCGTGTACATGTCTTTGTATGTGTCTTCTGTAGGAGCAGCGTTTGAATCATCTAAAGCAACAGGAGCACAGGCAACAGCAGGCATCCTCTGAACAACAAAAACTTCAATGTCTGAGAGACAAGATGGAGAAACAGGAGGTGAAGCTGAAGACGGTTCGTGCGCTGAAGGCACAGGTTGAACAGAAACGCCTCAGCAATGGAAAACTTGGTGAGCAGCATCTACACAGCTATGGAGACAGATTTCATTAACTAAATGAATTTGAATTCTAGACAGGTGTAATTTGCAATTTTTTTGGCGTAATTTCATAATTGTGTATTTTTAAAACTGTGAATTTTTCATTGTGAATTCTTGGACTGTAAATTTTCAGTTTTTAAAAATGCAGTTTTAAAAGTTTTCAAGATGAAGAAATTCAAAACGACAAATTCAAATCACAGAAATTCAGATTGTACAGAAAGTAGGTCAATGATTTCACAGGGAAGAATCAAGCAGACGAGTGAACATTATTTTCCTGCATAGTGAACTTAGAGGCGAATGTTGTTTTTATTAGTTTTTTTTTAGTATTTTTAATTGCTTTCTATTTTAATATTTATCAGCCTCTTCAGCGCTAATTATTCACTGCGCGTCTTTAGTAAATCCTGACAGTCGTTATTTAACGCCAAATGATTAACGCCTTAATGTGATGCATTATTTACATTCATTACAAAACTAAATTTATCTATGTGTCTGTCAATAACATTGTGTATGTGTGTTTGCTGTAGTGGAAGAGATTGAAAAGATGAACAGTCTACTCCTTCAGAAACAGAAAGACTTGGTAGTAGTTGTGTCTAAAGCGGAAGAACTGGGCAAACAGCTAGACACACTGAAAAACGTAAAGACAGATGTAGTCCATAATAACCGCAGCTCTGTGGTGGAGCTGGACAGACTCTACAGGGAACTACAGGTAACATTTGACAACTTTATCCTTTGCTTATGAGTTGGTTCACTGGTTTTAAGATTGAGTTAATCTGAGGTTTGAAGCACTGCAGAGTCTTGTTTCTCAGGCCCGTTTAAAGCACATACTCTGCATGTTTTTACCAGCTGAGAAAAAATATGAACCAGGAACAGAATGCTAAACTGCAGCAGCAGAGAGACAACCTGAATAAAAGAAACCAGGAGGTGGCAGCCATGGGCAAACGAGTAAATGAACTGCGGGATCGCTTGTGGAAAAAGAAAGTCGCCTTACAACAGAAAGAAAACGTTCCTGTAAGTGCCTTCACATCTGTGAGTTTAAGAAAGCAAAAGGAGAGGAGATAGTGCTGGAACTCAAAACTATTTGTTCTTTGAACAGGTGCCTTTGGATGGCCAGACGGTACAACAAACAGGACTGTCTCGTGTGGCTGCTGTTGGTCCATATATCCAGTCTTCTACAATGCCCAGGGGCTCAGCTAAAACAGACGCGTTAATAAAAACATCTCACCCAGAAGCTACAGCAGTACAACATCAAGACAGGAGCTCTCCTCCAGTTACAGGTACACTGCTCACCTGTAATACTGAGACACATATGTGTCATGAATTCTAAAAGAATTAAAACATGAAAAACAAATATGTCAAAATGCATTCATGTGACATCCACGTTTCCCAAGCAAGTCAATGATTTACCTCTCAAGTAATCTTCATATCATGTATAGGATGAACAGCTAAGTATAATACAACACAAAACTATGTTGAAATGAGCTCACTAACATATACCACTTAGGGGTGTGCGATATTGGCAAAAATATTTTATCTTAATATTTTTTGGAATTCTTCCAATAACAATAGTCGGACAATATTTTGCATCCTTTGAAAATGTGATTGTAACAGTCTCATGAGTCTTTACCTAGAAGATCTTTAAAATGCGTAAAATTAAATTAAAACGATACGAAACACGGCTCAGCTGTAAGGGGAACTGTGCAACCTACAAGAAAGAAACAGAAATATGACTTTGTGATATAAATCACCACATGCAAACTTCTGTCAAACACAACACAAGGAGTAAAGCACAACTTCACATGAGTTTTTAATGAATCTATCTGCGAGTGTGGGCCATTGCAAGAATGCAAAATAAGGTTTGGGAATCATAGCTGGTGGGCAGTTGTGGATTAAAGCGTCTGCTAAATGAGTAAATGTAAAATAGCTCAAGAGAGAATAACCACGGCAACTAACAAACGAATAAAAACCAAAACAACTAAACGCAGAGTAGCCACCAACATAGTACATGGTGCCATCTTTCTCTTGTCATTGTTTTCATCAAAATTTTGCAGTGTGGACGTGGCTAAATTATAACTAATAAAGTTGAACTTTTGTGCAGGGCTGCCGTCAGTCAAGGAGTCATCAAAGTTGTCAAATTGGAGTTCATCCCTTCCAAAGCCCAGCAGCAATCACGGATCCTTTACTCTACCACGGGTGGTGAACCAGACTTCTGAAAAACAAGGTGTGACCGTCTACACCTCACTTGATTTCTGTCACTGTATACAAGCCTGTGTTAGACTCTGCTTTATGTACTGTGTCTGTCTGTCTCCACACCAGGTGCATTAAAACAGGACCGCAGAGTTCGCCCGGTCTCTATGTTTGAGTCCACTGAGCCACTCGCAGTTTCTCTGCAGAAGAACCAGAGCAGCGAAGACCTTGCGAGAGATGCCCAGGTACATACTACATCCATATCTGAATGTATGTCTGATACGTGAGAATGCACAAAGAGTCTTACGATAACCCTGCATTAGAAATTACAGAGATCATTTTTACATGTCTTATTTACATTCAGTTGAGTATTGTGTCATTTAGAAAACAACACTCAGTTAGTCATTTAATTCCACTGTTATTCACCATTTACGTTGTTTTTTAAAGATGACCCAGTACTTTTTAAACACTTCTACTCCGGGGCTGTTGTCGAATCAAAAGAAACTTTCTGCAGGGGCACAGACCAAACAGATCCTATATAATAGACTATATTACAAAATGATAAAAATCTGACATTTTGTCTGTGTTCATATTGTGAAAATATTTGTGAAATTTTCTGTATTTTCGGTTTCTGTTATTTTCGGTTTTCTGTAAAACAAGACCAGTTTTATCAATTTATCCCAATGTATATGTGTAGGGCATTCAGGTAAAGATTAATGACCTGCTGTGATGCTGTCTCCTTACCATCAGAGTGCTGTCAAGAACACCGTTAAGGTTCCGCCTCCAGTACCAAGTAAACCTAAACAGGTCAGTCTGTCCGGGACATTCCCTGGGAAGAGTTCATCATCCGCTCAGCCTACTGGATCCTTAGCCGGCGTTCCTCAAGAGAACACCTCCAGACAGGACGCTCCTCCAGCCGCCACCGTACACCCGTTCAGTTCTGAACCTCCTGGAGCGAAAGACCTGAACAAGCCTCAATCACTGACCGCCAGCTCTATCTACTCCATGTACACACAGCTGCCCACAGCTGGCAAAACACAGCCTCAGACTGTGCAAGGAGCCTTAAGCCGAGCCAAGAACCGCAGCAACTTCATCAGTGGTAAGTGAATTTACTGAGCACTTACATAATTGTTGATCCATTTAATTTCTGATACTTCATATGAAGAAAAGACAATTATTTTGTTAATTCCAAATTTATGTGATGCAAAATGAGATTATATATATTATGTAATGTATTTTTCAGAGAAATAGTCCCTCTGGTTGATGTATTATAGAGAAACATTTTATTCTATTAAAAGCAAGATTTTTTTTTTACGTCACACAGTTTATGGAAAGCCAGTAGTTGCCGCGGGCCAGCACCATCAAAACCAGCACCCGGATAACCCGTACCTAGACGTTACTAGTGGCCCAGAAACAGACCAAATTACTGGAAGTTCTACTTCAGAGAACCAAGAGACAGAACGCATTCCTAGACCTCTAAGTCCCACTAAACTGCTGCCCTTTATCTCAAACCCCTACCGTCACCAAAGTGACATTGATTTAGAGGCCCTGAGGAAGAAACTCTACAATGCACCAAGACCACTGAAGAAACGTAGCTCCATCACAGAACCTGAGGGTCCAGGTGGCCCCAATATCCAGAAACTCCTGTACCAGAAGACCACTCTGGCTGCTATGGAGACCACGGCGAGTCCTTCTGGAGAAGATGAGAAAGAGATGGCAACAGTACCTCCTAGATCTGATGAAGTTTCCATTGAGAAACCGGACCAGCCAAGCCATGATCCGTCAGTGTCTACAACCACAATAGAAACTAAAGAAGAAGACCTGTATCCTCCACCACCTTCACATCCAGCCCCAAAGCCTGACATTTCAGTGTTACCGTCACCTCCCCAGCCACCCAGCCCTCCTCCTCCACCACCCCCAGAGAGCTTCCTTGAGGAGTTTCCTCCGTATCCACCACCTCCTTATCCCAGTGCTGCTGAGCATGACACTGCAGAAGACACGTTTAGCATGAAGCCCCCAGAAATCACCTGCCATGTGCCCCTTCTCCCTGTAAGTGCCTCCAAAGACACCAGTTTTTAAATAGCATACAATCATACTATTTTTTACAGAAATTCCCAATAACCACATTTGCACATTTAAGAATACTGTATACCACAGTGTAATAAATGAACTGTCAGTAGTTACAGACGCAGACATCTATTTTTGTGATTGATTTTTTTTAAATGACTGCCAAGAGAGTTTTACCTAAAGGCAGAAGAGTGGTTTTATTTCCAAGATAGTAAAACATCACATGGCTACTATTTGTGCCACTGTTTACTTTTTGTTTGATGTAGTAGATAGTATTTCAAACATAATCCCAAAGGAGATATTAGTGTGCTATGCACTGCTTTATGTATTGCATATATTTTATTCCAAAAGATGATTCTGGTGTTTTTTGGTTATTTTTCATTAACCGGGTAACCAGCCACCAGCTCATTCATGTGAACTTTCACCATTTTTTTAATCAAACTATGCTCCTACACACCATTAAAGTTACACATTTAAGCTCTTAAATGGAGGTAAACAAGTTTTTTCACATTTCTACATTAAGTCATAAACATTTCAGCTTTTGACCATAGTTTTTCAGGAATGATCTGTCCTCTATTATTTGTAGATGTGTCTGATGAGGTTTGCTGCTTTTTCTGTACAGGGGAAAAGGACAAACCTGCGTAAAGCCGGCTCGGAGCGCATCGACCACAGCATGCGAGTGCAGTTTAATCCTCTGGCATTGTTGCTGGACTCATCTCTGGAAGGAGAGTTTGATCTGGTGCAGAGGGTCATATACGAGGAAAGTTACTTTACACTTAAGCGTGTGTGTGTGTTTATAGTTGTTGTGTACTTTACTTATAAGTGTGTGTGACCACAGCTGATTATGTCACAAACTCAAGTATGATGATATGGGTGGATGATAAGACCAAGACGTATCGAGTAATTTACATCACAGTATATTCTACAAAACACAGTTTATATATTTGATAACCATGAAATTTCACATTTCTATTTAAAAAAGGATTTTTCATAACAAATAAATAGTTAGCATCAGTACAAAGACTGTAAAGAACAGTTAAGCTTAATTATTAAACATTAAATAAGCCTTATCTAAATAACAAGCCTAGTCCCAGACCATATTTCATATTTGAGCTGTCTTAACTTAATTAAAATATATCAGTGACATTGTTTTATCTGTAGACATCAGATATAAGGCATTAAGTTGTGCTTCACAGCCATCAATAAGACATTTGCTCTATATTATCACGTTGCTCTCTGTTTCTAGGTGTAATATCTAGTGTGGTTTAGACGGGACAAATGTTATGGTATGTACCAGAATCTGCTTGAATGTTTATTTTGGATGTGAACAGGTTGAAGATCCAAGTCAGCCGAACGATGAAGGAATCACAGCGCTGCATAACGCAGTATGTGCAGGTCATACAGAGATTGTTAAATTCCTGGTGCAGTTTGGAGTCAATGTTAATGCGGCCGACAGCGACGGCTGGTGAGTAGAAATCTACCTGTGAGCTTTTGCTGTAAAACAGCAGAATTCAGGTGACGCTTAAAGGCAGACCGTTTACAAGTCCTTAAAACAAAAGAGAGCAGGGAAATGTACCAGCAAATCTGGCTACTGAAAAACAAAAAGGGTTTTAAAGTTAACAAAGTTGCAGCTTTAATATGAATATATTTCTTGCCAGATCTGTATTCTGTTATTCAAAAAGATGTCTTCCTTTTTATTCTTTCCACCAAAAATCTGGTCCCTGACCTAGACATTGGTGTATAAGAGGCAGGTTGTATGCACCAGCCGTAAGCGGTCAGTTCAGCAGTGTGGCAGGATGGACACAACATCTCGTTCTCTTGATCAGGGAACAGAGGTTACCAAGACGTTTCCTTTCTGTCACCCATCCACGTGTTGGTGCGGTGATGCTAGGGCTGTCTATACTAAACAAACCACATTACCTATGCTGTGATGAGGCTGTCGGCAAGCAAAACGTGCCAAAAACATGTTCTTTCTTTTAGTCAAAATATGTCAGCCTTAATGATATCACTTAACTGGAATGCTCCAAAACACTGACAAATTTAGGAGATACATGCATTCAAAACTGACATCCTCTCACATGTGGCCAAAAAAAATCGAGAATTTTGATGACATCATTCTTCACTTTAGCCGAATTTCCTGTCTAATCTAAAGCTGGTTATAATTTCAAGCGTCGGCCCCTCGCGCTATGGTGGAAGACATTATAAAAGTGGTGATGAATAGAGGAGACTAACACTGCATGCATCAAAGAAAAATGACACATCTCTGTTATCACTCCGTCTATTAGATCAAATGCTATTAGTTATTTCAAAGGAGGCACTCGATATTTCTCGAGCCGTCTTTCTTTTTCAGTTGAAATGACATCATCACTCCAGTGGATCTTTAAATGTGGCCCAGTTCCATAGGAGAAGGGCAGGTAAAAAGTGATCCGTGTGTTTGTGTGTTGTAGGACGCCTCTGCACTGTGCCGCCTCCTGTAATAATGTACAGGTGTGTAAGTTTCTGGTGGAGTCTGGAGCCGCTGTGTTTGCTATGACCTACAGTGACATGCAGACAGCGGCTGATAAATGTGAAGAGATGGAGGCCGGCTACAGCCAGTGCTCTCAGTTCCTTTACGGTGTGTAAACTAACCGCTTTTCTTTCTTCTGTGTTCATTTAGTTAGACAACTGATGGCTGTGAAATCTGAGAATTTGTGTTTGAATCCAGTATGTTACGCTGATGTTGGCTCCCTTAATGTCTTTGTAATGTCATTCCCCATCATGCCCTAAAATATGTGTGAAGTGTCACATTATTGTCTCTGGTAGAGAGCCAATACAGGCCAATACAAGGTTTTTTAAATTTTTTGTTACAAATCTTTTTTTAAGTACGAATGAACCCATTTCATCCTGTCTGTCACCCTATGGCTGTGTGGCTTTCCACCATTGTTGGTTTTAGTAGATGACATTATCTAGCTATAGTCAATTCTTTATTTTATAAACGGTTACATTCATATGGATGCACAGATAATAATAATGAAACGCACAAAATTCACCAGAAACAGATAATTAGTCAAAACAATGAATGAACACATGAAAAAAGCTAAAAAGCAGCACTTAAGAGTGGTAAAATCATCGTAACAAGCTGCTTGTTTCAGTCGTGTTGTTTGATGGGATTTTGAAATGTTCAGGTGTTCAGGAAAAGATGGGCACTATGAACAGAGGGGTGGTGTATGGTCTCTGGAACTATGAGAGTGAACAGGATGATGAGCTGTCGTTCAGAGAGGACGACTGCATGACTGTGATCCGCAGAGATGATGAGGACGAGATCGAGTGGTGGTGGGCACGCACGGGCGACAGAGAAGGATATATACCCAGAAACCTGCTAGGGGTAAGTGAAACTAGTTAATGTTGTGTCAATATTTACTTTAAAATGCTGTGATACATGCAGGCACCAGCTAAAATGACACTTTTAAACATCAGACGTGAGCTTTTTATATTACATTTACATTTCAAAAATAAAATATTAAATACAACAAAGAGATGAAATGTTTTATTTGAACGTGTCTAAACATGAACCTAGGGTTCTAAAAGTGTCTGGTGTGTAAAATGAGTAATCCCTATTATGCCCTGCTGTTTAGACACTCATGTGAATTTACTCATTCATAATACATCCACACATCTGGTTAATGTAGAGATTAACAGAGGGAGATATAAGTTCAACATCTGCATAACAGTTTTTTCCTCTGTCACTACAGTTGTATCCAAGAATTAAACTGCGTCAGAGGAGTCTGGCTTAAGTGAAGGACACATAAAGTCCACTGCCAAGAATGAACCGAGACGACTGCAAGAGCAGAACTGTCAATGTTCCAATCAACCTCTTTATGAAGAAGATGCATTACATTAGAGAAAACCTTTCCCCCATTAAATCTTATTATTACGGTGATGGTTACAGTGAATGTCATTGTGTTTATCACAGTTGAAGTATTTCTGAACACATCTATCCTTTGCATTTAATGCTTTAGTTTGATCTGTCATTTATAGCATTCTGTGTGCCAGTAATTGTGAGCAAATATGTTGTGTTGGGGAGTTATTTTAAAATGTCACAATGAACTGAAATGAAATGGCTTGTTTGTGGGCAGATAACAGACCTTGCTGGACATTTCTGCTTTATTAAAGAATACTGTCATAGGTGATATTCAGAGAAAGTGACAAGTAGTATAACAGTCTCCTGTTTTAAAGCAGCTGTACAGCTGTAGTCTTGCAGGTGTTTACAGTAAGTGTAACAGTAACAGGTACAGTGCTGGCTTCAGTTTTCATTTGTTTTAATACTTTAAAATAATTTACATATAAATGATCATAAACGTTCCTTTAATGCATCATTCCTCTAATATGTATTTAGTAGGTCTAATTCAAGGAGAAAAATACAAATTGATCAGTTTGTTTAATTAAACCATGTTTAATCTCTGGAAAGCTTTTTCTATTATTCACTTTTCTTATATACCTGAATATGATTTTAAATGCATAAATAAATTACAAAATCAAAATCGCTTTGAATTGTTTAATAATATGTATTATGACTGTACATTTTTCTGAATTTAGAGTAAAAAAGGTAGTTCACTAATAGTCATATATTTAATTTGGAGCAGGGTTTAAATAAAGAAAAAAAACATTTCAGTTTGAGAAGTTAAGAATGTCTTTCAGGCATGTTTCACACGACCCTGTGTTACAGACTGTGCAGTGACATTTATAACATCTTGTTTGGTCAGGACTGTAAATGGATAATTCAGCTACAGCACAGAAGCTCAATTTGAGATGTAAATGAATTTATCTGTCAGAACCCGACATGAAAATATCTCAAAGCTGCAAGGTTTCACAGTTTACTTCAGCGTATCACCAGCGGCACATAAAGAAACTCTTTACAGATAAACAGGTGGGGTTGACACCACAAAGATAAGCATTTAAAGGGCCTTCCTATTTACCGGACTTATTTTAGACACTTCAGTAAATTCAGTTTGTCTGGGTCCCTCTGGCTTAGCCCAGCTAAACTTCTGCTTTCTTCTTCTTGACCGTCAACCGATCCTTTTAACCTTTAGGTTATTATGTCATTAAATTTGACATAATACGAAACTAGTTACCCACTCCAGAAAGGAATAAAAGGCCCTTGAACTTCTGAATGAAGAGATATCTGTTTATACCTTTGTTTTGGATGCTTATATAAAGAATGCAGCAGACATTTGCTTCAGTTATAAATCATCTTTTAATGTAAAATCGAATAATAAATGTTAATAATCGCAATTATATACAATATCTATGAGAATTAACGACCATTCAGCTTTACCGTAAGGCATTGTAATGTTGCAAATAAACTTGCATTTCATTTATTCAATGACACGGAAAACAAAAACTACTCTATACTAAACACTTTTTTCCTATTTTTCAATTTAAAAATGTGTGTTTTGAGAAGGTTATACCTGAATTAAAAAGGTTTGGGAACCCCTGCTCTATGAGCACATGTACATTAAAAGTTTTTTTTTCCCATTTTAGTGTCTGTATTGGGTTGTTATATAACACATTTGAAGGCAAATTAGCTTTTGAATTTTTTTGAATTGTTCATTTTCTGAACAATACATTCAGAAAATGGACAGAAAAACAAATTCCAAACAATACGGTGTGCATTAACTAACCTTTACTAATTTTTATATAAGCATACTGTATTATTATATCATATTTTTATTTATAATATTAATATTTATAATATTTTCACATTTTTTCAACGCATGCTAAATCTGTTGTCAGGGGAAGTCAGATTAAGCATTGAAACTAAGATTATTTCATAATCTCTGCTCATTTTATTCTACCATCACTGCTTTACTTACCCTAAATCTGTATTACACAAATTTGCATAAAGGGTAAACAATAAACCTATACCACACTATAACACAGTGGGCTGGGATTATTATATACACCCACCCATATATACAGGTAAAAAAGAAGAACCTTTAATTATGAAATAAAGAGAAATTACACTTCAAGGAATAATTTAATACAAACATACAAATCTCATTATCCTTATTCTATCTACTTGACCACTTTACGCAGCTCAGCCAAAACAAAGATGGCCAAAGTGAGCAGCGCCACAGATCCAGACTGGTGTGTAGCTGCCAGTGAGGTGGGCACGTAGAACAGCAGTGTACTGATGCCAAGAGCCACCTGACAACACAACCACAAACATCAGCATCATATCTTATATATATAAAAAACATCTGTATTACTTATTCCTTATTACTTATGCCAAACTCTTTTCTTCTTTCAGGGAGTAGTACACTCTAAAAACTGATGATGTGTCTAGTTAGGGACAACACACAGATGTGTTGTCCCTAACTAGACACATCTTTGTGTTAATTTAAAAACAACACATTTTGTGTTACTTTCAACTCAACTTGTGTTACTTTCAACTCAACATGTGTTGTCCCTTTTATGTATTTAACACAAAATGACACATTATGTGTTAAACAGCATAACACAAAAAATAACATCCTTTTTTAGAGTGTAGATTTACATTTATTGGAATGATATAAATAGATTTAATAGATACAATGGCTTGCTCGGTAAACTTCAAACTACTACAGGGAGTGCAGAATTATTAGGCAAATGAGTATTTTGACCACATCATCCTCGTTATGCATGTTGTCTTACTCCAAGCTGTATAGGCTGGAAAGCCTACTACCAATTAAGCATATTAGGTGATGTGCATCTCTGTAATGAGAAGGGGTGTGGTCTAATGACATCAACACCCTATATCAGGTGTGCATAATTATTAGGCAACTTCCTTTCCTTTGGCAAAATGGGTCAAAAGAAGGACTTGACAGGCTCAGAAAAGTCAAAAATAGTGAGATATATTGCAGAGGGATGCAGCAGTCTTAAAATAGCCAAGCTTCTGAAGCGTGATCATCGAACAATCAAGCGTTTCATTAAAAATAGTCAACAGGGTCGCAAGAAGCGTGTGGAAAAACCAAGGCAAAAAAAATAACCCGTGAACTGAGAAAAGTCAAGCGTGCAGCTGCCAAGATGCCACTTGCCACCAGTTTGGCCATATTTCAGAGCTGCAACATCACTGGAGTGCCCAAAAGCACAAGGTGTGCAATACTCTGACACTGAGACATGGCCAAGGTAAGAAAGGCAGAAAGTCGACCACCACTGAACAAGACACACAAGCTGAAAGCGTCAAGACTGGGCCAAGAAATATCTCAAGACTGATTTTTCTAAGGTTTTATGGACTGATGAAATGAGAGTGAGTCTTGATGGGCCAGATGGATGGGCCCGTGGCTGGATTGGTAAAGGGCAGAGAGCTCCAGTCCGACTCAGGCGCCAGCAAGGTGGAGGTGGAGTACTGGTTTGGGCTGGTATCATCAAAGATGAGCTTGTGGGGCCTTTTCGGGTTGAGGATGGAGTCAAGCTCAACTCCCAGTCCTACTGCCAGTTTCTGGAAGACACCTTCTTCAAGCAGTGGTACAGGAAGAAGTCTGTATCCTTCAAAGAAAACATGATTTTCATGCAGGACAATGCTCCATCCTGCAGCGTCCAAGTACTGCACAGCGTGGCTGGCAAGAAAGGGTATAAAAGAAGAAAATCTAATGATATGGCCTCCTTGTTCACCTGATCTGAACCCCATTGAAAACCTGTGGTCCATCATCAAATGTGCGATTTACAAGGAGGGAAAACAGTACACCTCTCTGAACAGTGTCTGGGAGGCTGTGGTTGCTGCTGTGCAATGTTGATGGTGAACAGATCAAAACACTGACAGAATCCATGGATGGCAGGCTTTTGAGTGTCCTTGCAAAGAAAGGTGGCTATATTGGTCACTGATTTGTTTTGTTTTGGTTTTGAATGTCAGAAATGTATATTTGTGAATGTTGAGATGTTATATTGGTTTCACTGGTAAAAATAAATAATTGAAATGGGTATAAATTTGTTTTTTGTTAAGTTGCCTAATAATTATGCACACCTGATATAGGGTGTTGATGTCATTAGACCACACCCCTTCTCATTACAGAGATGCACATCACCTAATATGCTTAATTGGTAGTAGGCTTTCCAGCCTATACAGCTTGGAGTAAGACAACATGCATAACGAGGATGATGTGGTCAAAATACTCATTTGCCTAATAATTCTGCACTCCCTGTATTGTATATTTGCTCAATATATCATCAGGAGCTGCAGGAATCAAGGCGAGTAAATTAACAGCAATTTCATATCAATAAAATTATCAGCACTTTTTTGCTTACGTTTTTCTGAGTGGATGATGAATTGACATGATATTTGGTCATTTAACATGTTGGGTCCAATATGTGGACAAAGTGCCTGTGTATTTTATAAATATCTGTATTAATGTTCATCTGAAGATAGGAAGTCGTGTATGTCTGGGATGACACTAGGGCCAATAAATTATGAGACTTTTTTGGGTAAACTATTCCTATAAATCTAAAATCAACAACACAAGGACTTAAATTGTGCAACATTATATGGATATTAATTTTATATATATATATATATATATATATATATTTTTTATTTGATGGCAGCATATTTATGAAAAATTTTCAACACCTTACATAGAGTTTTAATATTTTCACCTGTGTGTAGGCCATGGCTGCCAGACAGCTGATGGCGATCTTTGTCCTCCTGGGTAAAATCATTCGCCTGGAGAAGATGTAGAGTCCAGTGATGGCCGCCAGTGAGCTTATGCCCTGCACATACAAAAGACAATTAGACATGTCTGTCTCTTTCTTTCTTCTGTGCAAAGGTCTTGCACTCTCTCTTACACGGTCTTCAAAAAATGAGCACATGTACATTTTAGCTGAACTGTGTTTAACGCAGGGATGGGCAAACTACAACATGCAGGCCACATTCGGTCGCACAGGCACTATTATCCGGCTTGTGAAGCTGTTCAAAAATATATTAAATTTTGCGTCTGAGTTGGGATTTTGGCACAGAATGACTCATTTAATGCAAAACAATCAAAGTCCAAAAGATGTCACTATCTGAAGTGCGGTTTATTCACTGAATGTTGCAGCACTGACATGAATGAGTGGAAAATGAGCGCGCCAGCACGACAACAAAATAGAAAGATAAACTCTAAATTTAACACAGAATGGAAAGCAAAATCTAAAATAACATGCATTGGACAAGGCGACATGTGAGATTTCCATTTTTAAAGTGAGTGCATTCACACTGGAAGCGTTTGTACAGCGTGACAGCAGCTGCTTTCACATCTATGCTTCGGCCCATGCCCACTAGACAACAACTTTGATTCAGGTGCTGAATTTCAAGATATTTTAAACATACTATGACCTCGCCATATTAGTGCACGCTCTATCAAAGAGTGAGGTTTACACATGTACATCTTTCACACACTAGCTGATCTCTGGTGCGTGTACATATGTGATTGTAATCGTTTCACTGATGAGGTGAAATTGACGCCATTATTACTGTTTATGCCTGAAAATCTACTGATGCACTTTAGTGTACGTGTGCAGTTCTTACCAAATAACGATGGTCAAACTGTACAGTTGTAGGATTTTCAAACACATTCTTGATGGTTGGGGAGAAAGCTAAAAGATCATCAGGGATCCAGTGCTCGCCCATTTTTGGGAAGGAGTTATACACCAAACCTGCATCCAGTCCAGCCACAAATGCACCTGTAAGAGATCACCAGCAAAAGAAAACAATGAAGTTCTACATCATAGAGAGACAACAATAATACAAAATATGCCACAACGAGTTCCCAGGTTTCACAGGTTTAACTGTTGAAGCAGAGAGAGAGCGAAGTTTTTTATGATTCATAAAATAGAGGATTTAACATGTTACATTTTATTTGATTTGTTTTAATTATTAATAAAATTGTAAGGGATGAAGATTATTCCATCAGCGAGTGATATCGCCAGTGACCTGCTCCTTCAACCCATGTGGTTTAGAAATCTCATAGAAACAAAAATATTCCTTCTATTAAATCTGTGATGAGTGTTTGAATGTTATTAAAAAAAACAGCTGAATTTAATGAATCAATTATTGCAAAGAGAGATGATTAACCAAAAGAGACCTTTAGTTTTTTAAGTGGTGAAGTTGAATATTGAACAACTGTGGAAAAATGAAATCACGACTCGGCGTCGATGTAAAAAAAAAATGCAATCGGACATAAAATTTCGACGTCACATCACTGACCCATCTGCTGAGAGAAAGTCTTGGCTCGTACCTGACAGAGCTGTGAGGAAGACCAGGGCCCCGGTCCCTTTGGCAAATCTCCTGAGCTGAAGCAAACGCCGACTCTCGGGAAGCTACAGAACACAAGAGGTTCAGTGTCATTTTTACACAGAATATATGATGTGTGAGGACATCCAGCAAGGACACAGCATACCTTGTTAGCAGGCAGTAAGAGCGTGAGTCCTGTCCAGAGACTGGCACAGTACAGGAGCAGAGCTGAACCCAGATGAGCTGCCAGTCTGTACTGACTGACACGAGGGATGTCGTATGACTCCGGCTTCTCCTCCAGTCCGCTCTTTACCATATACCAGCCCAGAAGACCCTAAACATTAAACATTATATTTAGCCCACATTTATGACACGTTAACAGCGGGCTAAATGGCCATAACATACAATGACGAACAGGAGATGGTGAACAGAAGAACAGCATTATGCACAAATGTTAGTTAATGTAAGGTTATGGCCTAAAAATCTTTGTATTCCAACATGGTGTTTTGCTGATTCCTGTACCTATATATATTAAGTCTTGTAAGTGTAAGTGAACCTGCCGTAATGCAAAATGAATTTCAGACTTTATCTGACAATAAAGTTAAATCAAATCTGTATTATGGTGTTATTAGCGATCACGGTTATATATACAGTTGTGCTCAAAATGATTCATACCCTAGTTAAATATAATCAAGGAAAGCTGTGAAAATAAATCTGGTAATGAAAATTGTTACAAAAATCTAACCTTTCATTGGAGAAGAAGAACTTTCAATAGGGGGATGTCATTATGAAATAAATGTGTTTTTCTCTAATACACATTGCTCAAAATTGTTCATATCCTTTTACAATCTCTTATTTTTGCCAAGATAACAGATTTAAATCTTCATCTAATTAGAAGCTTTACATAAAAGCATCTGCAACTAAATGTACATAAAAATATAAAAGTGTGAAAAGCAAAGTTAAATAGACTGCCAATCACACACAACACACATGTACACGCCACCTATGATGCCGCTGGCTGTTAACATCACTCTCCACTTCATCCTCCAGCACCAGGATCCTGTACGTGGATAAGCTTTCCCTGTTGAATGTGCCTGACTCTGTGTGTAATATCATTCTATTTAGCCTTAACAGTAACAGTAGCCGCAGCGCACACAGGATTATAATAATAATCCCGACACTTACAACACATTACCTGAAAGAAGACGAAGCCACACAGGCCCAAAACACGAGCCTTCATGGATCGGGTGAAGTATCCTCTTCTCCAGAAATACGCCGTGGGAATAATGTAAGCTAATCCCACTAGCCGACCCCACATGCGATGACCCCACTCCATGTAGAAGATAAACTTAAACTCGGTCAGAGTCATGGCGTGATTCATGCTGTTGAAAAAGGCAACACAAATGTGTAATATCAATCTCTGCGTACTCAAAGACACTTTACAGTACGTGCTGATGTTAAAGCAACATGTACTTACATTTTAAACTCTGGAAACTCTTTATACTTTGAGAACTCATCTTCCCACTCAGCTTGAGTCCGGGGGGGCTTCATCTCCTTCACTAAATGCCAGTCGACCATGGAAAGGCCAGACTCTGTTAATCTAAAACATTTGACAATTTATGAGTATGTTTAGCTTAATAGTTGTAAAATAGCAAATGTACTGAATGTGTTCAAACAAGTAAATGCATGTGTTTAAACAGCCCATTCAAATCTAAGGTCCCGTTTATTACAGAAAACTGACATTATTACTGACAATATTTTGTTTTCCTGTGAAATGTATTCTGTTAGATACCTTGGTCAATCATTATCACATTTGGAAATTTACACAATATACACTATTGTGCAAAAGTCTTAGCCATGTTTGTATTTTTAGCCCCCCAAAAATAGTTTGAATCCAGTTCTTTATATCCGTTTACATTTTCAAACACTCTTTTTGGCATATGTTTGCACAGTCAACTTTGTTTAAGTGAGTGAAAGTGAGTTTCTCTGACCTAGTAACACCTCCTAGAATGACCGCGCCCAGAACCAGCCCACTGCAGCCCACCAGCCAGCGGCCGAGCACTCGATCTGTCGCTGCATTGGGGACTGATACTCTTACAGCTGTTGCAGTAGCACTGTTGCTGGTCACTGTTGTCTGTCCTCTCCTCAGTGACCACTGCGTTAAAGGACTTTGCTGTAAATATATTCACATTTATTGATGACATTCATCTTTACATTTTAGTTAGTGTAAACATTAAACCTGTTCAAACAAACTATTATTTTCTGAACATTTATGTGATATACTTTCTTTTTCAGATATATCTGTAAATTTATTACAATAATTGTTTTCCTATTCTTTTTCTCATAAAATGCTTACAAGATATAATGGTCTCAATATTTTATTCTTGTATTTTTACAAATCAATTCTTAAAATCATATTTTGAATATGATTGAATATAAAGATGAGTGGAACGTAATTCCATTAAATAATAAACATTTGATCAATTATTTTGCTCATAAAATTACAAGGTGTAGGCGAAATATAGTTACAATACACGCATCATGAAGAAAACAGACAGGCTAATTGATCAACATATAAATTAAATTGTGCGCACGGTTTAAGTAGCAATATATATATATTAACATTACAATATGACACTAAATAAACTATAGATCGCCTTAAAGCTATTAAACATAAACAAAAACAATACAACCTTCATGTTGATATCACGTGCACCTATTAGCTGTATAGTAGAATATACAAATTAAAGCAAAATAAATGTTGCGAATAGCTCTTTGAACACCTAATGTAAAATACTCAAGCTTATTTAGCTCTGATTTGAGCTTTAAATGTCTACATTAATTTAATCATTTTATAAAGACGTATTTGTCAGGACTACAGACTGTATTTCTGTACCTTGCACTGCGACAAAAACACTCATTGTAAAAGCACTAATTGATGAAATCATATTATATTTTAGACGAAACCATATTATGTGTGCTTTTACATTATTATGACCTTAGTAACTGAATTAAAAACCCAAATTCAAACGTCTTACTTTTATTTTTGCAAAATTCCTTCCCGCGGTATAACAACCACTGGTGAGAAGAGTTCTGAGTGCAGGTAACATCATGTTCACGGCCTTTATCAGATAAAAGTTCTTAGTCCTCACACATCCACCATGATGACTTACATGACAGCCATGCTCAACTCTGACCCACGACGTCACTTCCACCCCGATACTGCGCTGCGCAGACCGACCAAGCTATGAGTTGATTGGATGAAAGTGCGTTCGGTTGTTTACTGAAGACCAATCGGAAGCTAATAGTATGAAGCAGCGTGCGATTCACAAGCAAAAGAGTCTTTTGCTCGAAAAACGATTCATTGTGTTCACGCCGCACGTCTGATGGTCAAACGAGGAACGTTTGAACACACAGTCCAGAAGTATATTGACCATAAGTGTATAAGTGAGATCATTTATGTATATATTTAAGGGTTTTGTGATTTTTTGAAGTAAATGTATCCTCAATTTACCATCATCAAAACAAACTCTGAAGGATTATGTGTATGTGATTATAAGCATAACTGACTCAGGATCAGTTATATTGTTTTAAGATCGTTTTGAAACGGCTATGACGTAACGAATCCACGATTCCGAAGCATTTATTCGAACAAATGATTCCTAAAAGGTTTCGGAGCTTCGTGAAGCTTTGTTTCGAGCAAAAGAAGGTTTTGAAGCTTTATAAAAGAGTTCCCAACGCGAAGTCATCAGTCGGTCGATGGGCGATGGTTTGATATCTCAGCAAGGTAACACAACTTCAAGAGACCTTTAATGAGCTGTAGTTGTGTATGTCACCTACAAGTACACGATTATGTTTAATGATTGATCTTCAGTCTTGTTCACTGGCAACTTTCGAGTTAAAGGAGTCGAAGTATCATGTTCACACGGTTGACAGTTTTTTTGAGATTGATGTGTTCAAAGGAAAAAACCCTTGTGTTCAGGTAAAGAAGAGAAGTCATATGAGGGACTTCATGAGGATTACATTATTGCAGTAGTCCAATAAACGTAGGACATAACTTTCTCATGCTAGTTTCAAAGACTTTTTAAATAAATAAATAAATAGTTTTGATTTTGTTTTCCATGAGCATGATTTCTATGCTCGTTTGCACTGCATTGTGCCCTAATGTGCTATTACATAAAAAAGTGAGTTTTAACTGAATAACACAACAATATGTGTGTTTTTAGCAGTACAATATTTTTATTTATAAAATGACCATTCATGGTTTTCATGGCTGACCGATTTGATACTGATTGCCAATTTCTTCCCCCCAACAAACAAGAATGAAGGCACACAAGAATAAAATCTGTTGTTTGCTATTAAAGGGGTCATCGTGAAGTTTTCACTTTTTTAGCTTTTTAGGCATTTCAATATGGTACTGTCACAGGCTTAAAATGCATCATCTATTGAGATGTTGTGGAATGCGATCGTTTTCTGTGTAGGATAGCGGTCATTTAAATACTACAACCTCCAAGTCATATATGTACATACAGTATGTACATACAGTGAGTACACCCCTCACATTTTTGTAAATATTGTATTATGCCTGGTTCAGACTACACGATTTTTTTGTCTGTTACGATAGTCACTGTGTCAGATTACGCGATTTTGACTCCAAAAATCTCTCTTGCATTTCGCCATGTTTGAAAAAAAGCGTCTGTGCTCCGATTGGTCAGCGTCACCCATGTGACGGAACCCGTCATGAAGGACTGCAAAAAAATTCAACATGCTAGTCTTTCTGTCGTGACGTCGTGAACTATCGCAGACGCGGTTTCGGTTGTCGTATACTATGACACACTATACGAGATGAAACGATCAATTCTTGCATCTCGACGTCCATTGTCGTTTACGAATCCCTACGACACCTTACGTCAAACGGATCGTGCCAGATTCGGGCTAAAATCGTTGTTAATCTGAATCAGGCATTATATCTTTTCATGTGACAACACTGAAGAAATGACACTTTGCTACAATGTAAAGTAGTGAGTGTACAGCTTGTGTAACAGTGTAAATTTGCTGTCCCTTCAAAATAGCTCAACACACAGTCATTAATGTGTAAACCACTGTGAGTACACCCCTAAGTGAAATTGTCCAAATTGGGCCTAATTAGCTATTTTCTCTCCCTGGTGTCATGTGACTCATTAGTGTTACAAGGTCTCAGGTGTGAATGGGGAGCAGGTGTGTTAAATTTGGTGTTATCGCTCTCACTCTCTCATACTGGTCACTGGAAGTTCAACATTCAATTCAATTTAATTGAATTTTAAATTAAATTTGTATAGCGCATTTTCACGATGTAAAAAAAAGAATTGTTGCTCTACATATCATGCGCACCAATAATGTGATTATTTCCAATAATCAGAGCAAGGACTAAATTGCAGTAACATGTTTACATGACATGAGCAAACCTTTTTCTACTGTTTACATCAATGTTTTATTAGTCTTATTATTAGCTATAAAACACAGCATGCCTGCTTACTGCGATTAAAATCAGCATGGGCCACATGTTATCACATTATTTACTTTGAATATAATTGCACCCATTGTAAGGGTGCATGTAAATGCTATGAAGCGATCGCAGCCCTGTGTTTGGCTGCAGAGACTCGCATGCTAGGACAACCTTTATTGCAGTTATGTGCTCTACAATTGTTCACACAATGTCATTATCAGAATATAAATGAACGCATGCGTGTTACTGTAGCTTAACATATTGCTGTCATGTTTATCTTGTATTCAGGTTAATGCCAAAGGTATTTTTGAAAGTGGTTTGGGAAGTAAAATCTTTAAGACACCATTTTAATGCTGTACTTTATTCTATGTAAATGAGTTCCATGCAGAAAAGCGCCAATATGCAATATCTTCCTTATCTGAAAGGGGATAACAAATACCCATTCAACAGAAATGTTTGGTTTTGCATTTCCAGCCTGTATGCTAGAAAGCATGTTACTGATTAACTTGTGATATGTCATCACATAATTCACTGTCTCTGTTGTGTTATTTAGATGTTGGATGGATTTCTGATGGAGACGTGTGTGGACTCAGTCGAGTCAGCCATAAATGCAGAAAGGGGAGGTATATTTTATGCATTCTCTTTAGTATCATCAATCTGTAAAGCATTGTAGAGTGGTATATGCTTGTTGAATGGTTTGTAGTTCTTCAAGGAATGATCATGTTTTATCTGCAGGTGCTGGTCGTATTGAGCTTTGCTCAAACTTACTGGAGGGAGGAACGACACCCAGCACAGGTCACTAATGATACTCAATTTATTCATTCCTTTGGTTTAAATGGCCACCGTCACCGTGTTGGAGGGCTCACTGGGAGACTGCTAATATTAGATATTAAATTAGCTCAGGGTTCTGTAAAATCTGTTACCATTTGGTCTTAACCTTTTATATTTTCAGTATTTCCTGTTTGCACTATATACTTTTGTTTTTGTTTTCTCTGGAAAGCTGCTTTGAAACAGTGCTACATTGTAAAAGCTCTTTACAAGTAAACTTAAACTAACGACCGGAAAATGTATTTAGTTATTGCATTGTTGTGTATAGAGTTTAGTGTTTCCTGTAGCTCGTTCCTGGTATGTTGCTCACTCAAATATAAATTAATTTCATAGTTTTGCCTTCAGTTAGATTAGGTAATCAACACCTATTACACAAATGTGTGTGCTCTTAAAAATAATAAGTGTTTATTGTATAACTTGTTTTATCTGTGTCCCCAAAACAAACGGTTTGCCCCATTCTTATATAATTTGCACAGTATAATGTCATTCCCTTTAAAAGCACACGGATTAAGCACTTGAAGGTATGTTCTCTCTCTTTCCCCTAATATTAATTAAAATAGCAAACCTAAGTCAAAAGGGGATTTTTTAGTGTGTAATAATAGTGTAATAATACAGTGTTACACAAGTATTATTGCTAGAAATTTGACAATTCAACTAAAACTCATGTTTTGTTCATGAAACTATATTTCTAAACATACCACATGCTCAGAAGTTCTAGGCACAAAACACTAAAATGTCAACTAAGTTACCTGTCAGCTGTGTTTGTCAATTATGTTTCCATATGGTCAACTGTGTTACTAATAAGTTTATCATTTTCAAACATGTTTTGGTAAGTGGACACAGAATCTGTCAGTCAGGTTACTATTTAAATTCTAGGTATTTTTGTATTTATGTAATAATAATAAAAATTATGAGCAAATAAGGACATGATGGTCATTATTTCTCACATTGTCAAATTCCAAATATACCCCTAATTATAGAATTGACCCGTGGATTGTTTTGTGAGCAAGACAAATAACAACCTGTCAAACTTTTTTCAACTATGGTTTCTTTCAGCACAACTATAATGAAAGTAATATGAACATTCACACACACCATAAAAGCAGCAACTGGATTGTCACATCCTTAAAAATGGCATGAGGATATTAGAAAACTATTAAAGTGGTGATGTTTCAGAGATTGCTTTGTCTCTTCATAATGTGCTTTGTCTGATGTTTTTAGTTTTTTGTTCCGTCTTCAGGTCTTTTGCAGGTTGTCAAAGAGAATGTGAAAATTCCAGTATATGTTATGATTCGACCCCGTGGAGGGGATTTCCTTTACTCAGATTGGGAGGTGGAGGTGATGAAGAGAGACATTGAGCAGATTAAGAGTCATGGAGCAGATGGATTAGTATTTGGAGCACTGACAGAAGATGGACGTGTGGATTCTGAGCTTTGCATGGAACTTCTAGGTAAATTCTCAATGCTGTTTTCTAAGAATTTGACCAAGACTGAGATCCTAAGTGTATAAGCATGTTTCCATTAAGGTACTTTGCTTCATTCAGTTTTGCCTTAATTCTCGCCACTTTGTTTATATTGCACAGGTTGAGATGGTATTACCATTGTATTAAATTAACATGGGTGTTAAATCAAATAACTTTACACAAGAAAGTCATTCGAATGAAGGAAGGTTAAGTGAATGAGAACAGAATTTTCACTTTGGGGAAAATGAAGCCATAGCTATCCAACAGCTAGTGTAACAAACACTCCATAGGATGTTGTTGATAGTAAAGAACCAAAGGGTGAGTCTCCCCTTCTGGTGCACAAGATGTATGCTTTAAATGGTCTTGGTCTTAAGCTTAGACTGTGAGATTGTGTGAGTCCCAAACATTGCCAGAATTGCCAGGAACATTTTCTTTTTTTTAACAGTTTTATTTTTATTGTTTCTCATTGGTGAAATTGTGTTCTGAACCCTATCTGAATAATCTGATTCTTGTACCTCTGCAGTGTATGCATTAGGTTTAGGGTAAATACCTAAAAAATATCTGCCAAACAAGGCTGTCAAAGAGACAAGCACAAACCTTTGCGAGCCAAAAGAATGGGTCAACCAGATGCCCTGGAATGTAACACTGTTTAGGGTGCAGAAATGCTATGACACATCCAGGGGAAAATTCTATGCAGGGTGAGGCAACTGAAAGGGCCTGTGAATTCTATAATCTTTTGAGTGATGTCAAAGCTTATAACAGAGCCACTTAAAGAGTCAGACGTTTCTCAGAAGCTGACTCCAAATGCCTCCCTATGAAAAATGTATCAATAGTTTTCACAATGCACAATGTTAAAGGGGTCATATGATGCGATTTCTTGTTTTACTTTCTCTTTTGTGTGTTATGTAGCTGTTTGTGCATGTATAAGATCTGCAGAGTTACAAAGCTCAAATTCTCAAACCCAAAGATACTTTGTAAACGTTAAGGCTTAGCCACACCTTCCTAAAATGGCACGTTTAAACACGCCTCTACGTTTCTACATAGAAATGTGGGGGCAAAGTTTCCTAACCGCCCAAATGTATACGCAAAGAAAGAAGGCGTACCTTTATTGTGGCTGTAGTATTGTTGCTGTCTGCGCCACCATGTCCTGTAGACGCTGTGGTTTTCACAAGTGGTAAGGGGCATTACATTTCCGTCAAAAACATCCAGGTAAACAGGTCAGACTGAACAGGGTATGAGCTAGGACATACACAAACGAGAACTGACAAACACTGAATGAAAACACAGTCCATATAAAGAGTCCGGGTGATGGGAAACAGGTGAGTTCAACAATGGCCTGACTGTTCTGCCTGCGGACTGTCGCTTGAGGGTGGGTGTGGGCTAAGTTCCACACTCTCTCACTGGACCGAAACCAGTGATCCACAGTGGAGGGTTCCCCAGACCAGAAAAACAAAGGTGGTTGAAATTCTAGAATGCGTTGAAATGGGGTTAGTCAAGTAGCCCGCTGCCGGAGAAAGTTCTGGGCGTATTCTGCCCATGGGAGGAACTGGTGCCAGCTGTGTTGATGTTGAGCGCAGTAGGATCTCAGGAATCTCTTGACTTTGTGGATCTTGCACTCAGTCTGGCCGGAGAGAGTTCTGGGCGTATTCTGCCCATGGGAGGAACTGGTGCCAGCTGTGTTGATGTTGAGCACAGTAGGATCTCAGGAATCTCCTGACTTCGTGGATCTTGCGCTCAGTCTGGCCATTAGCTTGAGTATAGTAACCGGATGTGAGACTCACAGTGACCCCCTGCAGGGAGTAGAATGCTTTCCAGACTTGTGAGATAAATTGGGGTTCACGATCTGAGACGATATTCTCCCGTAGGCTGAAGTTCCGAAATACATGGGTGAATAGTGATTGGGCTGTGATCCAGGCTGTGGGTAGTGATGGGAGTGGGATAAGCTTATAGGCTTATAGGCTCGTCGGATGGTGGTAGATTGGTCATGAGGTCGACAGCTATATGAGACCAGGAACGGTGAGGAACAGGTGGTGGCATGAGCTTCCCCTGCGGGAGTCTTCGGGGAATGTAGCTGGAACTAGGGGCTCCCAGGACGAGCCCTCCAGCACCCAGAAGGACATCTCCTCAGATTTATCCGTACTCCACTGAAGTGTGATGGGGGAGAAAAGTGAGATATCTGACCATGACCCAATGGTTTTCCTAAAATATCGTGGATGGCCAGGGATTGAGGTGTACGCAGCCATGGTAATTTCAACTTTGACAGAAGGGCAGAAGAGATGAAGTTATCAGCAGCCCTGGTGTCAATTAGGGCCTTGGCTGAAACAGACATAGATTGAGACATGACCATAACATCCGTAAAGAACAAATGTGTATTAGTATAGGAAGGTTGAATCACACTCACCATGGGGCGTGGAGGTCGAGTTGGGCATGTAGAGAGCATGTGGCAGGCAGGCCAGACAGGCAGACACACGCTGGGCCACACGGATAGATTGTTGGATGAAGTTTTTCAGACCAGCTGTATCGTCGTAAATTACCATCTGAAGACGTACCTCCGTGGATGGTCCTTGCCTGTAGGCAGCTAGCAATGCCGCCTCGATCCACGCACTGGCACTGGCGAGAGTCCGAAAGTGAAGAGCATACTCGGCCACGGCCATCTGTCCTTGTTTCAGACGATACAACTGGTCTGCGATAGAGAGAGTGGTGGCTGACTGGTAGAAAACCTCTTTGAAATGTGAAATAAAGGTTGTCAGTGATTGAGTGGTGGGCCTACTCGCATTATACAGACTCTCGGCCCACTGCAAGGCAGGACCGGTTAGTAGTGTACCATGATAACTACAATGATAAGTGTAATCACAATGGTGATAATGAGCAGTAACAGGTGAAGGTGATCCAAGATGGCGACGGGTGAAGTGCAGTGCATGATGGGAGTTGAAGTTCAGAAGTCCGGTGAGGCAGATCGTGTGACTGGAATGCTGGGATCTGATGCTGGAGGCTCTATGACACACGGATTGTTCGATTTTGTTCATTTACACTGCCAGTCATTTTACTTAATCTGTGCTTGCATTCACACACATTCCGTAAAGATCCCGCACAGACGCATGACACCAGGATGTGATGTATACTATACGCATCAAAAACTGTAGTTTCTTTTTTATTATTATTAACTAATTATAAGATTTTATTATTAACCATTATTTTAAGCTGACAAACAGTTTCAGTTTTAGCATGGATAGTGATGAGCTCTCTGTTTTGATAACTGAAATGAAGCAGAGACCTTTCTTCACCGTGATTCGTGCCATCATTTAAACCACCAGTCAGAGCCCATGATAATCATGCGTCATCACTCTGTCACACCGTTTATGGTCCACAAGTTCAGTGTCCTGCAGAGTTTAGCTCCAACTTGCCTTAACACGCTTGGAAGTTTCTAGTCTGTCTAGTAAGACCTTGATTAGCTGGTTCAGGTGTGTTTGTTTAGGGTTTGAGCTAAACTCAGCAGGACACAGGCCCTCCAGGACCAACTTTGGGGACCCCTGCACTAAAAGCACATATATTATATATATTAGAGCTGCACGATTTTCATAGAATTCATAGTGGACTATAATGATGAGCTTACCAGGTCCTGCTGTAGCAAAGCATCCCCAAACCATAACACTTGTTTCATGTTTCACATGTTTCACAGTTGGTATGAGTTTCTTTTGCTAAAATGCTGTATTTGGTTTACACTTAACATGGCCTCTGTTATGGTCTTCAAATAATTCAATTCTGTTCAAAGCACATTATTCCAGAAGTCTTGACCTTTGTCTATGTCTTCTTTGGCAAACTTCAGTCTTGCCCTCGTGTTTTTCTTAGACAGCAAAGGTTTCTTTTTTGCACACCTCCCATGATAATCAAAGTTATATATATACACGTAGGATACAGGATCACTCAGAATGAACACAGAAAAACCTCCTAGAGAGCTGACTCAGCTGATACTTGTATATGCTCTCACAGCATCAACATCATGACGCAACATTAAAAGAAAATATACTGGCTTTTATGTACAGCTCTGAACCATCTCTTCAGAATGAATTAGCGGTGTAGTTGTGGGTTAAAAAGTGTTTGCTAAATTAATAAATGTTAAGTCATCAAACATCCAAGAGACAAAAATGTGAAAAATATGTGGTTTTTGCACATCCATAATCTTAAATGTATGCTTTATGTTGAAAATGTGCTTTTTGTCTACAGCGGCAGCTCGACCTATCCCGGTTACATTTCACAGAGGTAAAGTAGATCAAAATCACCTTTTTTCAATATTCTCATTTTATATGCAGAACTTGCTAAATGTTAAATGTGTGCTTAATACTAATCTAAATAATCTATTTTGCATAACAGATGTTTGCATGAAGCATAATGTATAGCACATGTATATACTGTTTCCTCTCTATTTTGCCTTTTTCTGATCTTTGAAGAACCATTTTTGAAAAACTTCACAAACTCCACACTGTGTTCTTGAGAACTGGTTCCGATTCAGGGAATCATTATGAAACTGGAATTTGGATTTGGAAAAACTAAACAAAATTCCTAACCTTATATTACAATATGTTGGGAAATCCTGAAATGTAAATAAATTGTACTTTCTGCCTTTTCTAACAGCATTTGATATGGTCCATGATCCAGTGATTGCTCTAGAAGTGCTGGTCTCACTGGGATTTGAGAGGATTTTAACCAGCGGTTGTGACAGCTCTGCACTGGAAGGTTTACCTTTAATTAAACGACTAGTTGAACAGGTCAGCCATTCTCTTAGTAATTCAGTTGACAGTATTTTATGAAAGGGTTTGATTTCAGTTGTTGAAACATATCTTAGCACTGTTATCCTGTTGTCCTTATTAAGTCACTATGCATAAATGCATCTGCTAAATGCTATAAAATGACACAGATGATTTACTGTTTTTTGACAGCAAAACAATAATAAAAATCGATTCACACAATTCCACAATACTTGGTAGCTTCAAAAGTAACAAGAAATACTTACAGTTGCTAGCCAATAATATCTGCAGAACTTCTACTACTATCAGCTCCTTTCTGAAGTCATCTACTGTTCCCATCACACTTACACTCGTCATCACAAAGTGCTTTTGTTAAAGGTAATGTTAATGTAAATTGTGGCTCTTTTTACAAGATGTGTAGACATACCTCTGTAGAGACATAAACACAGGTTTCATTGTACTGTCTGATGATTCACAGACACATATATAAATGTATATTGTGGTGCACATTCCTTTCATAAAAATACTAACACACTGCGTTTTCAACGGCTTAGATTTTGGGAAAACGAAAATGACTTTAAAAAACATAGTTGTATTATATTATAATTGTATTAATTACACACATTAAAATGACACAAAACATATTTTAAAACAATACTAAAAAGCTAGGCTAAAGCCCTATAAAGCGTCCATCGCTCCCCAGCATCTTTCTTACAAAAGTACGGTCTCTGTTGAACAAAATGGACGAACTGTGGCTTCGATTTACCACTCACGTGTGGATTAAGGAATATAACGTCGTCATTTTTACGGAAACATTCCCAGCAGCGTCATTAAGCTCGAGGATCGTACTATTTTCCATGCAGACAGATCAGCAATGGACAAAGATGGGGTCTGTACAATTATCACGAAACATCTTAGAAATATAATTAACAAACCAAGAAATGATGCAGAAAATAATGCAAGACCACAGATGAGACGGGATTGTCTTTCTGTTAAAAATGATAGCCCACAAAAAGCTTCCAATCCGTGTTGTCTGTGTGTTAAAAAGCAGCAGAAAAACAGGAATAGTTGGGAAGTAGGAATTGTCTGTTCTACAGAGAGATCTCTTCCGTAGGTTTCAGATTTTTCCCCCAGAACTTTCCCGTTGCCCTGTATCCTGCTCTCTCATTGGCTGTAGAGGTCACTTTCAGTCAAACACAGGCATTATTCTTTAATAACACGCACTTGTCAATCACATGATGGAGTGCCTATTTGCCTCCGATTTCCAGCATTTGTCTGTGATTTTTGCAGATCTGCCAGTGAGTGAAAACTGGAGCTAAAATCATTTGTAAAATGTTTTCAAATTTTTTAAATGAATGCAACTGCACATGAATTATGATAAAGGCCTGTACTTATCAATATTAATAACGTTTTTTTTGTTTATATCAATAGGCTAAAGGCAGAATAGTCATAATGCCAGGTATGTTTTTGCCAAAAATGCCAATAGAAATTCATAAGTTAGCTGATGTTAAAGATGAGTTGTGTTTGTGTTGTGCAGGAGGTGGAATAACTGAACGCAATCTTCAGAGAATTCTTGAAGGTTCTGGGGCACAAGAGTTTCATTGTTCGGCTCGCAGCAGTAAGGATTCAACTATGAAATTTAGGTGAGCAGATAAAAACTAAAATAAGTTCTTTTTTTTTATAGAATATGTGGTTTTTGGTACATTTGTGCTGTTTTATGATTTCCTCTTTAGAAATCCCAATGTGAGCATGGGAGGCTCTCTCTCTGTACCAGAATATGCCGTAAAGGTTGCAGACGTGACTAAAGTGCGCACACTGAACGCCATTGCAAAGAACACGCTCTAGGATATTTTAACTGTCAGTTGTTTTTGGCAGGTCTGCAATGAAATTTGCAATAAAATCTCTCTGTACTCTTAAAGCATTGTATTATTGAAATCCAGTCTAAGAAAACTGATCTCTGAGTCTGAACTAACAGTAAAATGTGGGTTAATGCTATGGGAAAATTGTGTTTCTTGTTGATATTGAATGCCCAACCAGACTAAATAAAGAAAGTAAAGTGCTATAGTGAGGCAAATAAATGTTCCTTGTGTATTTTTGTAAATTTACATGTTTGTCATGTTACAAAATATTGATCTTAGTATTAGAAGCATTAAACTAAGCACCACTTAAATGCATATAAATATGCAGTGAAACAGCTTCATTAATATGTATAAATGTGAGTGTAATGACAGAGAACTAGACTTGATTTCACTTTCATTACCCTGTGTTCATTTTTCTTGCTTTAAAAGTTTCATCTCAAAAAAACATATTTAGGTTTATTCTAGTTTTATTCAACATCTATTAAAAAGGTGCTTGAAAAATTCTTTGAAATGAATGTATTTAACTTAATGATCTCAAAAATAACTGGAGCTAACATGCATGCAATAAGTACAGCAAACTAAATCTACCAATGTTGCCTGAAAGCAAAATGCACATGAAGACTATAGTCGAGAAACAGCGACAGTTATTAATGTTGAATGCATTTCAAGCATCTATATTTTTCAAGCATGACGATCACTGAATTCTCTCCCAAACGTGTTGTTCCGCTTCAGAAGTCATGGATGGATTACCTTTATGATGGATGGATGTGCTTTTTGGAGCTTAAAAACACTGACATTATTTAATGGCATTACAAAGCTAGAAAGAGCCAGGATATTATTTAATAACTTAATAACTTTAATAATTGTGTTCAAAAATAAAAGACAGTCATGACAGTCATTTTCAATAATCAATGCTAAAATTCTGCTTTGGAAACTCTTAAGTTTTCACTTCATCAGTCATAAGCACACTTAATATACAAAGATAAGATCGAGTTCGAGTCAGATATGAACATTTAAGTGACTTGTTAGCTAGAAACTAAATATTTAAAATAATTTTTATTATACAGTGTCATACGTGAACAAATTTTACCTGTAAGAAATTATTTACCCAGACAGGTTTCAGTGTTTTTTTTTAGGTACACTTACAGGTACACTTACATCAGTTACTTGATATAAATAGCTATAACTGACCTTAGTGAATTATACTTTCAGTAATGTTATGTAGGAGTGACCCTGAATTATGATTTGATGCCTGATTCCACTACTAATCTCACAGTGGAATCTTCGCAGAAGTGTTATGAAACAAGAATCATGACATTGTGGTTATATGGGCATGCTCAATGTCTGATTTCACATAGAACTGCTTTTCTCCCAATAACAGCCTATTATAATAAGGTGTAAAAATGGTTTGCAAAAATGCAAAAGAAGGCATCCTGCATATTCATTTGCCATACAGGTTTTTCAGACAGGACTGGGTTCTATGGTGAGATAAAACAAAAGAAAAGTTTTTTGTCAGCAAGAACACAAGTTGGGATTGGTGCACAAACGGGTAAATATACTATTGGGTCTCTATATTACTTTTATACCAGAGGTCCTAAGCATCTTGTTCAGATACATTGCATCACTGATTTTATCAGATACCAACAGATTAAAAAAAATTAAAAACTGACCTCAAATTAAACACAAAAATGTGTCAATGAACACAAAATGAAGATTCTGCCATAGCCACTCCCTGTTTCCTGACCTGAACCCTATAGAAACTTAGTTTCCCCTTTAGAAACTAAAGGGGAGAACATTTTAAGGATCTGGAGAAATTCTGTATGGAGGAATGGTCTAATATCACTTGCCATAAATTCTTCAGCCTCATTAGACATTATAAGAGATGACTCAGAGCTGTTTTTAGGTGCCTTAAAGAGTCACTCAAACTACAAAAGTCCAAGAAGTTCAGGAGTATGTAGAAATAAAGGTGGAACTGGGGTAGAGATGGAGGGCCTATGAAGCAGAGGCGGGCCTGGTAACACTGAGGAGGTGGCCACAACGCAAGCAGGCTCTGACTTGGCAGGCACAACGTGAGCAGGCTCTGGTGAATTGTGGGGTTTTTCTTCCATAGTCTCCACAGTTAAAGGCGATCTTTCTCTTTATATATACTCTAAAAGTGAAGGCTGAATCTTTCCCCCAGGCAATTTACATTTTCATGGCCAAAATTGTTGGCACCCCTGAATTTTCTGATGAAAAACAAGTATTTGGAAGAGGAAGAGTGATCCAAAATTCCAGGTGAGAGGTGTAAGAAGCTTATTGATGGTTATAGGAAGCGATTGATTTCAGTTATTTTTTCCAAAGGGTGTGCAACCAAATATTAAGTTAAGGGTGCCAATAATTTTGTCCAGCCCATTTTTGGAGTTTTGTGTGAAATTATGTCAAATTTGCCTTTTTCCTTTTTTTTTTGTTCTGCAATACTTTTCTGTGAGAAATACCTGATTTTCTGGAAAAATTTCAGGGGTGCCAACAATTTTGGCCATGACTGTAGAATGTATGGGTTCATACCCACACGAAAAATGTCCTTGAGAGCTATATCATTAAAATCCACCAGACATCAGAGTTCACAAAAGTCTCTAGGTGAGTAGAATAGAACCCAAGTGTAGTTTAATTCAATCAAACCATAGTTAAATAATTGACATAACATGACGTGACATTCACTCATGACATTCATTCACATTCAAAGTGTTGGACTGCAAATTTGTATGAGATATTACCTGAGTGATAGGGAATAGAAGATGGAGAAATAGGGAAAATGTAGGAGAAGAAAGAGGAGAGTCTGGAAGTTTGGCCTAGTGGTCTGAACCCAGAGCTCAAGTAAAGAAGAAGAGCATAAAGTCAGGGCAAAATCCAAGAGCAGAGCTCAAGGAGAGTAGCCCAAAGGAAAAGAAAAGATCCAGAGCATTTCTCACATTTTCTTTTTATCCTTTCCCAAACCATGTGACTAAACCCAACCTAATACAATCAAACCGACCAATCAGAAGACCACATTTAAAGGCATACAGCAAAATACTGTTAAATCTTTATTTATGTGAATCTGCTGGCATCACCCAGAATTATGTATATCTACTGGTTGCTGAGATCTCCATCAACAGTTTAAGTTTGCCCATATCTAAAAAATGGGTTTGGGGTGCAAAATGTGTAAACTTGAAACTTCAACACAAATAGTGTTGCAAAAACATTACAGGCTATACCATGGTCATGTTTGGAAACTACTGCCATGTCTTTACCAAGATTGTTTTTGTTCTTTCAGAACTGCAATTTCAGCACTAATATTTATGGTACATTTGCTTCCCACAGAAACCAAACACATAGACATCACTTACTGAAGAACTTTAAGGAAGACATAATAAAAAGTTTGTAACTTCAGCCACAGATCAACACAGTGATGAAGATGTTCAAGGTGGGAAACTGTTTGATGATTGTCAAGATGATGATCATGATGCGAGAGATCGCCAAACTGTTTCTAAAACGTAAGAGCACTTCTAATGTATCTAACAAGTGTATTGATGAGGTTGTTGAAGAGTTAAATTTCATATCTCATTCAGCATCAGGACCCATCATTAAAAGTATTTTACAGTCCTGCTTGAGGAAGCACAATTGGGAGACTGATAAATCTGTTGTGTCAGACATGGTGACAGAGCTTTGTGATGCAAATCCTTTTACCTCTGCCCTGAGTAGCAGTGGTCCCTTTCTTCTGCCTACAAGAGAGGTCTTATTATAAAGAGCAGTTTAATGTGGTGGAACCAGTGAAGTATGTACTGGATAGGGAAGAAAATAGAAGCTTCCCGTATGTCCCCATTCTGAAGTCATTGCTTTATGTTTTGAGTCAGGGAACTGGGATTTATTCTTAAAAGACAGAGAAGCTTTTTCTGATGGCATTTACTATAAATCAAATGAGTTTTCTACAGAAGATCCTACGATTGCTATTATTTTCTATGTTGCTATTATTCTCTTTGTTGACGACTTTGAGATATGCAATCCTCTGGTCTTTATACACATCTACAAGCTTTACAAAA